>JAWWEU010000055.1:4618646-4947056 GCA_035583155.1 Acropternis orthonyx | reverse complement strand
CCCCCTCAGTACTGTCCCCCCCTCACCTGGCCCCTCACACCTGGCCCCGCCCCTCCCTCCCGCGCCGCGCTCCCATTGGCCGCAGCTGCTCCCCCCGCGCGCTCTGGTTGGCCGGGACGCTCCGGTTGCCCGGGTAACGCTTCCCGCGCCGCGATTGGCCGCGGGGGGGCGGGCCGCGGGCGGGCATTGGCTCCCCATTGGCCGCGGCCCCCGCCCTCAGTCCGCCATGTTGCCGCGGGCGGGGGCGGGCGCGGGTCGCTGAGGCGGGACGGCGGGTGAGGGCACGGGGGGCACCCGAGGGGCTCCTGCGGCGCCACCCGGAGGGCTCCGGGGGCTCCTCCTCCAGCCGCTCCCCGCCGGGGCCCCGCCGGCGGCGAGGCAAAGTCCGCCGCCAAACTTCTTTGCGGGACTTTGAGCAACTTGAGGCCGCGGAAGGTGTCGCCGAGCGCCGCGCAGGGAGCGGCCGCTGCACACCGCGGAGCCCCCCGGTGTGTGGGGTGGGACACAGAGCCGGTAGGAGGATGGGTGGTTCCAGAGGGGAGGCCGGGTAGAGCCCGCTCTGACCGGGGCAGTGCCGGCGGCGCCTCGTCCCGAGCGGCGGGGTCGCGGGCCGGGGTCGCGGGCCGGGGCTGAGGGGGGACCCTCGGGGGTGGGAGGGCTCTTGTGTCCCCCTGAGAACACAAAGTCTTGTGTTGACCCTCCCCCCCACTCCGGGAGAGGAGGGTGGGCAGTTCTGTGGTGTCCCCGTCCCCGGACAGCGCCGTTAGGGAGGTGTCTGGGTACGCACATAGGTGTGTGAGGCAGTAATTCGGAACAAACAGGATGTTTGTCAGCTTCCCATCATAAAGGTAAGTTAAGTTGCCTCCGTGGAGTTCCTCTCCAGCTTTTCTAGGGTAAATTTGTAACCGGCGTTAATTGACTTCAGTGTTCTATGTATGTAAAACCTATTTATAGTTATTCTATTCTTTGGAAGAAAAGAGCCAGACGCTGTGTTGATGAATAAGTAAAGATTTCTTCAGAGTATTTTCGGCTGAGAGGGAGCTGTAGGATGTTTTTTTTAAGAAAGCATCCTCAAACGCTTGGCATATTTCTGTAAAACTAAATTGTATAGGATATTTTTAACCAATCTCTGTGCAGGTCAATGGTCTTACACATTTTCCTTTTGATTTCTTGCTGTTCCATGTAAAGCTATTTGTGTTTCTAAAATTTGATACAACTCATTTGTGTTGCAGTGTGTGCATATTCATCAGTATTCTGGTTTTCTTTTTTTTTCCTATGCAGCTGGATTGAGAATCATCTGGAGCAGAAACACGTATTTCACATGTGAAGCTCTTCACTTCAGAATTAGTTGTCTGAGTTGAATGACCTTATCTCTACGTATTTATAATTTCATTTAGACTGCTAAATTCAGACCATGCCTAGCAGAATGGGCTCAAAAATTGATTTGAACAAAGACTTCATCAGAGTAAAAACACACTACAGTGGGTAAGCCAGCATGTCCTTTCCTCTGTGTTGTGCCCTGTCTATTTTTGAAGCATATTGAGCAGGAGTTCATAGTCTGACCTAGTGATAAAGTAACCAGGGCATTGGTGGATTTGGAATTTATGTCAGATCAGGTCGGTAAACTTCTGGGTTATCAAAATACCTTTCAGACTCATGCAGCATGCTGATCAGGAAGGAAAGTTAATTTATTCTTCTCTCAAAAGGGGGGAAAATGTGCATAACTAACATACAGTTATTCTGGGTTGATGGATTATTGATTCCCATGGTCACAGACAGGTCTGTACCCATCTCCTGCATCCAGATGCAGTTATTGTATTTTATGCTATCTATAAAAAAATGTCATGGTCCTTTATGACTTCACTCAGTTGTCAGTAGAGTCATGAAGTTTTTATTACTTCTACATGAAATCTGGATTTTCAGATATGTTTAATGTAATTGGTTTCCTGACACTGTGAGGACCTTGTAAAATAGTGTTGCTTTGGTCTCTCTTGTCTTCCTTCAAGGCCTGAGTTTGTCATTTGAGGAGTTAAATGTTTGCCCTAAGTTGATCCTTAAATATGATTTGAAGTATTTAGACTGGACTTGTTGGCATTTGGTAAATGAGGGATCTTTTCTGATGTTTTACTACTAAATAAGTAAATGTTGCTACTTCTGTTCTTACACTGTGGTGTAGAAAAACACTTTGCTGAATGAAATGTAATTATGAAAGTCACTCCACAAATTTTATTGAAAACAAAATGCTCTCCCTCTTCAACTTACCTACCAGGTTAGTGCCAAGTAGTTTGAGGTCCTGAGTTTAGAATTCTAGAGCAATTGTATTAGTTTGGTAATGCCAGTTTTCTCATACATTACTACGAAAATGTCTCTAGTTTTACTTTACCTGGCTTCAACTTCCAGCTTTGCTACTGACTTTTAATTATTTCCTTATGCTTAGTCATTTGATTTTTATGTTTTCATTTTTCTATCTGTAAACTGAAAGTCTAATAGGATCTGCTAATTTGCATCTCATTTATCTATAGATTAAACTTTCATATGAAAATTTGCTTAGTAAAAACATTGAAACACTTTTAGTGGTGAGAATTCATGTCAAATTTAGGTCTTAAATTGTAGGTGTTTCCTACTTGAAGGAAAATTTACCTTACAAGAAATCCATGCAATAGGAGAGCTGCCTTAGCTCTGTAAGGCAAGGCACTATAAACACCAATAGAACTGGGTGTAAATAATTTGGAATAATTTGCAGGCAGGTAGTGTTGATATAAAGTGAAAGGACTGTGTCTGTGGAACTCGTCTGTGCAGAATTGAGGGAGGTGATAATACTTGTTTTGCTCTTAGAAGTCATGTGTAATTATTATGATATTTTATAATAAACTACTGTAGTTTCTCCTGCAACACTACATTCAGTCATTTTCATTAGCTGTTTAGTGTGTAGTAGGTCAGTTTACAAACAGAAGTTCGAGTACCATGAATTTTGTTTTTTTTCTACAGATCAAATTCTGTGAGTAAAAACTGACTGGTTTTGGCATTGTAACCTGTATAACTGATCATCTCAGTATCTGCATTCAAGTACTACGCTCAGCTTTTGAACAAATTTGACAGACTGCAGGAAATCATTGATGCTGGACAGCTTCAGAATTAGGGACAAGCTCACTCAGCCACTAAAATTAAAGTAACAGTACAAATACTGTATTGAAATCCCAGTTAAAAATCTAAGCATGAGGAAGTTGTAAAACACGAGGGTGTTGAGTGTATCTCTGGAGTCTGAGTATCTCAGGTATTCGTGTTTCTGGGTGTGACAGAGTTCCTGACATAGCACAGTATAAAGAGCTGCCTGAGTAGATTGCAAAAGGAAGGCAACTTGTGTAATTCTTTTTTCATTATTGCAGTTACTTAGTTTATCTGGTTTATACCTGGTTACTTGAAATCACTTCACTAGATGCAGCCTTGTTTCCTCTATGTTACCTTGGCTCCAAGTGGTGACACATTTAATCTGTCAGTGGGATTGACTCTCTTGCTGTAACTACTCATACAGAACTCACTGGTCATTAGCTCTTCATATTACTGTGTAGTGTCCGGTTTCAAATATATTTTCAGAAAAGTCCCGTGGGATTCTTTGGTGTTAAACGAGGAATGATTTCCACTCATCTGAGCCCTGATTGCCCGATGTGGCTGTGGAGGCATTAAGATTAAACACTGTAAATCTCAAAGGAACATGGACATCATGAATATGTTCATTAATTTACCTGTGAGGTGGCATCTGTTGAATGTTAACGATCCAAGGCTCATTGGTATTTGCCAGCTTCAGTTGCAGTTTGTTGTGTGCATAGTAGAGTGTTGTCTTACTATGTGTTTTCAGTTTTTGAACATTATTTAGACACTTTTGAAAGTGTGATGGTCCAGTTACCACAGATCTACAGCTGCTTGATTTCATGGGTAGCTTGTGGCGGCAGTGCATTGAATAATGAGCTGCATTTGTCAGTGGCCTTGTCTTGGGGCAAGGCATTGCACCAGTCTTCACACACTGCTGTGAGAACCAGTTTGGTCTCTTACTTCCACATATGCATAAAACATGACTTCTTTGACAGGGAAATGCTCTTAAACTCAACCTCACCTGACAGCTCTCAGTATTGTAGGTAATACGGGTTTACAGCTTGGCAGGTGGTGTATGTATGTCGTTTGCAGTTGTTGTTATGAAGAATTATTAAGTTGCTGTTCTTTGAGAGCTTTACAAAGTGCAGATTAAAGGTACAGTTGAAAAGGCAGCAGTGCTTTTAGCCTGAATTTGAAACAGTACAGTTCTTTAAAGCGATTGTCTCAGAGTTTTGCTTCTTGTAATTTTTCTCAGCAAAGGCAAAATGGAAAGTTATTAATGCATACCATTTAAAATCTAAGTTGTGGAATTTAAGTTTCTTAGTTCACTGCAGTACTATTCAACTGCTGACTGAAAGACGTAAGTAGGCAGAATATGTCATATAACATTTTTTCTTACATGTCTTGTCTCACAGTGTGGAAATACGAAAATTATCTCAGTCATGTTGGACAACTTGTGATGTATTTGCTGTATTAAACTGAGAGCGAAAAGAATTACACTTGCCAGTAGGCATTAACTACAAAACTGTCTCTTAATTATCCCCTGGAAGGTTTTGAAGGCAGTGAAATGACTGAAGTTCATCTCCTGTTTCTTCTTGCGCTTGTTTATTATTTGGTTTCCCAGAGTCAGTCATTTGAAAAATATTTTAAAAATAGGAGAAAGTCTAGTTTGTGTCATCAGATTTTGTTCTGCATAATTTTTTTCTTCTTTTGATATTTGACCTGCTTTGACAGTAACGTGTGGACTTTCATTATATCAAGAGTTATTACCACAAATGCCTGAGATACTGAGTGGTTTACATCAGCAGAGTTCAGTACAGGGTTCTGAAACACTAAACACTAGTGGTTCTGAAACACTAAAAGTAGAGCACAAGATGCGCAATTTGAGTAAGATTTTACCTGAATTTTCTTGTCACTGCATCTTGTGAGAATTCACATAATCAAAGCTTCCTCTCTAGCAATGTAGTGGATGTGAGGAAAAGCCTACAGTTTAAAAGGATTTTACAATAATTGAGAGTTTACTTATCTCCTGATGGAAGAGGTGCCTGGATAAAACAATATAATTTTTACAAAAACTTCTGGGTTGGTTTTTTTTTTTAACAATACTTCAAAGGCTGGTAATATAATAAGGGAACTTGGCTCACCCAAGTAAACATGCATTAAAGATAGGTGGTTGACACAATTATTTCCTCTGTACTAAAGTTTGAAGTTAAGAACTAAGTTTGAAGTTATAGCCTGAATATGCAGGCTAATGCAGATATTTTCTGATAAAACCTAATGTTTTCAACTCCTGCAGGGACATCTTGATAACAAACTTGGATGCCTCAATGAGCTATGATGAACTTTGTGACGAAGTGCATGAGATGTGTAACTTGCAGCAGGAACAGCCAATTACCCTCAAGTGGATTGATGACGAAGGTATCGGACTGAAATACTGCTCGGGCATTCTTGGGTTTGTCAGTCATTCTGGTGCAGGGAAGGGGTGTTGAGGAAACTTGTATAAACCAGTATCGTATTGTGGAGTTTCTGTTTGTTTCTAAATATCCAAGTACAGAACCTTGTCTTAGAAAGCAGGGAGGTCAGAGAAATGAGCCTCAAGATGTCAGAGTTGATTGCAGTAGCACTTGAATTCAATTCTGCAGAGTGAAGGCTTTGTAGAGCCTGTCTGCATCTTGCCAAAGCCATAGTCTGCACAGCTCCTAGAACTGAATACAGAAAGATGAGAAAACACTAATTTGGTTTGGCTAACATTTGTAGTTATGTGTTTTGGTTTTTCTAATAGTAGCCTGTACTGCTCTCTTAGCTGAGGAGTGCTTGAATCAAATTTCTGAGTAATGACTGAGGAAGGAGGGAACCTGTAGTTGAAGATTTAGTCCTTTTTAAGATAGCAAGAGGTAATATCAAATATTTTTAAATGTTACTCTTTGTCTTCTGATTGCCAAGAAAGACAGAGGCAACTCTGCTAACCTCAGTTTTCTAACCTTCGTTTTCATGGTGGTGTAATAAAAAGTAACCTGGTCAGAAGGGCATGGAGGGTAATTACCTTGCCTGTGCTTAGCTGTCTGAACTGCATGCCTTGCTAATAAAGGAAGATTATTGCAGGGAAGAAGAAAACCTCAGGAGTTCAGTGTTGGAGGATTTTAAGACATGAGTCCTGCTATCTGTTGCATTGACTTTTTGAGGCTTACTTAAATTAAAACAACAAATCTCTTCAGCTGCAGTTCTAATAAGCATTTTCCTCCAGTCTTGGTTAAATACATACCTTTACAACCCTTTTTCCAATTCCTGGCTCTAAGTTGTTAAGTTTCAGCCAATCTGCTGTGTTGGCTGTCCCCAATCCTCCCGGGTTTTGTGAGTTATCCTGTGTCTGCATATGAGTGAGTGTTTCCACTTATTGCCACATGGAATTTAAGTTCATTTGACTGATTGCACAAACAGATGTTCTCTTTGAACTAACTAACAGCAAACAATTGCCAATGGCTTAATGAATAAAGAAAACCTACCAAGAGCTGAAGAAAACAGATTTTCTGTTGGGCTTTTATAGTGTTGTTTTGTTTTTGACAAGATCCAAAATGTTTGAACTATGAATAGCTCAGTCATAATTAAATCCAATACACATATAAAGAATATGGATTGTTGATTTGTAGTGCAAATAATTCTTTTGTCTTTCATGTGCATTATTGCAGTATTTATAGATCATTAACAGCAGTGACATTCAAAGAGGGGTAGGTGGGCCCTGGATGGATCATTTTACAAAATAAAAAAGTTTTTTAAAGATAAGAAATCAGACTTTACTTGATTTAATGTGGGTGGACACGGGTGTCATCACTTGGCCTGTGTATCACAAGGTCATGTGTCACACACAAGGTGTGCTCAGGAAGGTGGGTGTTCCCAAAGGGGCAGGGGGTCAGAGTGACACCCTTGCTTATTTGCTTGCTCTCAGTGCATTGTGACGTACTGTACTTTACGTGTGCCTGCCTAAGTGGATTTATGGATTAATTACCGAGTTTTAACGAAAATAACCCTCACAAGTTAATGCTGATAATGTGACCACAAGCAGACAGGAAAATGGGGGATCTTTGAGCATATCTAACAAAATACAAAATGAATATCCTGTTGCAGACCGAACTATAGTTCTGTGTGCTCAGCTTTGATAAAATTGGAGGGAATAATTGTATTAGGCTTCGATCAAAGTGCGAGCTCAGTACCAAGTGATTGAAAGAAAGGCAATCCTTGAGTCTGGTACATTTTCTACTGACTAATTGAAATTCTCCACTGAATTCTTCAGTCTTAAATCTGCCTGTGTACTGCTTTTTTTGTTAGGTGACCCCTGTACCATCTCTTCTCAGATGGAGCTGGAGGAAGCCTTCCGTTTGTATTGCCAGAACAGGGATGAAGGGCTGATTATTCATGGCAAGTATTGCACAGTTCAAAAACCTCTGTGTTTGATAATCCTAACAGCTGCTTAAGTGTGAGGCTGGAGCAACTCCTTTGCTGCCTTCAAGTAATGTTCTTTGTGTAGCTGGTGCCCTGTAGTTTGATGTTGTAAGAGGAAAGCGGAGCCCAAAGCTGAACCTACACAGCAGACTTTGAGGGGGCTTTGAGATCTGAGCTGCACAGATTTGTTAATGCTTTACTCCAGTATAAGATCCTGCCAGTCTGGAACCAAGTTTTGATTACATCATTTCTCATGCAGGATTATTTAAAGGCTCCCAGAAACTGTCTCTGTGTAAATATATTCAAGAATCAAGGAAAAAGGACTACCAAGAATCTTTTACCTTAAAAATCTAATGTTTTTGTTTTAGTTTTCCCAAGTATTCCAGAGAAGCCCGGCATGCCTTGTCCAGGAGAAGATAGTGAGTACTTAAAATATTACCGAATTTTATCTAAATTTTTTGCAGTCATGTGAAAAAGAAATAATTTAAAATATTTTCATAATCTAGTGTTAGTCATGTCTGTTTTGTTTTCTTAAAGGAATGTAAAATGTTTGATATTTTGTCAACAGAGGAATCATGTAAATCAATATTGTAGCAGTGTTTTAATGTTTCTGAGGATTAATCCTAGTTTCCAGTAGTTAGTATGTTGCGAGGAAGAGACAACAGGATTTGAGATGCATATTGGAACATGGGCATTTGCTTTTGTGGTTCTTTTGGGTTTTTTAACTTGCAGGGAAAAGAAATGATGTACTGAAGAGGGAGATACAGTCATTTTAATAAAAAGGTTATTAATCTGTAAAAATAATCCTGTGAAAGGTAGATAAACCTCCAGGGGAAGGACACATAATTGATAAGGTTTACCTGTATTTCAATAGCCTGAGCTGCACAGGGATAAAAGGATTAAATGGCTGTATAGTCACTTTTCATTATAGGGGGATGGCATCAGGACATTAGTTCATATCTTGGTAAATGTTAAGGAAAGGAATGGGAGTAATTGGGTGCCAGAGGTACCAGGTGATGCTTGGCTTCTCAAAGCAGTATAAGGAAAAAATGACTGAAGAACTTGAAGGATCTTTATTCTCTTTGGAAAATATAAGAGGAGATAAAATTGCAGATAAAAGCAAGTAATGCATACTAGAGAAGAGGACTTCATTGATCAGGATTTAACTGAGTGGCTAAAAATGAGTAGGGCAGTGGTAATGTTGAATATTTTTAATTAGAGAATTAATACTAATGATTGCTGCATCGAGAAATTTCACAAAGATGGAGTGAGGTGAAATAAATACCAAAGTATTACAGTTCAAATATGATTTTTCACATTTAAACCACAGTAGATGAAAGGTTAAATGTAAAAACTAGACAAGTTTTCATGTTGACCAGGTTATTAAAGTTGTCTTTTAGAAAGAAAGAATAAATGTGCAATGCTATCTGCTGTCATTTTTCAACCAATTAGAGAAAACAGACTTTTCTACACCAATTAGAAGAGTTAAAGAATTATCCCTGAGACACCTAAGTTAATGAACTCATTAAAGGTGTAGATATTCTAGTAGAGAAGTTTTCTGTGTTAATTTGTTACAAATTTTACTTCTCTCAAGCCATGAGTTGAGCTACAGAAGCCACAGCTGAGTGTGGCTCAGCTGACCTGGTTATTGTGTTTGTAGGGTTTTTCTCCTTCTGTGGTTTTACAGGTCACGTTGAATCATACTCCAGTTGGTTAAAAAGCCTGTTTATTAGGATGTACTTGGTAAGGGATTTGTGGTCAGGTTCCTCATGACTTAATTAATTAATTAGCCTCTTTGCATCCATGGGCCCTGCATGGAAATTGGATCTGGTGGCCTAGATGTAACTATTTTTTGCAACAGACCTTTACATTGTAATTTAGCATAAACTAATGCATTCACTGTTGTTGCTTGGTAGCTTAAGGTCTACAACCAACATCTGCATTTTACTTGGACTGTAGGGAAATGTTATTGATATTGTTGATATCAACAACTCTTTACTTTGTCAAGAGTAAAATATTGTCCTTTGTTCAGAAAATATTCATCATATTTCAAAGTCTTACTTTGTGTGTTTATCACTGTAGTTATTTCATAGGAAATCCTTTTAAAAGTGAGAATATTAAGAACTTTTCTAGAGCTTCATGTTTGCACTATAAAGAAGCTTATGAGTTTGCCCCAGGTTTTTTCCAGAGACAAATAAACAGTGAAGTAGCAGCTCTATCCAAAATGGGCTTCTACTTAAATTAACAGTGTCTAGGTGTGGACTGTTGGTTTGTTACAGAACTTCAGACAGTTTGAAATGGAGTTTTTAAATAAAACTATTCAATTGTGAAATAATTTCATTTGCAATCCATTGCTCAGATGTGTTCGTATTAGGCCATGGAGTGACTCTGTCCAATAGTATGAGATTTTCTGAATTGCAAATCTTTTGTAGTGAATTTCCATAGAATTGTAAGGTTTTCTTTCCAACTCCTTCAGAACAACAATGCTATGGAAGAGTGCAGAAATACATGCTGAATGGTTTGCATTTATGCTGAAATTTAATGATACAGCTGCCAGCTATCCTGAACTTTATGTTGATACAGTTTTGAGATTGTACCAGCCAGCAAAGCTTGAAATAAAAGCATGTAACCCATTAATGGAATAAACCATGTGACTAATATTTCAATTCTATTTGCATGACTTAAGAAAAGTTATTTTTGTGCTTGAAGAACCTTTCTTCTTATATTGATGTGGTGCTGCCTGTGAGATAGAATTTGCACAGACTCCAGCATCTGCACCTGAATTGTCTCTGGATTCCTTTGCTCCTGAATTTTTGCACTTTTCTGTTGGCACCAGACCCAGATCCCACTGTAAATGCACAGCTGCTGGTGTGCAACCAGCATGTTTCCCCTTGAGCTCCCCTGTCCCCACAGCCTGGGCTGGCAGTGCTGCTCTGCTGAGGTGACAGGATGTCTGAAACCTCTCCCATCTCTTCCCAGACACTGCATGTGACCTCTGCAAGGCGCTTCCAGCATCTGCTGGACTGGAGCCTTGGGTGCTTGAGCGGTGCTTCCTGATAAAGATGGCAGACTTTTAGACCAGTCTTGGATTTACAAATACTTTTACTTTTTCAGTAGATTAGCTATTCTTGTGGAATTGATATTACAGGAGGCTGTTTGAGGTCTTTGGTGTGTTCTCTCCTGTTCCCTGAAGCAACACCCTTTGTGATACCATGCTGTGGATCACAGCATCTGATTGGCACTTTTATAACTTAGTTATTGTAGTCTCAGCTTATTTATGCTGGCAGATCTTGCTGTGATTTATCACTCTCGGTGCTGCAGTGCATTGTGTAACACAGCATGTTCAGCTGAACAATTCCTATCGATTTGTAGGACTTCCCTAACGAAATGGCCGGTTTTATCAGAGAAATGCTTGTTTTGGTGACATCAGCTCCTTGACATCCATGCCATGTTTTAGTTTGTGCCTCAGCTGCTCGCTACAGCCTCTCAAGGGAGCCAGTACCACCCGTGCCTGGATACATGAGGCAGAGATGTGAAAGGGAGAGACGGGGTAACCAGTCTTCCATTAAATATTTGCTCTTAATGTTCGAGCTGATCCTGCCTATTGTCCTTGGTATCTAATGGTATTCACGCGGCGGCATCCGTGGAATAAAGGGAAAATGTTCCATTTCATAGCTACTACATTGTAAAGAATTCCATGCTGAAGAGGCTAAAGAATAGAATCCAGTGAGTAATGCATGCTTTCTCCGTGGGTTCTGTCCCTGCTGTGGGTGCTGTGGGAGCCGGGGCCGTGGCGCGGGCTGTGTGTACGTGTGCTGCAGGAGAGCACAGAACTCAGCATTTCGGGGCTGGTACAGGCGCCCTGCCTGCCACCCTCCTTTGCAGCCATGGATTGTTACAAATGCAGACATTCCTGCTGCCTCTGTGCGTAGGGATGTGGCTCAGAGACCTCTCGGAAATGCTGATAAAATTGCATTGAAAGGACTACTGGGGAATGTGTTTTAGGAGGAAAGGAACGGAAGAGTGAGTGATGCTGCTGCTGCTAATATTGGAGATTAATGAAAGAAATGTATCCAAAAAACCCTGATGGTATGTGCTCAGGGCCTAGTTATTGTAAGATTGCTGATGTAAAGACTAATGATTTAGACCCATCATTTTCTGAGGCCTTTTTGTTGAATTGTGCTTAGTGAATTGTCATAGATGGATGTTTTTTAATTGTGAGATACTTGTTTTGAATTAAGGTTTACTTAGTTTCTGATATTGTCAGAATAAACTGTGCTAGTTCACTTCTGCTTAACAAATAGATCTGTGTATTTAATACTAAAATTCATCTTGGATTTGGGTAGCTAGTGCTAGCAAATTTTAGGGTTGTTTTGCTGTTGGCTTCATTAAATAGAGGAATGCAGACTAGGAAACCTTTTAAATTAATTAGCAAAGGAGAATGAAGATGTTCTTAATGTATAAGTACTTAGCAGTGTGACAGTTTTTATTATCTAATATTTCTGGCTGATTTTGCTGCCTTGTTTTTTTGGTAATGATTACACTGTGTTGTGCATGTCTCTTATGGTCTTTGTTTATCTGCTCAGTATTTTAGCATTAGGTGTTTGGACTTCATTTCCCCCCAAGCCATCTTTCTTGAAAATTTCATCATAGGCTTGAGTAAAGGTATCTTAGGAACTTAATTGTTGTTGCAGGCTTTTTATTTCAGGTATAGATACTGGATTTTGCTCTATGTTCTGCCTGATACTATGAAATAGCACTAAAAGGCTTCTTGCTGGAGTAGTGTGGCCTGTAAATATTTTTCTAGCTCATAAGGCAGGTTTTTCCCTTCATTTGTTACTGTATTGGCAGCAGTGATTAGGTTATTCAGAGCACGTGAACCAATTTAATCCCCAGTGAAGAAAGGAACTATTGCCACCATAGAGACTGTTCTGAAGACGTAGATTGGATTGCACTGGATAATTAGGCAATTTTGAATCTCTAGTAACCCTCTCCTGGTTTTTGTAATTGAACTGACGGGGAGGGGGGAATTGTACTATTTCAATGTAAGATATTGTTGCTTAGGATTTGAAAACAGCTGTGTCATAGTTTCTCAAGAATACCTGAAATCCTTTCCTCTGTCTTAGCTGTGCTCCACGTCTGTGTCATACGTGACAGATTTGAGAAATAGACAGATTTTGAGGCAGTGTAAGTTACTGAAAACAGAATTGTAGTTAAAGGTCTGCCTTGTTTATAATCATTTAATGGTTTTAATTCTAAAATAATTTCAACATTTTTCTTAGCTGTGAAACATCTAATGAAGAATAAGGGGTTAGGCCTCCCTTTGGATAATGGATGCATAAAATTACAAAGCACAAGTCTGATTGTGAGTTTTGAGATCTGCCCTTAATAAAAGGTACTGGATGTCTCAGCAGATGTTTATAGACCAATTTGTAAACTATAAACGGAAAATAAAATGGAATAAGGAATGCTTGGGCTAGTTTTTAAGGTGTTATAGCAAATAGCCTGTGTTCATTTTTATTTATTCCACACACACCCCCCCTTAGCTGTTGCTCAGAATGTACTATAATCATGCAGAAAGGATGTCACCTGGTTCTAGAAAACTTCCCTTTGGTGTAATGTCTCCTTCCACTCCCTGTGTTATCTCTCATATTTTCTCATATGCTGGTAAGTCCCACTTTTGATGTAAATGCATATGGGGTAACTAAAGGGGCAAGATGATGAAGCTTTTAGTTTTTGTTCAAATTAGTGAACATCTGTGAGCCTGTTAAGCCTTAGTTAGGCCTGTGTGTTTCAGTAGCTTGGAAGAGCTATTTAATTTGTAACCTCCTAAATTATACGGTCATGCTTAATTATATATTATTATACTTGGGTTCTGTGTAATACTTTTTGAAATTAGTTGCTCTATGCAAGCTATGGTTTTGAGCGTTTAACTGAGCCACAGAGCAGCAGGAGAGGCCTGCAGGGCAGGTAAATGGGCTCTTCAGTGTTGATCTCTGGAATTTCAGAATTGCTCTGTGAGAAGCCAGATTTTGTTTGAGACTTCAGGTGCTGCTCATTTGGAACAGAGAGCCCTGGGATGCTCAGGGTGAGAGCAGTTGTGCAGCCACTGAGGGCTTGCTGTGCCACAAGAATGGATGGCAAATAAAGCAAAAGGCAGCAAACTTGAGGCGTGCTGGGAGGAGGAGCACAGAGAGCCCCGATCGCTGTCAGGGGGAGTGAGGGGTGAGCAGACTGTGCAGTTCATCCTCAGACCACACGGGGAAGGCAGGGACCTGGGGAGTGGAGAAAGGGAAAGCTCAGGATCTACAAGAAAGTGCCTCATCTGTAACTCTGGAGTTCCACTGCCATTTCTTCTGCATCTGTAAGGGCTTGCCCTTGAGTTGTTAGCTGGGGGAATATTTAAAAGAAAACCAGGAACTATTTGAAGACAATATTTTACGATTTTAGTATGATCCTCTTGACTTTCCTAATTACATGCTCGTTATAATAATAATGCTATTCTATGCTTCTTCCAATAATTTAGGTTATCTCTTGTGCTTCAGTAAAGTAGTACTGTGTGACTGGCACAGGACTCCCTGTTTTTCACTTTGTCAACTCTGATAAAAAGTTAATTCAATTTGAATTTCACTCTAAGCATGGGTTCTGGAGAGTTTTGGTAGTTCTATTATGATCAGCTTCTTGTGCAATAGCATTTTGGAATGCAGATGGAATTGCACAAGTAACTATGAAATAAGGGGAATTTAGGTGTACAGGCCAGGCCACAGCCAGTGGAAAGTTTCAGTGCAAGGAGAAAAGGCTAGGACTTCAGCTTGGACAAAGACAACTGATGAAATATGATACAATTAATTTAAAAATCCTGGTTGGCTTGGATTATGTTGAATTAGTTAACAGTTTCCTATAGGACAAGAAGTGGAGGAAGCTGGGTTGCTCTTCACTTCTTTGGTTGCCTCCTTCAGTAATTCCAGGGTGTGTAGAAGACAGAGGCTTTCTGTTACCAGGCTTTTATTTAGAATAGAAAGTACTGCTTCATGTATATATTAACACACAGAAATTTGTTTCAATAAAGTGGCGCGCAGAGTGGATGCAGATACCACAGATTGCTTAAATGTTCAAAACTTCATTTTGATCTACTTCAGGACTAAGTTAGCTAAATCAAAGAATTAAATAATTCAGGTACTGGTTCATACTCTTTCAGCTTGGTTGAACATTTTAATCCAGTGGTGTTCATAGAACATTAAATTCAGTTTTCATTGTAGTAAGTCTTTTAATGAAAGTGATTTTTATTTTGGGAGAATAAATGATGCAATGATCAAAAGAAGCCTTGGACTTTTATTAACCCTGCAATGCAAGTTTGGGTTTGGGGTGCATGTGACTTTGTAAGCAGAGGAGCCAACTACACATCATGGAAGGGTGTAAATTTAAAATTGCATGGAAAGCCCAGTTAGAGAAGGGAAAATGTGAAGTTTTTTCCTTCCTAAACAAAGATGTTAATCACCTTCAGAAGTATGGGTCCATCACCAGTTGTCTTCTGGCCCTTTTCATTACATATTCTTTTAAATCAGAGCAAGAAATCCAGCATCATTTTATCCTGTGCTTGGGACAGCCTTGCAAAATGCAGCACAAGGGGCTGGAAGAACATCCAGCAGATTGTGGTCCCTGACATGCTCAGAGCTGCTCAGAACCAGGACACTGTCACTCCTGGGGCAGCAGCCAGTGACTGAATTGAGTGAGGATTTCTTGACTAACACTTGGAATACTTTATTATGTTATTTTCAAGTACATCTGATAAATTTCCCATGAAATCATCGAGTTCTGAGTCAGAACCTTGCTCCAAGTGAGCTGTTAGCTCTGTTTTATTTGTGGCATTGTCTCTGTAATATGACTTGTCACCTTGCAGTGGCACGGAGCCATTTTAGCAGCAGGATGGGAGTGTGAGCATCCAGGAGCTGGGCATGAGGAGGCTGTGTGTGAGTACAGGTGTTCTCCCCACAGGCCCCCTGGGACTCCACTGACCCCTTCTAAATCAGTGAGGGAGGATATTCACAGTGTTCCTATTGTGTTGGAATAAATGCTGGGTAAATATTCCTGTTCTGTGAGACAGATTTGTTTCCTTGTTGGTTCTCTGCTGATGCTGTGGGTCTTACCCTTCCTTGGTCATTGTTGCTACCTTAATTGTGCCTTTTTTTTTTTAATAGAGGTTGATCTGACTTTGTAGTTAATTTTAGCTTCTGTTGGAAAAGGAGGATGGGGAGATGGTTTCTCAACTGCAAATCAGTCTTGAGTTAAATGGGGGTGGGGGGGAAAAGCTTTCTTCTGACCATATAACTGCAAGAGGTCAGAGCATTTAATACCTATATATTGTTAAAGATACTCTTCAATTTCTAACTTCAATTTTACACAGAAGTTTATTCATAGTAAAGAGAAGGGCCGTTTAACCCATCTCATGTATGTCTTTTACATTCTTCAGAAAGCAGTTTTATTGTTTCAATTGAACTATATGCAACGTCCAATCAAAGTCCTCTAGAATTTATCTTCCCAAAATGTGTTCTATCTTTAGACTGGATTTGATGAAGATATCCTGTATATCTGAAATACCAATATCAATTTCTCCCTTGTAATTCATGAGTTGGTTTTGAAAGAATGCTCACTTGTGTGCTCAGCACAACATTAACAGAACAAAACAAAAACTGGGCATTCTGGTAGTGTCCAGCTGGCAGGGCGGGTAATTGGCCTGTAAACAAGTTGTATTAATCTCTGAGAAATGATTTGCAGCAATAGCAAATTACCTCTGTGCTCAGGATAGGAACAGGCTTCATTAGAGCTGGATCATGTAACAGCAGAGTCTGGAATTGCATTTGGAAATCCAAATGCAATGGGAATCATTTTTGTGGCCATCTTACTGCCATTCATTGGTGTGAACCCAGTACTTTGTCATTTTTGGAGAACAATTGTGCTGCTTTTTATTTCTCCCCACTTCTCCAAGTTACATTTTTCAAAGGCAAGGGTCCCATCCTTTCTGTGGAGGTCATTATAGAACTGGGGGAGTATCTGCTGTAGATGAGTTAATTTGGGGTGCATTCTGAACAACAGATGAATTGCTCATCCGTTTATATTCACAATTGGATTTATTTAAAAGTTTTGTAAAAAGAACCCCAACCTTAAGGACTGTCGTTAGAAAGCCAAAATTAAATGTATTTCCAAGGTTCCCTGTGCATCACTGGTAGTGATGTAGTGGCACAACTTGACAACAGAGGGAAGAATTGCACAGCAGCAACGGCCAGTTTCACGCTGCTTCTTAGGTATTTTGGTTTAAGTATTTTTATTTCTCTTGTAATCTTAACTTGAAAAATATTGGGGTTTTTTTTCCCAGTCTTGGAAGTAGATAAAGTTCAGTATGCTCTTTGTCATTAGAATATATATTTATGTACCCAAATGAAAATTTGTTATCCCTGTTAACAGCTTAAAAGATTTTTCATTTTTCCTCTAAACCTCTTCACATACAAAATGAGGGTTCAGAAGAATTTTTTTCTGTCAGGAAAGGCTTGTGTTTAATATTCATCAGAGAGGAAAGATGATTTTAATTAGGGGTATGATATCTCCTCCAGCCTGCAAGCAACTCCAACTCCTTAATGAGTTAACTGATGTGTACTGTGAAATAAATGAAAAAGTAACCCTTTTCATTAAGCACAGTAATTAAATAGTCAGGCTTTTGTGGTGGCATTCCTCTTTCTAGGTGGCTGGGATCAATCCTGGCTGTAGAAGCTTGGTTTGGTTCTTGGTTATCAAAAATCCCTTACTTGTTTTATTCTGAAGTGTTCTAGAAACATGTACCGAAGCACTTTGTTTGGGCTCAAAAGTATCCTTTTCCCAGTGAAGTGCAGGGGTGACATGCAAACTGAGATTGGAGCTTTGTTCACACATCACAGAACACTGACAATAAATTGTTTCTTAATTCAAGGAATACACTTCCTGCCATTTATGAATCTGCTTATTGTTCGGCATGGTTTCTTTGATCTAGTAGAGCTCTAGTGAGGATTACTGTAGCTGATAATGTTTCAAAATAAGTGATATTGAAACCCCAAACTCCTTATTATAACCTGTCATTATCCTTAAGGGAATTTCTAGAGAGGATGTCCTCTTTCGTGAGGTTCCTGCCTGCTTGATTTTCCAGGGGTTGAGTTCTCTCCAGCAACACAGCCGTGTAGTGGATCAGCCACTTGTCCCAGTTTTGTACCCTCAGTGAACAAGAATGCTTTATTGTCATGTAATTTAATCTTACTGTGTAATGATAATCAAACATGTTATATAAAGGTGTGTCTTAAAATGCTCACAGATTTCTCATTTTTTACCTTGGCCTCTTTTAGAGGTGGGGAATTGGGATTGATTTGCCTCAGCCTCTGCACTGAACCACTGGCAGTCACAGGGGTAAACTGTAGGGGTTCCTGCTTTTAAAAGCTATTCTATATTAAGCTCAGTTTTTGTTAGACTGTTGCCTCACAAGTATATGATATAAAATCCTGCCTTTGATTTAATATTTATCATTAATTAGGGAGGTGACTTGCTCCTTTATTTACAGACTGCATCAGCACAAGCTGCTCGTTAACTTATCATTCCCTTAATATTCCTCATGTCACTGATAAGCTAATGTTCAGATCACAGATGTATTACGTTGTCTCCATATGGTGCTTTGTCTAATAAATTAATTAACTATTTTGGAAAAAAAACCAACCCTTGTGAAGATTTTTTTTCCTCTTGGTGAAAAGTCACCCTACAACTGGTAGAAGGGTTTTGCATTGGTGTTTGGTTTTGAGCATATTTTTAGTTAAAAATTGTTACCAATTCATTTAATAGTGCACTATCTGTTTGCATGCTTGCACAGTAAACATTTGCACATGCAAATAGAGTAGGTATGAATGTTTGGGGATTTGGCACTGTGGATTTGTGGAGTCACAGAAACTTCCAAGCTTTTATGTGTCTTGCTTTGGAAGGACAAAAATAGAGTATCTAAAATCAGCCCCAGTATTGCAGTCAGTGTTCACACATGGTGTGTCAGTAGCCTGTGAGTTTTGGCTTGCTCCATATAATGTTGGAATAACTTCTCAGCAAAGAAACTTTTTACTACTTGCATTATCATTTGACTGTGAAAATGTCTGGGTGTTTTTCTGTTTAAGAAAGGCTTCATCTTTGATAAGGTGTGAATGTTTAAAACTTAAATAATATTAAAGATGAAAAGTCAATTGCGTTGATTTCTGAGGATTATAAATTTACAGTTCGATGCTTTGTCAGGATGTTTGTCAGTGAAGTCTCTCAGAGTCTTTATACCCCTGGACCCCTCCCCTTCCCCAGTGCCCACCTGCACCTGCTGTGGGAAGCTCCTGAACCAGGCTGGGTGTTAGGGCTTGGCTGTGTCACCATTGCTGCTGTGAGCATGGGACCCCTGTGGCACAACACTTAATATTAAATATCACACTCTAATTAGCCAGTCACACAAAAATTGATCGTTTGTATGTAAACAGGGACAACAAAAGTAACTTGGGTAGTGTCATGTTTGACCTCTTGAAAAGCCTGGCTTAAACAGTTTAAATGATTCCTTGTTATGTTAGGAATATATTAAAAATAATTGTAGACCTGCACTCAAACTGCCCAAGCAGAAGAAATATTTTGGGTAATGTGTAATGGCAAGATAAAAACGAGGTCAAATAATGTAACTGCAGCTTTGTAACATGTTTAGTGTTGTGTATCGGGAGCGTCATTAGCACCAAGGATCCTTTGTGTGTCCATGGGAAGGGGTCAGTGAGAGCAGCAGCGTCACTTCCCCGAGGAAGCTGTTTCTTTAACAGCTCTGTCCCTCTCACCTGAGCTGGAGCAGCCACGGAACTGTAACGGGATTATGATCATGTGAGGAAAGAGACAGGGCTGGAGGAAAGGGAGAGGCAGCGGGGAAAGCACACCCTGCCCAGGCTGTCACTCACAGCTGCCTTAAAAACCCACAAATCCCCGGGGACTGGAGCTGTGCGTTGATATTTAGGAAAGCAAGATTGTTTTCAGTCACAACTTGCTCGGCACGGAGCGTGTGGTGCTGCTGTGCTGCCATGCTGCTGCCTTACACCTTTCTGGTCTCTTCCCTAGAATCCATCTACCGCCGGGGAGCCCGAAGATGGAGGAAGCTGTACCGAGTGAATGGGCATTTGTTCCAAGCCAAACGTTTTAACAGAGTGAGTACTGTGGAGGGCAACGTTGGGGCTCCCTCATGTTCTGGGCTCATTGTTTTTCCCAGTCTGTGCTTTTTCTGTGTTCGGGTGTAGGAGAGAAAGGGAGATGCTCGTTCATGTGACATTTCATCTGGGAGTGTTATTCAGGTCATAACGATCAGGAAAACTTGGAAGTGTTTGAACCTGGGGAGGAGTTAATATAGGATTGGTGGAAATCATTTAAAGTCTCTAAAAACCTGGGTTTGTGACTATTTAAACTGATGCATAGTTGGAGCAGCTTCTCCCCTCTCCTGTGATTTGCATTGCTCATTAGCATAATCTCTTACCTTCAGGAGTTTATGTCGTTCTTAAAAGTTGCAGCTCTTGATGTGAGCTTTAACTGTTTAGAATCTGAGGTACTACATAATCTAAGAATTAAAAACCTGGTTTATTGAGTTGAAACACAGCTGCCTTGGGAGAATCTGACTTAATCCACATAAGCAAGTGAACGTAGCTTTAGGGCGGAGACACCTTCCCTTATCCCCCATTATGCCTAAGTATTGCAGCATATATACAAATGTGGTGTACACTTCGGGGAATTCCACGCAAAACTGAGACCAGTGAGGACAGTTTATTCTTTTACTCAGCAGTAATTATTTTTCTTTAAATGGAATTAGCCTTTTTCCTAACATTCCCCACCTCAAAACTGCATTGAAAGCAGGAAAAGACTCTTAAAATTCAGTACCTTTTCACCAGATATG
Source organism: Acropternis orthonyx (assembly GCA_035583155.1). Taxonomy (NCBI): domain Eukaryota; kingdom Metazoa; phylum Chordata; class Aves; order Passeriformes; family Rhinocryptidae; genus Acropternis; species Acropternis orthonyx. The sequence goes on along the minus strand of JAWWEU010000055.1, from coordinate 4,926,574 downwards.
TGAAAAATGTAAGTCATACATCTGAATTATAGCATGCATTTATATAACATGCAGTGCCAACTCAAATTTTTAATTTATAATATGAAAATATGCTTTTGTGTTTTTTGCTACATAGTTAAAACATGTTTCTTTGAAATACTGTGAATGTATATCTGCCACAATAATAATGCATAATGTTATAGATAATGATGTTTTAATTGAAGTTAGAAAACAAACCACATCCAGCTGAAGTCAGTAATCCAGCTGACATGAACTGTAAAATGTGACATTAAAATGTGACATTAAAATTAATAATAAATTATGGTCATATCTGTATTAGATACCAAATTTTAATGTTGACAAAATTTTTAAGACTGGAGTAGCTTATGAATTCATTCATTTTTTCAAAATAACCTTTTTTAAAACTTTTTCACGTAAATGCAGAAATGCAAAAATCTGAACTTCAGTCTTCTGAATGTAAAGATTATCTCTTTGTTCTGGCTGTGATTGCATGTTTTGGAGATGTACGAAAGGGTTACCTGTATTTCAGAAGGAATTTGGGAGCTGCCCCTCCTTCCAGGGTCTGAGAGATTTTATTCAGTCTTAGTATGACTGCTACAAAACCTATACAAGAACACTGAAGGAAATCTGATGGGCCAGGAATTTTGGCAGAGGTGGCAGTACATGTCCAGTGTTCCCCTCTCATTAGGCAGCATGGTTTTGGTTTTTTCCCTTTCCCCTGGGCAGTGCAGTTTGTGTTTCTCTAGATCAAAGAGGGCTGGCTGTGGAGATGAGGGGAGTGAAGTTTTAAGTCTTGTTTTCTACAGTTACCAAAATATAAGAAGTGCTGTTGGGACTTTGGGGACAATGAATAAAATGACCACAGCACACATACACTGCAAAAGGATTTAAAAACCTGTCTTGATGAAGTCAGCAGCAGGATATCTGGCTTCCTCATTTGCCCTCATTTTGATTTAACTTATTGAGGTAGTGTTTTGTTGCATGTATAAAAAAAGACCATAGATTTCTGATGTTTAGTGCAACATGCAGAGGTTTGACATCAGATTCGATACTTGAGTTTTAATTTATGCAGTTTCTACTGATATTCTACCACTGTTAAAGTGCATAGGTGCAGATATAGAGTGTCTTTTATACTTGTCTCTAGTAACATTTGGTGTCAGTGTTCTTCAAAACAGTCACATCGGGCCCTCTTTATACATGATTTCTGGCAGCTTTGTTTGGGTGACCTCTGTCACCTGAAATTCTAAATATACTTGTTCTCCACAAATGATGTGCCAATGTTAGTCTGTAATGTGTTCCATATGCTTGAGGTATTTGTTTTGCTAACACTCATTAAAAAAGACCTGCATTTAGCTGAATTCTGAGTGCGAAGTGTAACCTTCAGTTATTCTGAAGGTGGATATTCTAAGATTGTTATTATTGAACATCTGTTAGGTGACTAGGATGGGTTCTTGCTGCTAGATAACTACTCCTCTCCCGAGAGGGATTGATAATTGTATTGATGGTTGAGTGGATGATCTGCATTGTGCCTTGCAGAGAGCGTACTGTGGCCAGTGCAGCGAAAGGATATGGGGGCTCGGAAGGCAAGGCTACAAGTGTATCAACTGCAAGCTGTTGGTCCATAAACGTTGTCACATCCTTGTCCCACTGACCTGCAAAAGGCATATGGTGAGTTTTCAGTCTATACAAAGCTGAGGGGTTTCACTCTGACCCGTGTTGCTGTTGTAGGTGTGTCCCCTAAGTAATTAAATGCTGTGCGTGGCTGTAGGTTTATAACCCTTGGCTGTGTTCGGGTTTCAGTTTCTCAAATGTCTGTGGAGGACAAGCCTGTGGATTGTGAGCAGAGACAAAGTGAGAGAAGAAAGCTTGTGATGTGACTTGAGTGTGCTCAAGCTTGAATTTGACTTCTCCTTGAAACCTTTTGTATTTTACAGATAGATAGAGTTGTCACCGACAATCTTAGCAGTTCCTTCTAGCCTGTGGGAATGTTTTAAGAACTAAGGCACTCATGTGGGTTTTGCAATGCTGCTTATAAAAAGGCTTGTTGCTTTCCTGTTCTTGCCCTCTCAGTTTCTCTGGTACTGTTCTCATGTGTTGCGGTTCAATGCTGGTGTATCCCTGAACTTTAGCCTTTCCCATACTCATCCCCAGTATTTCACTGGTGGTTCTATCGTGGGGGTTTTTTCTCACTCAAAACTTAAACTAGTAGTTTTCTTTACTGGTACTGTCCGTAACTTGCCTTGACATTACTAATTCTTTGCCAATTAACTTATGCCTGTTGCTGTACCTCCTGGAATAGTCTTGCTTGTCTCATGAATGAGACCAGTGTCCACGTGCAACGTAAAACTATCTCCTCCTGTGATCTCTACCAATTTATGCAATGCCCTTGCATAATGAGTAACAATTCATGTTTTCATTAAGCAGGAAAGGAGTGTGCCAGTGCTCTAAATGGAGCCTGTAACATCATGCTCAAGTGTTTACTTTGTTGTAACTCCGCGTGAAACAGACTCAGAAGTCTTAAATAGAAAAAGAGTTTGAATTTGAAGAAAATAGATGACTCTGTCTTTTAGAAGACATTCTAAACATCTGTTGTAGTTGCAGAGAATGGTTGATGTAGCTTTTAGGTTTTGGTAGGCTGGTTTTATCGCGCATTAGTTACAAAATGTTAATATTCATAAATGTTAAGATTATTAATAATTTCTACAAAACCCAGTTTTGATTCTGGAATATGCAAGTGTGAGGTTCTCGCTGAGCTGTAGTTAAAAGGCAAGACATGGTCACTTAGCAGGGGCTGCATAACCACTGTGGTTTTGTCTTCCCTGTGCAACTCCTGTGTTTGCAAGGATTCGGTCATGCCTTCCCAGGAACCTCGGATAGGTGAGAAAAACGATGAAGTGGATCTCCCTTCAGAAGACACTGATGGAAGTGAGTACTTTGCTACACTGGGATTCATATTTCCCCATTTGGAGACCCAGTTCTCACTCCTCCTGATTACAAGAATGAAGTGGAAAAATCTGGTCAACTGTCCTGTAGTATTTAAAACAAACTGACCCTAAGCTACTAAACCATCTTTCTGTGTAGCTCTTTTTAAGATGATTTCTAGAGAAGGCCTTTGTAACCACACTGCTTGGATTTCTTTTCCAGTTCCCTACATTCCTTCTAACCGGAAACATGACACCATTAAAGATGACTCTGAGGTATGTTTTTAAATGTTTTTTGCAATTCTTATTTACATTCTCCTGATCATTCAACCTTTTTAAAATAGCTGATTATTTGTCCTGGTTTTTTATGCTACCTTTTTCAAAAGTCTGGTTTTTTTTTTTTTATAAAAGTTCATAATTCTTTTAGGTGTTTTTCTTGGTTTTTTTTTTTTTCCCAGATTTCATCTGCATTTAGCTCTTAGCATCCCAACCATGATCCAAGATACCTCTTTCTTTTTTTTCTCCCTTTCATTTGTGCTGGAATAACAGTGATTTAGCAGAGGGTTTGACTTTATTGGTCCTTGCAACAAACGGTGGCTTTGACATTGCCCTGTCTGCTGTCCCTAATGGATGTGCGCCCTCTGTCACCCTCAGGCTGTTGGTATGGCAGTTGGTTCGGGCTGATAATACATTAACTATCCAGCCCTCTGAGAGGCTTCATATGTATAATACCCAATAATTATAGACAGCTCCTGTGGAAATACAAGTAGAATAACACACTTGAACTCAGTTTGTTTCAGCTCTTTTATAGAAGGTCTGACACAGTCTCTGCACATCAAGAATGTTATTCCCTTAAAGCAGTCTGGAAAATCCAAAGATGCTTCAGTTCTAAAGGGCTTCAAGCCATTTCTTTTAAAAATGCTTCTGGCATGTTCAGAGTAAATAGGGTGCACTCTGCAGAGCACTGGCAGTTGGTCTAATATTCCCCTCTGAGCAAAGCTGCACCTTTTTCCTTTTCCCTCCACGACAATGCTTGTCACTACCATTCCTTTTACACTTGAGTAGTTCTGCTCTTGGGTGACAGCCTTATTTTCAGTTATCTTCAGATTTTATCTCATTCAGAGATGGAAGGGTATAAATTAAAAACACATCAGAGAATTTTAATTGCCGATTTCTGCTGTGGTTAGTGCTCAGGTAAACACAGTCTGTGTTTAAGTTGTGAAGGGTGCTGTTTGCTCACCTCCTGAATGATGCTGCTCTGATTGTTCCACCTTGCTTTTGAGCTGTACTGAAATAATCACAGGTGCCTACAGAGAGGAATTGGCATTCTGGGAGCGTTGCCTAGAATCTTTAAGCTTAGAGCAATCTCTTCTAATAGCAGTCAATCCTAGATCAAGATCCTTTATATAAATACTTTCCATAGTTCCACAGAATGCTGATCTGTCTGCGAGTACAGTAGTGTGAGGTCAGATAAAAATAGGCCACAGAAGTGTGTCAAAGCCTTGGATAGATTGGTAGAACCTGAAATGTCTCAGGTACCTGCTGCATTTGTCTGGTTCAGCTGCTCCATCTTCAGTCACATGCTTTCATACCTAATACCAGCAAGCAGTCAAGATGATAAAATTTATCTTTTATAAATAATGAATTTAAAAATAACATTCTTCAAAGCGTAATATTTCCTGCAAATTCTCACACTTGAGAAATTGAGATCTGCTTCCATATGTTCCCAGGCACCTGTTGGAAATCTTCATTCTCATTAAAACTGTAGTGAACAGCACAGAAACTGAAACCAAGGCAGGCATATTCATTAGCAAATTAGTGTTTCCTTATCCATCTTATTTTTGGATAGCCTTTATTAATTTGTCCTACAGTACCTGTCAGAATTGAAAGATGCTCTTCACTCAGTACAAAGGAAAATTCTACATGGCTTGAGACTTAAGAATTTGAATCAAATGTCATTTCTCAAGACTTTGCCTTCTGCTTTCCAGGGGAAATGTCAAAATGCTTCATGGGATGAACTACTGTCTTGAAAAACCAGTAACTTCTAGTGAGAGCAAAACCAACAGAAACCAAATATTTCTAAAAAAAAAGTGTTACAATCAGCATTCAGATCTGTGTGCCAGGGCCAAGCAACCTCAGCAAATTCTGCCCAGTGCTGAAAGATCTCTTTGCTTTAATAGTTACTTGCTATGGAAGTGTCTTCTGTTTCCAGCATCTGTTTCTTTTTATACAGGATATCAAGCCAGTCATTGATGGAATGGATGGAATTAAGATTTCTCAGGGGCTTGGACTCCAGGACTTTGATTTAATCAGAGTTATCGGCCGTGGAAGTTATGCCAAAGTTCTTCTAGTTCGGTTAAAAAAGAATGATCAGATCTATGCTATGAAAGTAGTGAAAAAGGAATTGGTCCATGATGATGAGGTAAAAGGCTGCGTTAATTGCATTCTGTTGTGTGTTTATAAACACTTAACTGTGCTTTAACAATAACCCTTCAACTAAGCAAGCAGCTCATGTTTCAGACAACTTTCCTGTCCTGGAACTTTTTCTGGCTTTTGAACTCATTTGTAATCAATTGTGTGTGTGAAGCAGCACCAGGGGGAAATCTGAGAGAAATGTCCCTTATTTTAGTAGCAATTAACAGTTATTAATAGACTTAGTAGAAGTCATGTTTTAAATATTCCCACCTGGATGTACTAATCTGTAAGTGATGAGACAAATGGGATGGAATTTGTGCACTTATTTTGAAAGAAAGCAAAGATGTTTTCCAAGGCAAAAGCATTGTCTGTATGTTAGAAAAGGACCTGAAACTGTTGAGACACTCACACTGGTGGAGCTTGTGTGTAAGAGACACAGTACTCTGGAATGTGTTTTCCATGAGTTCAGAAATGATTCTACTGCCATTTGAGGTCCTTGTGGTTCTGTTTGCCACAGAAATCTGCATTTCTCAATTCTTTTCAAAATCTTGTTAAAATTTTTTTAATACAAGGTCTCAAATGGGCATGTTTAGGGGGGGGGAATAAAAATTAAAAAGAAAAAAGAAATCCAGCAACCCTTCATCTTTTTCCTGTAATATTCACACTTTCTTGAAAGTAGGGTGCTCAGGGAAAAAAGCCCAAAACACTATTTCAAGTACTGTTTGTGTTGGTAGTTTCAATCAGTTGCTCTGGCTGTCTTGTTTGTCATTATTCCAGAGGCTGGGCTCAGTTCTAAAACCCTTTGGCTTGCTCATTGGTTTGATGTTTCTTTTTAGGAACAAAGATTAGACTGTTATGTGTTTTTTTTACTGTGTGTTTTTCCAAGAAGGTGGAAGCTAAAGCAAAGTGCTGTTCCATGAGTTATGCAGCTGTTTCTGGGAACCAGAGGTAGATGAGAAGAGGCTTTCTTGAATAGTGGCTCTCGTAATTACACAGAAGATTGAGCTAATTGGCTTTTCTTTTCTCTGAGATAGGCTGCATAATGAAATTCTGGGGATTGATAGGAAATCCACTGAATTCTGGGAGTGCATGAGATATTGCAAGTAATGGAAATTTCACCTTTAAGTGTTTCATGGAGAAAGAAAATCAATTACATAGCAAGGATCAAAATGTTTAAATTAGCTTGTGCTTTCCAGGGAATGGTTGATAATGCAGAGAAGTGACAGAAGCAAATCCAATACCTGGGCTTCTGCTGTGACATTTTTCTATGCTGAGTTTTGTTAACAGTGGTGCACTAGTACAATACTAATGCATGAGTGCACAAGTGCACTAATTAATTAGCTGGGGTTAATTTAAAGAGAAGCTCATTCACTAAAACCAAAAAGAAGTGAACATATTTATTGCTTTATCCAATATTTGATTTTTGGCTCATGTTTGGACCCAGGTTTACCCTTCCAAGGTGTTCTATCTTCATGAGTGTCTGAACACAAAACGTAACAGATTTTTTTCATTTAGTAGTAACATTTCTTGGTTTCCTTTGAGACTTTAGTTTCACTGTCCATCCCTGCCAGGAAGGCCTGGTTTCTCAATCTCTGTATTTATTGTCTTCACATTGGTTGGAAAGCTGGATTTTTAGAACAATTATATTTCTGGTATATTGGCAGGGTTCTGGGTGTTTGCAGGGTGGCAGTGATCAGTGTATTGCAGGAAGAGTGAATGTCTACAGCCAAAAATGTCTGTAAGGTTTAAATTGTGTATGGTTATATGAAGCAATGCTTAAATGCTTTGTTATCAAGGGTCTGGGTTTTGCAGCACATTCAAACTTTGGTAGGTTCTTATATGGTTTTGCACTGGGTATTCAGGACTTCTCCTTATTGAAGGATTAAAGGTATCTGTGATGCTTTTAATGATTTTGGCTGGACCACCTAAGCAGGTTGTGATAGTTTCATTGAATTAAATTTGAATTTCGTGTGAGAAGTTCAGTTTATTTGAACCTTTTAAAATCTGCAGGTTCTCATTGCTTGTGTTACTGGCGTGAGTTGCTTCAGCAGCCTTGGGCTCATTTATCTAAGAACTGAATTTATGTATGCCATGCCAGCATTATGAGCAGCGTATCAAATGTTGCAGGTGTTTGATATTTGTAATGGCTTAAATTTTGTGCAGCACTTTCTTAAATGGTTAAGAAACTGCTGAATATATGACTGAATGACAATCTTCAATAACTTCCTCCAGGTTTTTAGGGGGTGTTGTCTTTCTGAAAAACATGTAACAATGCTGGTGTATGTAAGGCAGCATAGATGCTGAGTTTTTTTCTGGGAATACCCACAGTGGTTATCCAGCAGGAGTTCTGATTGTTCAATTACTCTATTTCAGGATATTGATTGGGTACAGACAGAGAAACATGTGTTTGAACAGGCATCCAGTAACCCATTCCTAGTTGGTTTACATTCATGCTTTCAAACAACGAGTCGGTAAGAAAGATCTGAAATTCTTTTGTTTTGAAAACCTCGGTCATTGTGCTGAACTTGCTCCTCCCAGAGCAAACCTAACCACTTCCAATACAGCCAGGGATTTCTGGGAGGAAGCATTGGTGCTGCCAGGGATTCAGTGCTCAGCAAAGCCAGCTCCAGGGGGTAGCTCAGTGTGGTGTGGAGACAAGGGCAGCGCGTTCTGGGTCGGATCTGGAGGGAGAGCAGGAACCGTGTGCTGCCTTCCTGAGCACAGGCCCTGCATCGTGGGTGACACAAAGACACTTCACAATGTCCTACTGAGGAGGGCCAAGGCAGTTCTCAGTAGTTTGCCTCAGAGTTCCCTTGGAATCCATTAATTGTGTTATATACTTTCAGATTGTTTCTTGTCATAGAGTATGTAAATGGGGGAGACCTCATGTTTCATATGCAACGGCAGAGGAAGCTTCCTGAAGAACATGCAAGGTATTTCCTGACCCACATGAGTGCTCTGCTTGTCTTGTGCTGGTCTAATGTTTGTATACTTAACAAAATTTATTCCATAAAAGAAGTAAAGTTTGATTCCTAAGTTTAGAATGTCCTGCCCTGGGAAGAAATGTGTTTCTTTTAAAGAGAGCAAGCAGTTGATAAGTAGTAACAGTTATTCCTATTTACTCTTTTCTGCTACATGTTTAGCTTGGTTTTGTTATACTGTTGATAGATAAAAGTTGACTGTAAAGTGATGTTCTAAGAACAGACATTTAAATTGCACCAGCTTTTGTACCACCTTAATGCTAATATGACTTTTCTCCTTTTCAATTTCAGGTTTTATGCTGCTGAAATCTGTATTGCTTTAAACTTCCTACATGAAAGAGGCATCATCTACAGAGATCTAAAACTGGACAATGTTCTCTTGGATGCAGAGGGTCATATCAAATTAACAGACTATGGCATGTGCAAGGTGGGATTTTCCTTACACTTCTTTTGTCACTCTCAGTTGTAGATCTCTCTGGTTATGTTGTTGAGTCAAATACTGCATCCAGTGATGTTCACAGAATACTAAGAAAGTGTATCTTTAACTCTGGTGTTACTGAGTCCAGAATTTGATTGTGGAATAGGGAGCTTATTCTGAAAAAAATTACTGTTTAATAGAACCAGATTTGGAACTGAATGTAGTTGAAGTTTCTTTCCCCAACATCTATTTGAAAAGGATTTCCAAATTGTTTAACTGATTTTTTTAAACATATCTGTGAATAGTGAGCAAAATGTTGTTACCTACACGTTGTGACTCAGTTTTAATCAACTGCTCTGCTGAAGATAAGCTGTGAAGTCATAAGGCAGTTTTGAGCACTCTGAGTATTTCTTATGTGATAGGAGGCTCTTCAGACTCCCTCAGTAACTTGGCTTTTTAGGCCTAATGAAGGGAAATTCCTGGAAAAGGAGGTCAGCTTTTCGTTTATTAACTGATTTCTGCATGTAGGAAGGTTTGGGCCCTGGTGACACTACAAGCACTTTCTGTGGGACACCAAATTATATTGCACCAGAGATCCTCAGAGGAGAAGAATATGGTAAGTCTTGACTACACACATAGTAACTCGAGCTGTAGGTTGTGTCAAATACAATTATTTTTAAATTTCTACATTTCTGTGCTATTACATGTTGAGAAAATTGAATGCATATTGTACAGTTTAATTTTTTCCTGAAATAGGGTGGGTTTTTTCTCTTGCAGTCACTCACTTCAGCTTCTTTTTAAATCATACAAAAACAATCTGGATATATTCAGCTTAAATACCCTGGATTTTCACTGCAGCACTGTTGTCTGCAGACACCCCAAAGTTCCCCTACAGGTTCCATATGTAATCCCAGCTCAGAAAACTCAGACTTGGGCAGTGATAGTGTAAATCACATCTGTGGCTTCAGTGAAAGTACAGAGTGCCAGTACTTCGTAAAGCCAGGCCATTAATCTTGAATTATGTGAGAGCTGACACCAATTAATCTTGATTTATGTGAGAGTGCACACCCAGACTCAAGGGGTCCTGGCTGAAAATGTCTCTGCACGTGTGCAGGGTTCAGTGTGGACTGGTGGGCCCTCGGGGTGCTGATGTTTGAGATGATGGCAGGGCGGTCCCCGTTCGACATCATCACTGACAATCCTGACATGAACACTGAAGATTACCTCTTCCAAGGTACAGGCCTTTGGCTTTTCTCCTGGTTTGGTTTGGGGGGGAGGGATAATGAAATCTGGCACTTGGAATAGGACATCAGCCTTTCCTTTTCCATTGCTGGGGAGTTGTGAAGCTGCTGACTCCTTAACAGGCAAAACCTTCCCTACACCAGTTACTGCAGTTCTGTAACAGAACCTGTCATGGTGTTGAAGGGCCTAATATTAACTCAAGTTCTGAGGACACCAAAAGTTTTATGATAAAGATAATGAAGTTAACATGTTTCTTAGGAAATCTTGAAGTGTCAGTATTATAACAGTACCTTGAATTACTGTAGCTCTTTTTATTTGCATTATTTTAAATAATTACTTTATCTTCCTATTTTCCAATGGTACCATATTGAAATAATATGTGTTTGTATTGAAATCAATGTCAGTGTCACAAACCAAAAAACAACATTGCTGTTTTTAAACCTGTAACAGTTATTCTTGAGAAGCCAATCCGGATTCCAAGGTTTCTTTCTGTCAAGGCTTCCCATGTGTTAAAAGGATTTTTAAACAAGGTAAATAACATTCTCTTATTTTTAGCATCTGAGAGCTGAAGTCAGAGCTTCCTGTTGAAAGCGATACAGTTAAGAAGTTAATCTGCTTACCATTAAGAAAATCTGTAAAACCTTGGTATCCTCTATGTTAAAAACCCCACTTGGTAGTTGCAAATTTTCTGAGGGAACTCCATAGCACAGACTTTAAAAGCCTGCACTTAGTTGGAAAAAAGATAACTGTAGGTTTGTTTATAAACTCTTCTCTGTAATACTTATTGTTCATTTAATTAAGCTGCTTGAAATCTGTAAAACCATTATCATTAATGGAGAAAAGAAGAATATGAATTATACATTACTAAATAAATATTTTTGTTAACAAGTTGCAAAGTATCTTTTAAAAATTAATTTCCAAACAAACTTTTATGAAAAAGAATAAGAATCCCTTGCTGGCCATGGCACGTTTGTGCCAGCAGCAGTTTGCATAGGCATGGGAATGCTGGAGTCATATATGTGGGCTTTTGGGAAACGTGGTCTGTGAGTGGCTTGGAGCGTGTAACACGAGTGTGTGTGTGTTCCCACAGGATCCCAAAGAAAGGCTTGGCTGTCAGCCCCAGACAGGATTTGCTGATATCAAGTCTCACACGTTTTTCCGAAGCATAGACTGGGATCTGGTAAAAATCATTGCTTGTGTTTCTGGGTGTTCCAAAGGAATAGATTCTTTAATTTATTAATGGAGTGCATATGAACAGCTCCATTGCACACAGGGAAATTGAACTCCATAAATGTAGAAGCTATTTTGCTTTCTCTGGGTGATGGAGAGCCAAGCTTTCCTTCATCACTGCAATGGAAACAGCTTTATTTCATGACCAAAAATCTGGCTTTGCTTCCCAGTTCTGAGAATGGTTACAACTTGTATCGTTTTTAAAATATGTGATTAGCTTTAGACAACATATTAAAGCACTGGAGGAACCATTTGTTCCCTGGGTGCTATTTGCAGATTGTGCAGACTCATGCCCTGGGTTGTTCTGCTGCTGTAAAATGTCCCCACCATCCTCCCAGGCTCCTGCAGGTGGGGTGGGAAGGGGAAGGACTGGGTTTCAGTGTCACTGCTCTGGGGGGTCACTTCATACAGTGCTGTTAGTAAACAGGATAAGCCCCACTGAAGAAGGAAGTGTGGCCTAGCAAAGCCAGCCCTTTGGAATACTATCCCAGCACTTCATTGCTCTTGTGGATTAGAAACCTTCTCTGCCAGGAGGGTTTGCAGGTGATTAACACAGCCCACACACCAGGTAAAATGTCATGAAACCAGCTGAGGCACAACTGTGGAAGATGAGCTTCAAATACATCATGAAGTGTTTGCAATCTGCTCTTAGTACATTGAAATAAAAAGACTGATTTTGCCAATTATATAACACCTAAAATCAGCGGGATTACTCAGGGTTTAGTAACCTGAGGCGGCGTGAGCAGGATCAGGCCTTTTTGTTGAGGTCTGTAAGCGGTGGGGTTATTTATAAAGGGTCTCTGTTGCTTTCAGGTTTTCTTTAGCACTGCTGGTGTGAGGGAGGTTTTTTGTTCCTGGTGGAGTAGATGACTTGCATTTCAGTGGGTTTGCAAGCATAACATTGTATAGAAATTGTTTTTTTAAATCTGCTGCTTCTTGGTAATTGTGTTCCTTCTGTCTGCAGTGTGGAAACCGTCCCAGAAATGACATCCTAACATTTATTGGCACTTGAGCAATAAAACTGCTAAGTCAGGAGCACTTCCCCATCAGCATTCCATTTTTAATACCCAGTTAGCAGTGAAGAGGATGGATGTAGTATTTCCATAGTCCTGGGAAGTCTGCAGGAAGTGCAGGAAGAGGCAGCAGTGCTGCAGTAACATGAAAGGTTCAGAGGAGAGAAACCTGCACGGTTTCATTTTCCCTTTGAAGCTGCTGCTCTGAACTTCATTGTAACTCTTCAGAGAACACATCCACTGCATAAAGAGCCTTGAAAGACCTGCTGTCTACAAAACGATTCCTGTAATGAGGGCTGTCTGTAATTTTGTCAGACATCCCTTGCTTTGTGTTCCTAAGCCTGAGCATTATTTTTTGGTTGGTACCTGGTGGTGCTCCAGTGCAGCTCACCCGGGGTGAGGTGGAGAACATCATGTACAGCAGTTCCTGTTCTGCTTTGCAGGTGTTTTTTTGAGAGAGAGGGAAAGAGAAGACTTGGATTTGTATTTTATTTATATTTTCTAACCTACTGGTTGAAAGCTTTAATATTAAATATCTATTTTTTAAAAAACTGAGAAGATTGAGGTGATCAGTTTTGTGATAGGACAGTGCTGCTCAGGAGGATTGACCTGTCAGATAAATTTAAAGCTAAATTTCAAGTAAGTGTTGGGAAAATATATTCAGTAGAAAATTAAAAAAAAATATTGGGAAGCTTTTTTAGTTACTAGAATCTTGTACTCACCCCCTGCATTTCAAAGAATAAACTTTGACTTAAAAGCTTTTTCAAATCTTTTCTAGTTGAAACAGAAGGAGTCTAACGCTGACTAAAAACTCCTTCTGTGTGAAGCTTGAGCTAAATGGAAAAATAAATACAGGGAAAGTGAACACACAGAGCAGGAACATTTTTCCTGGTTTAGTCATGCAGGCTGTGTGTGTGGAGCTCAGAACTCCTGTGACTGCTCACTGTGCTGTGGGATGGCTCAGCACAGCCAGGGAGCTGCTTTTTTGCCTGTTCCAGTACATGGAGTCTGCTCTCACCCTGTGCCTGTTTTGTGGCACCTCTCCACTACGTGCTGGAGCAAGAACTCCAGAGCCATGGCTTACTGTTCCAGTAAGGGATTTTCTAGAGCTGTACCACCTATTTTGTTAGTTATTTTCTCAACTTAAAAGGCAGCAAGTTCACCATATGGCTGCTTTGGGAGGGCTTTTATGCTCTGATGGATACAGCAAGAGGCAGCCTCCTGTTTAACCCCCGGGGGAGTGCCTGGCAGTTGGATGTGAGTGCGTGGCTGCAGCTGCCTCGCAGTGACAGTCCTGCCACCCTGCTTCAGTCCTTAAATACTCGTGTTGATGGTGGTTTCATGGTGTTTTCCCAGACCTGGTAACTGACGGGATACTGGTGTGTTGATTCACTAGCCAGTGATAGTTTCACAGTTCCCTCATATCTCCATCTGGGTTTGCTGTACTCTTGTGTGAAACCTGAAGTCCAAGATCATTTTGTGATTCATTCCCTGTTTTGTTTACCCTGTGCCAAGCATTGTGAGGTCTCTTGGCCTTAAAACCAGGTTTCCTCCCCATGGTGGTAATACAAGTCATCATTTTGATCAGTGGTAACTATTGTTCACTTACATCACGTTACCTGTTGTAAAATTACGGAGATTGTAGCTTTGGCTTGTTTTTTAACTGAATATAAATTTTAGAATTAGAATCTTGGTATCTGTGCTACTAGAAATTTGACCACATGACAGATTTTTAGGTCTCCTCTAATTGCACAGAAATGCAGTAGAAAAGCAGATCCATTTCTCAGGAAGAGAAGCAAATACATTGTGCTAACTGCTGTATTGAAGCAGGGTGGGAATTCTTCAATCCTGAGTGCAGTCTGCCAACTTAAAAGAAAACTTAAATCGTTGAATTATTTGTGGATTTCTCTTTTAAAATGCAGAGCAGGAATTGTGTTCTTGTCTGTTACCTGGCTTGTAATATACATTACTTGGGTATTTTGACATTTCTCTTCAATAGCATTTAATGCAGTTGGATTTGATGTTCTTGGGGGATTTTGTAATGATTCAGTCCTCTAATTTTTCCTTTCCCCATGGTTATCTTGGTTAGCTGGAAAAGAAGCAGATGACCCCTCCGTTCCAGCCCCAGATCACGGATGATTACGGGTTGGACAACTTTGACACCCAGTTCACCAGCGAGCCTGTGCAGCTCACCCCAGATGATGAGTATGTGCTGCTTTCTCCCCAAATCCAACTGCAGATCAAGCACTTTATTTATAAATTACTGGAAAATGGATAGGAGGAGACTGTACTTGGCATTAGGGCATAGTCAAGTTACAGTAAACTTGAAATTCTTTCTATCCTGCATATCTTGCATAACTTACACAAGGTTCTAAATACACTAAATCACTGCTTTCCTTTGTTTTTCAGAGATATAATAAAGCGAATAGATCAGTCGGAATTTGAAGGATTTGAATACATTAATCCATTGTTGCTGTCAACAGAAGAAACAGTATGAAGGAATGACCTCGCTGGGGACAGTGTGAATGACATTAATTTATCCTTAGCTACAGTATATGCATGCGAGGCTGGGGACTGGTCACTCTGGATGGAGACCAATGATTTAAAAACAAATTTGCTGCTGAAAATCAAAGAAGATAATATTGGCTTTGGTGGGTGTCCTCTGCCACTTAGTGATCCTTAAGTTCTGGGCACTGACACAACTGGCTTCATTAATGAAGGAATTTGCATTTTGTGCCTGTTTCATGAAGGATTGAAACGTTCATTGCATCCCTGCAAAAGGAGATCATGAGAAACTTTGAGATCCACACTTTCTACAAACATTTGATGCAATGAGCTCCCAGTTGAAGAGTATTACAGTGTAACATCCTGAAGAATAAAATATATTACGGTGGTGTTGAAGCTTATTTTTGATGCCTTTTTTCACAAGTGGTACCTGTCTAAACGTCTCAGATATATTTAAAAGGAGTTGTGTTTTATTAGCAATCAAAACATAAATTTGGGTACGGGATTTAAGTGCCTAAATGGATAAACTGCGTTGAAGGATTATTGAATATTTGGAACGTTCTTACACCTGGTAAGTTCTGCTTGTTAATATTAAGTAACCATTTCCATCTGAAACATACAGTTCACAGCTGCAGCCTGAGGTTTAGTTGCATTTTTACAGAATTTGGAATGCAGAGTGACTCAGTGAGATTAATTCCAAATTAAGAATTTACAGTATCAATTTCAAAATCTGTTGTCTTAAACTCCAAATTTACCAAAATGTAGAGATTGAAGAAAACTAAATTTGCACACACAGGATTTCTAAACATTCTTAAGCAGTGCCTACACCTACAATGATGTTGTGTTGTATATTAGATTTTTGAAAAGTATTTTTATCAACAAGACAGATATTCAGAAGTAGAGCAAAAGCATAATAAAGCATAGCCTTAAAGTTTAAGTAGTAAATCTAGAATAACTATAAGATAAAATCCATTTTCCTGATAAAGCACACCTCCTACTTCCGATAAACTGTCTGCTTTACTCAGTGTCCATTAATAACTAATCATTCTGCGTCAGAGAATGGGATGTTTCGGTGAAGTGATTTGCATCAAAGTAGTTAATTTCTTTAATGGCAGAAAAAAGAATACCTAAGAAATTGGAAAAAGCAAAAGACAACTATCAAATCCCTTCTGGTGGAAACGGGGGTGTCAGGGCAAAGGTTGTTGCATCCAGAAGTTGAAGAACTGAGCTCGGGGAAGCTCCTGTTGCTGCGTTGGAGGGTCCGTGGCTGAGCCCTCGGGGCTGGGCTTTGCTGCCTCGGGCTGGGTTGGGGGTTAAGTCTGTTGTGTGGGTTATAGAGACAGGAGAAAAAAAATTCTGTGGGAAGGAAAGCAAGGGAGAAACCCTGTGCCGTGACATCTACCCTGATTTGGTGTCAAACGCGGGATAAATTGTGACACTTTCATGTTCTTTACATTAACCTATGGTTTTCTCAGGGTACAGCATTGCATTAGGTGCTGAACATGACATCTTTGGGATTCACATCCAAGTCATGAGGTGCTAGGACCAGACTGCCAAAACATTGTTTGAAATAATTAATCATTGATTAACAATCTATGTTTTGTATCCCCTCATTAGCCACAATTATGCAGACCTGTGGTTGTTGAGTTCTATGAATCCCATTCAGGTTTCAGTTGTGGGTTTCTCTGTTGGACTGTAGCTTTTCATATTAAGCAAAATGTGTTTTAATCAGCACTAAATAATTTAACTAGTAAGAAGTACTTGCCTCAAATGCCTGGACTTTAGATACTTTATTATTTACTAAAGGCAACATTACCTTTTAAATGTAATCTGATGTTTTTTTAATTACTCCCTTTTCCCCTTCTCCCCCTTATTTTATTTACCCTGAATAACTTTTCTTTCAGTGTTTTCAACTCCCCTGGTACTAAAGGTAATCAAGAGCGATCAGAGTGACTGCAGGCAGCTCATGAGTGGAACTGTGACAGGCTAAGCTGTCCTTTAACATGCCAGGGCATGGAACTTTAAACTGGAAATATTAAGAAATGTGGGTTGGGGGTTTTTTTAACCTTTTTTTCTAGGTTTCAGAACATTTTGGGAGGGAGGGAAGGAAGAACAGAAAGACACATTTTGCTAAACAAACATTGTAAAGACTACTTGATTTTTATTTAAGAATTTACAGGCATTTACAATGTTGCTGTGTTGCCAAATAGTTTGCTGGGTACAAGTTTGGTTGCTCATGTGCAAGTGTTTGAATAATGTTCTGTTCATGATGAAGGGGAAATTTTTTATATAAAGTACTTGTTTTATAAATAAAAGAAAATGAAGGATGTAATTAAATGTGTGGTTTGGAAAAAAAATCCTAATATATTACAAATGGATCTGGTAATGATACATAGTTGTCTTATTTGAAATAGTAAATGAAATTCTAGCTAATTTAATGATTGTAAAACAGTAAATATGTTATTGTAGTTTTGTATAATTAATTAGTTGGGATCTTTGCTGACCAGTTTTAATTGTGCAGAAGATGGTATACTAATCCGTAACAGCTGAGATCATTTATATTCTTGCACATCTATTAAAGACTTTAATGAAAAAGTTAAGAGACTGTTATTATTTGTCAGTAAACTGGTCTATGTCCAACTTCTGAGAGAGACCCCACTGTGAATTAAATCCTTAAGAACCTTCCTGTATTTTTATACTGTATCCTGTGTTTATGCTGTACCCGAATCCCAGCTCAGCTGGAGGTTTTTAGGGCCGGGCACAGGGCAGTGAACTAGAGTAGGTTGGGGATCTCGTCCCTTCCTTTGTTGTTACTGAACTGTCAAAAGGTCACTTGTGGCATTCAGGGAAGGGGGTGCTTTTCCCAAGCTTACAAAGCATTCACCTGCTCCTGTTAAAGGTTCCCAAAACACCAGCTGAGCCTCCTGAACCACCTTCCAGTCCCACCAGGCTCCCTGTCCCAAACCGTGATGGTGCCTGGGTGGGCTCTGGAACTGATACAAAAAGCAGCTCCTTTGGCCCAGGGACTGTATTAAATCTCCCTTTGCAGTGCAGCATTGTGACACTGGCAGAAGTGTTCTTTCTGCAGCCTAATTAGACCAGTCACGTTAATCACTTGATTAGCATTGATACTGACTTAGAACCCTTACACAGTAAGGGTCCGAATTTAGCTGGGCTCCTTCAGAGACCTGAAAACCCCACACCCTTTATTTGGTTTGGGGGGTGTTTTTTAACATGGGTATGCTCACAGAACCAGCTGTACAATTACACTTCCTTAATTAGTGAAATAATGAAAAAGTCCAAGCCCAAATGACTTTTTAATTAAGTTTATTTTCACAGATTATGTATTTAGAAAAAAATAGTAAACTTTTGGATTAGAGTAACAATTGTCTCTTGTCCAGCTCCCTTCAGAGCTCTGGTGCATCGGCCAAAGCAGGGTCTCCAGGGACTTCCACTAGTACACTTTTTAGGAGTACCCAGGCTGCTTTCCTTGGGGTCTCCCCAGAGCACCATTGTCAGAACTAGAACTACTTTATGTGCATCTGAGAGGATTTAAAATAAAAAGGCCCTTGACACTTGACCTATTGAGTTATTGGTTTGTGATCCTTAAGCAACTTTGAGACAAGGATGTGCTTCCTTGATGTATTTTTCCTTTGAGAGAGGTTCATCCTTGGCCTTGTTCTTTTGCTCTCCCTTCTGGATTTACCACATGACATCATCTGTACTTTCAGACAAGCACCTGGCCAGGTGGCCATCGACGTCCAGCTGGGAGAGTCTGCAAACACAGAGAGTTTGTGCAGTGAGAAACAGTCACAGCCTTTCACTGACACTGTTCTTTACCCTCCCTCCTGTGCCCTGCACTGCTGCAATCCCCCAAAAACTGCAATTGCTGTTACCTGCTGCTAAAACTGGAGCTCAGAGTGACCACAGCACAGACCTGCACATGGAGACCTGGACCACATGAAGCCTTTCTACATCTCTTGATATAATGACCTCTGATGTATAAATATTAATGCAGCCACTCTTTTGTCAGCCTCCAAACAACAGGGAAAAGTTGCAGCCAGTACAGTTTAAGGGTGAGAGGACCTGTTGAAAAGCACTTTTCCAGCAACTGACAGCCTAAGTACCATGAAATGGTGTTAACTGCAAGAGACAATACAATTCTTCTTGTAGAGCAGATACTCACTGTGTAAACTGGATTAAAGTAGGTATTTCTGACAGTTAAAAAGTACTTTAGAAGTTTTGTCTATTTTCATTATTTTGTATATAGAGAATGCATCCAGAGGTTCGGGTTTTGTTTACTGTGGAATTGTAACCAAAAAGCCAAAAACCACAAAAACCCTGAACAACTCACGTTCCACTGAACTGCATCAGACACATGGGACAACTGTCAAGAGTTGAAGATCCTTCGCTCTGGTTTTCCATCTTCTCCTCGCAGCTCTCGGCCCCAGGAAGGCTCCCACGAGGCTCCTCTGCAGGCACACATCTGTCCTGTCCAGCTGGAATATTCCCCACAGGTGGCTGGATCTGGAGCTCTTCCTCACCACTTGCTTTCCTGTCTCCCCCGCTGTTCTGTGCAGCCCCTTTGTGGTGCTGCTGGGAACTAAAAGCTTTTACAGAGCTTTGTGCCACGGGCTGTGCAGAGCTTCTGTGTCCGGGGAGTTTACGTGACTTAGGACTCACTTCCAGGGTTGAAATACTTTTTGTGTCATGCCCAGCTGCAGTTTTGGCTTGATCTGTACCAGTTCCCCTGCAGGTTTTCTCAGCTGTGGATGGTAAACTGCAAAGTTCATCTGCTGGGCCCTGTCCTGGATGTGACTCATGGCTCTGGCTCTGTGTTGGCTGCTGGGAGCTGAGATCCTTGGGGTTCAGAAGTTTTTCTTTGTGAAAAGGTGGGAATGGTACCCACTGGAAGTCTTTCATTCCAACTGTAAAGACTTCCTGGTGTCCTGGACTCTCTTCCTCAGCACTCTACAAGACACACACCATGTCTCAAACAAATGCAGCTCAATCCATACATAAACCCCATGCTGAGTATATTGCAAATACTGAGAAGGCTGAGCAGTGAAGAAAATAACATTTTATTTACATCCCTCTCCAGCGCCTGTAAAGCAATCAAGAGCTTCCTGGAGCTGATGGAATATGTGTCTTTCCTTAACATTTCTAAATTAATACAATGGGGACTCTTAATATGTTCCAGAGAGAATAAGGATGAAAACAACCCCAAAAAAAGTACTTTATAAGGACTGATTTCTGTGTTGTGATCTTGCCCAACGCTATCGGAGCAATGTTGGGGTGGTTTCTGTGTAATTAGCCCTCTGCTACAGTTGGCCTTTCCCAGCTTAATTCCTTAGGGAGATCCTGGTGCTTAGGGCAGTCACCATCCTCACACAGGCCCCCTCTCTTCCCAGGAAAACATTGGAAAAACTTGCCACACTGCAAAAAAAAATCCCCTCGGAGCTGTCCTTATACTCCCTGCCACACCATGCTCAGCCACATCGTTGTATGTAGAGATTAAAGAGCTGAACCCCCATGGCTCTAAAGGCTGTTTCAGGTTCTTTCCCCACTACCCAGGCTGTCCCTGTTGGAAGCAGGACACAAAGTGCAAAACCAAGGATACAGAGCGCTACCTTTTCCGAGAACTCTGGCAAACTGGGCACCGTGTCCCAGTTTGTGCAGCGTAGATCTTGACTGATGGCTTTCAGTAACAAAATCCAGGCTTTTTCACACCCATTTAAGTCTTCTTTCTCAAACCAGGGACGTCTTTCAGTCAAGGGCCTGTAAAGACAGACAAAGTGCAGTGGTTTGAGATTGGGAGAGACGGTAGAAAAGACTCTGCATTGGGATTAGTTTTCTTCTTTTTTTCTGGAGCACAAAGACATTATTTAACCATTTTTACTGCTTCCTATGACTTACATAATTGTACTGCTATAAAAAAAAAAAATCCAAATTTTTTTTTAAATTACTGTCTAAATACCTTCTTTTCTCCTTGTAACAAATGAGCTGCAGGTATTTATTACTGTCTTCACTTCCAAGTGAAACAGTGAAGTGCACATACTGGACTTGACACCTGGTGTTGCTCTCATCCCATCCCCATCCCCATCCCGTCCCATCCCCATCCTGTCCCATCCCATCCCTATCCCCATCCCCATCCCATCCCCATCCCACCCCACTCCATCCCGGCCCCACTCACGCCGCTGTCCCGGCGCTCTCCTGCCTCCGGGCGGGCTGTGCCCAGCGGGGCTTCAGGCGCAGCCTCGCCGTCCCTTCCTCACCCATAGCCGGTGCTCCGGAGAGCTTTTCCTTCTTCCTTCTCCTCCTCCTCCGGGGCCGCTCTCCGCCCTCAGGGCCGGGGGGCCGGACAGCGCCGAGGGGAGCCCGCCCCTCAGTCCGCCCGCCCTCCCGCGCGGTCCCTCCCGGCGGGGTTTTGGCTTCCCCTCGCCCCCAGGGACTGCTGTCCCTCCCCCTCGCCCCCAGGGACTGCGGTCCCTCCAGCACAGCCCTCTCCGTGCGATTTCCCCCCTCACATTTAGGCTCTCGCAGCGCTCCGGGCTGTTGGCGGGCAGGGCCGGGCGCTGAGGGCACAAGATGGCGGCGGGGCTGGCCCTGGCCTGGCCGCGGCGCCGCGGGGCTTATTCAAATAATAAATACCGGCACTGGGGAGGGTTATTCGAATAATAAATATCGGCACGGGTGGGGTTTATCCCGCGGAGAACCTCAAGGGGTGCAACACTGAAGTGGCAACGTGAAGCGAAGGGCGCCTTGGAGCGGGTTTAAAGTCCGGTTTAAAGGCCCGCCTGGCCCTCAGAAACACGTCGGGGGAACGGTGACAGACACTCGGTCATTCCCCAGCTGTGGGTGGAAGTATGGGGAAGGAACTCTGCTGTTTAAATGATTCACGATCGACACGAGAGTAATCGCACGAGGAAATAAGGAACCCTGTTTGGTGACGGGGGTTTGTGAGGGCGAGCGGGTACGGAGGGATCTTCTCCATAAGACCAGTGTATTATCGGCAGAAAGCGAGTCTAAGCTCACATTCCTTTTCTATAACTAATTTCTTAACATTGAAGGAGCGTTAATGGGTTTCCTTTTTGTGTGAGAGCGAGGATAAAAGACCTTGGAAGTGTAAAGCGCTTGGTTCCCCGTGGCATCTGCCTCAGTTTCTACAACAGAGAGCCCAGCTGAGAAATAAAAGTGATAACCAAGAGCAGAGCGGCAGCATTTGGGCCAGAGCGAGGACGAAAATCAGGAGGGAACGACATGGAAAAGCCAATCCCTGTCAGGCAGAGGAACATTTTGCAGGTTAATATCTGGGAGCACCAGCACAGCCCCAGCCTGTCCCTTTCCCGGCCAGTCAGGAGGTGGGAGATGGGATTCCAGGAAAACAGGTGCTTCTTCCCTTCCTTGTGGGGAAAGGTGCTATTCCAAGGGTTGCAGGTGGAATGAGGTAAGCTGGGCAGGGGCAAGGGTTTGGCTCCGGAGGGGTGAGGTGGAGAGGAAAGTGGTGATGGCAGCAGGGATGGAGAGAGGGATGAGGAAAGTGGTGATGGCAGCAGGGATGGAGAGAGGGATGAGGAAAGGGGTGATGGCAGCAGGGATGGAGAGAGGGATGAGGAAAGGGGTGATGGCAGCAGGGATGGAGAGAGGGATGAGGAAAGTGGTGATGGCAGCAGGGATGGAGAGAGGGATGAGGTGGAGAGGAAGGGGCTGATGGCAGCAGGGATGGAGCGAAGGATGAGGTGGAGAGGAAGGGGCTGATGGCAGCAGGGATGGAGCGAAGGATGGCGAGAGGGACTGCGTGTGTAAACAAAGCAAAAGTGTGGATGGACGAGCGGATCAGCCGTGCTGGAAAACGAGGGGTAGAAATCTGATTGCACGCCTTGTTGAAGTGTTCCCTGGGGGTTTTCCCTCAGGATCGCTGTGAATTGTGGCCCAGCGCTGGCTGTGGCCACGTGGAGGCAGCAAACTATGCAGAAACGGGGATTTAACAAAATCCGAGAGCAGGGAAAGCTCTCGGAGCCTCCAAGAGCCCTTGTAGGTGTCTCTGTGCTAATGACCGGTTATGCCACAGGGCTGCTTCTTTTATTCCCGTGATATTTGGGTTGGTGTTTTATCTTATGACCGCTGGGATAGTACTTGGAGTGTCCTCTGCTCCTAAATCGTGTTGCACCCACGGACTGTTGTTGTTAGATTATGCCTTCTCCCAAAACAGCCATCAGGAGTGCAGCCTGTTCCTCGCGCTGAAGCGGTTGCACTGTAGCACTTCTCAAAGCTGTGTTATGGGTGAACATTAAAACTGGTTATTGTGCAGTAAGGGCCACAAATGAAAGAATATAATAAAAAGAATAGTGAAAATTATTACTGCGGCTTCTGGTTGTAAAAAGCAAAAGGGGAAAACCTTGCTTCTGTAGCAACTGTACTTTGTAGGTAGGTTTGTATTTTGCATATTTAACTAAAAATGGTAAGATTTTTTTTTTTTTTTTTTTGCTTGTTATCTCTTCAATGCATACCCATCCTAACCTGTGAGGGCAGGCATGTCAGGAATGTTCTCATTTTTGCTTCTGTAACTACCTGTAGATTTTAAAATAGCATTCGAGAAATATTTGACCATTAGGGTTACTCAGTATTTTTCATCTACAGCTTTCCAGAAGTAGTGATGTACTAAGAACATGAAGTGTAGAATACGACCTGTTCCTGGGTTTGCCACTTTGCACAAGGTCATATCTACTGTTTCCTCCACTGCATGGAAATCTCATTACTTCTTGCTTGACTCTGGGTCATGCATTATTTAATAATTAGAATGTTGTAGGAAAAAGTTCTCCTAGAAATGGAGAGAGTAGTCTTTACCATAATCAGCCTTGGCTGGATTTGAGCCAGTGGTCAAGGGATTTGAGTTTGTGGAAGCCAGAATGCTCCTACAGATTATCTGCAGGGATTTCCTTGTAAATGGAGTGCCAGCATGTGTAGTTATCTCTTCCCCGTTGAGTTTCATCAAGCTGCACACGCTTAATCTTTACTTACATGGTCTCTGGTTCTTGCTGAAAAGTGGGCCTCAGTTTTAACTTTTGCTCTCAGGAAGAAGGGGCTATTATAACAAATTCTAATCCTTCTGCAGTTCCACAATCACTAAAGCCTATAAATTGCCTGCCAAACAAACCAAGTGATCTTTTCCTGGGCTGAGGGAAAGAGGAGAGTGTAAAACGCAGGTGCCAGCATTTGCTGGGGAAGAACTGGTACATTATCAACTAATCCGCCTTCTGCTATTTCTGATTTCCTCCCCAACAGCTGCAGCATTGAATGAGAGCTTCTGCATTTGGGAAGAATTAGAAAGCCTGGTAACGCAGGGTCTCTATTACAGATACAGCAGCTCACAGACAGGGAGGAGATTTTTGCTGCCGGTGTAGAATTTGGAGTGCTTGGCATTTTATAGCCTGGAAAAATTGTAATTTTCAGCTGTTGTTATGGAGTAATCAATGAAGAAGAGATGCCATAGTTTCTGCTGGGTTTCTCTCAGAGCCTGATGTCATTGCATGCAGGAGCTATTATTTTTTTTTAATGTACCACTTTGAGGCTGAAGAACATGCAGTTTTTATTAAAACTTATTTTTTTCTTTATGGTGACTGATGCTCATAGGTAGTTTTAGTCCTCCTGCAGTATCTTTGGTTCTGTACTGGTAGCTCCTGTATCTGATAAAAATGTTTAGAATAAATTGTGCGTTGCTAGAAAATTGAAACATTATTATGTTTTACTTACTTTATCTAATCAGTGCTTGGTTTAGGAGTAATTTTTTTTGTCCTTGTCAAGTAGTCTGTGACTTCACTCAAGGATGAGCATGTCCATTCTGCTAAATGTAATAAAGGACAATGTCCCCAAAGAGACCACAGTCTGCAGAGCAGCAGGGAGAGCTGCTGCAGCAAATGGACTTTATGGTGTGTGTCCTCAACAGCTCAGTGCCAGCAAATGCAGCACTGGGAAGAGTAACTTAGTCACACTGCCCCACTCAGTCCAGTGTTAATCACTATCTGCACTGAAATGGGAAAGGCTGACTCTCTTCATTAATATGATGTATTACAATTCGAGCCACAAAATGAGGAAAACTCTGTAAAGGTTTCCTCTGGCATAGTCAGGAGAATAAAGATGACGTGCAGTTTCAGTTGGAGAAGTGCAGGCTCATTGCTGTTTCCAGAGCAAGTCAGTTGAGCGGAGACAGTTCTGTAGGCTCTCCCTAATTTTAGTTGTAGGAGACATTCTCTTTTCCATGAAAAGACATTGCCTTTGAAACTTGCTCCCTCTGGGAGCTCACCAGAGTCAATGTGCAGCGTCCAGTGCACGCCTCCTCTCTTCAACTCAGCCTTCCCTGGCCAAGTGTGAGGACAGATCAGTACCTGTGTGGCTGGATATGGAAAATCCAGCCTTGTGACATTTATATGCCAAGATGGGAAGACCTAAAAAGAGGACTAGGGAGACTAGCATGGCATTTGCGGGTACCAGGTTGCCAAGGAGGCATATTGTATTGAAACAGTTGCCTGGGAAACATTTAAAAATACATTGAATGGAAAAGCATATGTGATGTGCCCACAAGTGTTCTGTGTGAATGAAATGCCATGGCTGATGATGGCACCAAGAGACTGTTACTATTACATGTAAAAATGCTGCAAGTGATGTGCGTTTTTTCCCTTTTGTGGGTTTTTCCTACCCTGCTTGCGGGAGGTGCACGGAGGGAAGGTTGTTTTGCTCTTGGCTGATGGATTAAAGTGACTGTGGGGAAGATGGAACGTGCAGGCAGCAGCAGCAGCTGGGGATGGTAAGAGCAATTTGGCTTCATTTAGGCAACCTAAACCAATTGACAAGGAGCCTGCACATTTCCCCCTCAAAAGTAATAACAGCACTGCTCAAACTCCTACAGCATAAAGAGAAATGGTTCTCTGAGCATTACCCTTTAATTGGTGCTAAAATGGGATTGGGAGGCTCTGATGTCATTGAAATGGGATTTATATGTAACATCATGTGAAATGCAGAGTTTATGATCAAAGCAGGTTGGCAGCTTATATGAAAAAGTCTCTCACTGACCTAAGGTTTTGTTTGGGCACCAAAACAGAGGGAGATGGAGGAAGAAATGTTCAGAAGATAGTTAACTGCTGTAGTCCTTCCTCAGATCAGACTCAATTATTGAGAGATGGTGCCGACAACAAAGAATGATGTCAACAGAACTAAAATAAACAGTCATATCCACTCTTTGTCTCATAGAAAGAAAACTGTTTTTCCTATGCAGCCAAAAAACAAGGGAGCTAACAATTACAGCCTGTGGTATCCCACCTTGGACAAAGAGGTTCATCTGCTACTAATTTCCAGATTCTAAAATGCATCTCTCCTTCATTAAGAATGAGTGGCATGTGTGAGGCTGGGTAGGATTATGGTCACCCTGCCGAATCCTCCCTTGGCGATTTAGAAACAACTATCCTGCCCTTGATTTGCTGGAGGCTTACTAAGCCTGTTTGGGAGCCAGCGGGTTTGCCTTGGTCCAGCCTTCATGCGATGCAGACTGAGACAGGGAATTTTTTGGAAGAGAGATGCAGCAAAGAGTTCAGTTGAGTAAGAAGGAAGGTTTAGAGGCCTTTTTGCTGGTAGAAGCTCTGCAAAGATAAGTTGCCTTGCAGGGGAAGGCTCCAGGGGCTTGGCTCCTGGGAGATGCTGTTTGGAGCTGGGGAGCTGCTGTGTGTTGGGTGATGTGTGTGTGCTGCTCCCCAGAGAGGAACCAGACTCTGCTGACTCTGCTCTCGTTTCGGCCAGTGAGGAGATGCTTTTTGACTGGCACAATCTGCTCAAGGGTCTGAGATGATCCAGTGATTCCATTGGAAAACCATGAGTCTGAATCACACTCCTCTGTGTGTCAGTCCAGTCCTTGGATCACTCCTCATTTCTCTGTCCCAGTGTGTGCTTGGTTAAATCAAGTCCTGATGTTTGTAGGCCCCGGGGTTAGTGTAAGAGAGGAGGAGAATCTGCCTTTCATCCTCCTCTCAGGATTTTGCAATGTGACTGAAGACTGTTGGGGAGAATGTTTCAGATCTCAAACAAAGATGAGCTTTGATGGCATGAAGCTGTGGGTCCTGTGGCCCAGCCCAGGATTCTGCTGAGGGACTCGTATCATCTCTCCTTTTAAAGGATTTAGACTCCAAGTTTAGGATCAAATATGGCTTGAGGTTTTCTTATTTATTTCTTGCCTGCTTTCTTGGGTTTTTTTTGTTCTTTGGTTTTTATTTAATTTTAAGTGTATCTCACAAATTATAGCCTATAGCAGTTTGAGCTCCTCTTGTTTGCTGTGTATCATTCCTTCATTTGAAGTCAACACACTAAAGAGCTCCACAAAGAAAAAATTAAAATCCATAAATCAAAGCTGTAGTAATTACAGAAAATTACCTGACTTGTTTGTGGGCATGAAACCACAAAACAGTGGTGCAAAATTTCCAATACCAGTTGCTGTGCTGTGATTTTATCCATAACTAGACTGGTGTATAAAATCAACTTAAAATAGAATGCAGTTCAACAGATGAGTATGTATTTATTACTTGAACAAATATGGATAGTAAGTTTAGTTAGTTGTGCAATTTTTTTAAGGGCTAACTAGTGGTTTAGAAAGAAAATCTAATAAATCTGAAGGAATAATCAAAGCTGTGGAGGCAAGTATAAATCTTTTCACTGAGGAAGGTGTATTTTCATGTTCATTCTCCCTTTGTTCATCATTAGTGCTTTGATAAAAGAAATACAAAATGGGACTAACTTAGAAACCTGACAGTAAAATACAAATGTCATTTATTTAATTGTATCAGACACAGGCTGGGTTTCATTTATTTATGTTGCCTTATACCCACTGAACTGAGACTATCCTGGGTCGCTGTCAGTGAGAAGGGCTGTTCTGCCTGAAGGTGTCCTGTCTTGTTGTGGCAGAGGTACAGCCCCAGCCAGAGGGGCTGGGTAGGGTGGGCCTGCCTTTGCTGTCCCTTGGCAGCTCCAGCAGCTGGCAGGCACATCCATTCAGGCTCCTTCAGGAAAAGAGAGATGATGCCTTCCTGCCACATCCAAAACTACTGTTACCAAATGGTAACTTTGTGTTACCCTTCCTTTCATGAGAGAATCTGAAACTGGGCTGATTTTGGAGTATTTTCCCCAACAGACCTCTCCTGCTCCCCACCTCCACTTCGCCATTCCTTCAGTCCAACTGTCCTACTGTCACAGAAATTTGATTGCTCCCTTTCAATCACTGTGAAGTGCTCAGAGAGAGATGTGTAGTAGCTGAAACAGTAGGTGATGTGGCTGAGGACAGGAAGCATGTTTAGTTAGTGAAGTCCTTACTCTGGTTTGTAGCACAGTCTGGCTCCATCGTTAGCCTGTTTTTATGAGCGTGTCGTGCCATACTGGAATCAGATGTTATATGAGAACACTGTGAGGAAAAGCAGCAGCTTCCCAGCTCTCCGTGGCTATGCTGTACCCTGCATAAAATGAGTGGGTTAACTTATATCCACATCCACCAAGAGTCACCACCACGATGAGCTGCAAAACAACCGGCACCATTAACCTTAGTGTCGAAGGAAGGGATGAATCCGGGTCCTTCCAAGAAGCTGTTTGGGCCTAATTGGATTGGCTGGACATGATGAGATACAATCTATGACCAATGCAGCTTTGCAGGCAGAAATGTCAAATATAGATGCTTTTAAGTGGCAGCTGCCTCCTGTTCCCCCTCCAGCCAAATGGGATTTGGAGGAGCCTGCTCTCTGCAGGGCTGGGCAGGGCTCAGGACAGGAGGGAGCAGCAGGGAACTGTCGTCAGTGCTTCTGGGACTGGGGTTTGCTTTTTGTAATCACAGGGAAACCAGAACTGACATCCCCATTTGCCGCTCCCCTTTATTTAGTAAGGGATGTTGTTTTCCTGAAGTGTTTATCTGTTCAGTGATGATTTAATTTAGGAATTAATTCAGGGAATTTCTACTGCCTGTAGTGTGATGCAGTAAGTCAGAATACTTAATTACAGTGGGCCTTTTTGGCCTTAAAGTAGCCCTTTCTTGTCTTATTTCATACTGATACCTGTTTATGAGCTGGAACACAGGCGCACAGAAATTAAGGATATAGCCTATGGTAACACAAGACCTGGGAACTGAACTCTGGCCTGTTCATGGCGCCTTTGCATAGACGTAGGACTAATCTTGTTTTCAAGCACTGTTTTGCTCGCAAGGGCTTTCAACACAGTGTCTTTCATCATCTCTGAGTTCACTAGAAATAAATAAAAAATTGGGACATCTTTCTGAAAGTCTCTTCCAGAGTATTGATAAACACCAGGGCAAATCCTCAGTCTCCTCTGCCCCAGAGATGTGCTCTGGCTTCAGTACCACACTTAAATGACAAACATTCACCTAGTTTACCATATGCATTCTTTTATCTTAGCTGCTCTCTGTGCATGTTAGGAGATTTATTTCTACTCCTAATGTATTTCATGTGTGTTAGTTGTAAATATTGTGCTCATAGATCAGCCTGGAGCATCCAGCCCTGAGGATGGAGACAGCTCACAATAGGTCTGTCTGCTTCACATTGGGAGGCTGAACCAGTTCTCTGCTTTTTCCATTGCCTGGCTCTGCGAGTGGCGTGCTGCCAGTCTCCTGTCTCACATTAACAGGAATATTATATACTGCTGAATTCAAAGTGTTTTTCCTCCAGGACTGGAGGAATGTAATGGAGCATGCAGCTGGCAGCAGGGCGTTGTTCCCGGGGTGTGCAGTGTGCCCTCCGTGCGTGCGGGGAATTGTCACCGTGGGTTGTGCTGCACTCACCCAGCCTGCGTGCCCTGGGACAGCCTGCACACAGGCAAGAGCTGTAATGAAAAACTCACTCTTCTGCCTTCCCCTCACCACGTTAAATACCACAAAAGTAGCAAGTCCTGGAGCATAATCCCAGAATTCCCATTCTTTTCGTCCCACTTCTAGAACCAGCTCTGTCTGTATTCACACCTACTGACCTCACTCTTTTCTTCTGGGAGATGGAAGGTTCTTTTACTTGCCTCATAAGATCTTTTTTTGGTGAATTTATTAGTTCATAATGTATATACATGAGGACATGTTAATGCTGCAGAAACACATTTTGAACTGCCCCAAAACTAGGGTTGTTACTTCTCATTTTTGGGTAGTTTGATTTGACTCCTCTCCATCTGTCCTCTGGTTGGAAAGCTTGTCTGCTTGGCAGGAACAGCAAGTATTTTTTGCAGTGCTCCTGATAAATTATTGCCCTTTTTACTGATTTTAAGGATCTCGTGCTCTTAAAACTCCGGTGTTTGCATGAAACAAGGCTGCATTACATTGCATGGTCTGAAGCAATCCATATTCTATAAGCTTTTGGTATTTTAATTGGCTTGTTTTTGGAAGTCTGCAATGGGCTGAGCTGCAGGACTAAAACTGAACAGAGTCTGTCACACCAAAAATACTCTGCAGGAGTATATTTCTTTATGGTGGTGCAGCTGAAAACACCATGTTAACTGTAACTAGTGCACCTCTCATTTGTGAGCTAATTTATACATATTCAAATGTGTTTCTAGGTACGTGATTCTTGGACACCATGTTAAACCACTGTCTTCTGTTGTTTTTTCTGGTCTAATAAACTCTTGATTTGCCTCATGCAGTACCCCCCAAAACTATAACCCTGCATAAAAATAAAACCCTGTTCCCCAGAACAGTCTGTGACTGTGATGCACATGATGCATTTCAGGAGAGCTGGAAAGGAGAATGGTGTCATCACCTGAGGGGAAACACAAAGCAGAAAGAAATGAGGAGGGGAAATTTTGGTGCTTATTTTTAGACTCTGTGGGTGAGTATTATTTTCAGCTTTGTCTCTATTAATTTCTGCAGAACACAGCGTTAACATGTGATTAGGCTACCTACACAGAAAGCATTGTAGTTTCTAGCTAAGGCTGAAGTGATCCCTCCTTGACAATCCCTCGAGAGTCAATACACCCATTTTTACCAGGATAAGGCAGCAAAGACATGACTGCAGACAGTGTGGGTATATCTGAGACAGCTCTGAGCTGGCTAGCTGGGGAATAAACCTTACACAGGCATTTATGCTTCTTGAGTTCACAGAGGATTGTCCATGACACTGGGGCAGAGCTCCCTGTAGCTGAAGATGCTCTGTTAGCGAGTTAGTTTAAAGCTAAATTTCCATACTTTTATGTGGAGCTGTTCTCACACCCATAATCACATACCTTCAGCATCTTCTCTATTTAGCACAAGTCTACACACTCTGAGTTTCATTGAAGAACATGCTGCCTGTTAATCAGCACTTTATTGTCTCAGTGTGCTTAAAATAAGCATTTTGTCACATTGAAGGAGAAGGAACTTTATTGGTTTGCATTCTGGCACCGTGCTCCGTGCTGTCAAGTGCTGTCAGTTGGCTTCTCTCTGTAACTTAAGAGATTGAAACATTCTGGTAACAATTTTCACCAGATACACATTGGATGTGTTAGAGAAGTATCTCTGATGTTTCGGGAGAACAGGAGGCTGGGCGGGGAATAGTCTAATCTGGTGTGCTGGAGATGTCCCCTTAGAGCCCCTGATTGCTGCGTGCGACAGGGACACAGAGCTGAAATCCCCCTGCTGAACAGTGAATACAGTGAGAGGAAGGAAAGAAGATAACATCAAAGGATCTTCTGGTTTCCTTTATGAAGAGCAAAGAAGCAGCTTTGGCCCTTCCATTAAGCAGAGGACCTCTGAGAGCACAG
The DNA here is from genome assembly GCA_035583155.1 of Acropternis orthonyx. Classification (NCBI taxonomy): domain Eukaryota; kingdom Metazoa; phylum Chordata; class Aves; order Passeriformes; family Rhinocryptidae; genus Acropternis; species Acropternis orthonyx. Next base: position 4,895,094 of record JAWWEU010000055.1, on the reverse strand, counting down.
CGGCCGACAGGCCAACCAGCGTTCTCCCGGGCTGAGCCCGCGGCTGTGTCTGAGGAGCAGTCAGAGCTCGTGCTGCCTTCAAACCAGATGTTTCTGGTTAGTCTGCAGTGTTGTCTGTTAGTTTGGTGTGGAGGCAGAAGTGCACAAGGGAGCCTGATGTTTGCTCTGAGAAACCTTTTGGTTGCCCTGACACCTTTCAGCCAGTGCTGTGAGTGAGCTCAGCTCTGCATCACCCCCAGACTCACCAGCACACCGACTGCTGGCAGGGCTGTGTCTCCCACAGGGAAGGCCTGCCCTTGTTTGACACAAGGAGATATCACTGGCATTGCAGTTAATAATTTACAGGAATTTACAGTCAGGATGTCCCAAATGAGGAGCAAGTGCCACAGACACGTTAAAGCTCCTTGGCTAGTTATATGATAAATGGAGCATCAGAAAAGGCAGCAGAGGAGGCCAGAGTGTACAGAGGGAGAGCCAACCGCTGAAGGGATGAACTAGTAATTCCCAAACCAGTCTGTGGAACCAGAAAACATAGTAATTCCTAAATTCCAATAATCTGTGAACAGTTTTGAGGCTTGACTGTGGCAAAATAGGGCAGAAGTTTGGGAAGAATCAAGTTGACCAGTGTGAGTTGACTTGTGTGAGCCTGTTCAATTTGCTTGGGTTCCTGGATATTTCCTTTGTAAATAGATAGGGTTGGGGGCCTTATTAAAGGCTATCTGTAAGGACATTTAATTTTGGGTATAAATTTTAGCCTCTTACAGAACACATCCCATTGCAGCTCTTTTTCAAAAAACAAAAAAATAAATTGAAAAGTTTCTTAGGGCAGATGAACACAGAGTATATGCACAAGATTTTTGTCTTGGAGAATGCAGCACATTGTGGCTAATCTTGAACTCTCTTCTTAGAAAAAAAGCTCTGAGAATTTTAAGAAAATGCTGCACAGAGTTATCCAGGTTTCCAATTTTTTGGGGTTATTTATTGGATTTGATTGTGCAGCAGCTTTTTCAGAAATTGTGGGAGCCAGGAGCATACAATTAAGTCTTGTTTTGAATCACCCAACTGAGAACAAAATCTAGAAAAAAGAAATTATTTGGAATACAAAATGTCAGAAGCATATTGATATAATTATCCTTAAAAGGAGATACCGTAGGAAATAGGATGGATTAAGTTATTACAAACATTCATAGAGTAAAAACACTATTAAAGCATTACAAGAGTCAAGCAACCAGTGAACCAAAAGTGTAAAAACAACACTTTGGAAATGAATATTTTCCCAAGAAAACCTTCCAGTAAGAACCTGGGAAACTGCACTTTTTCTTGTGGGTAAAAAAAAGTCACATTCCAACTTTAAAGAGACAGTGCTTCTGGAGAACTTACACATTCAGGATGTACTCTAGTTCCTTTAAAACTGTGAACACAGAGTTTAAGGGCTTCAGCTGGGTTTTTTTCCCAGTGTATGCCCCTTAGTCTTTTTGTGTGTTTTTCCATGTGGATGGTAAAAGTAGATGGGACAATTTCACAACTGCTTCCATTTCTTGTTCTGACTCCTGGGTACTTGTGGCATGGCTGTTAGTGGAAAATAATAATAATAAACCCCTCAGGGAGCAGAGTGCCCAGCACTGGTGACATTTCTGTGCGTGCTGGTAACCCTTTTCCTGCCCCAGCTGGCTCTGGGTGAGGGCTGGGGAGCTCAGCTGACAGACTGCTCTGCTAATGAAATCAGAAACTTTCCTTGCATCTCAAATCCAGTCTGTGCCAGTAGCAACTCAGTGGCTGTTTTCTATAGGGTTATTTTTAAGTGGCCCATAAATAAGCAGTGACATGGTCTCTGATGCGTTCCAGCCCAAATGACGAACGCAATTGATCTTAATTGGTTTCCTTGGTAGTTCTCAGAAAGAGCTCTCAGAGAGAACCTTGATTAGTTAGTTAGTCTTAATATTGCTCATTCCTGACTTTTGCTGGTGGTTCCTGGAAGTTTCTCAAGGCATTGTTGATTGGAATATACTGTTGAAGCTGTGTCTGAGTGAAGTCCGCCCCTCCTGCAGACAGAACTGGACCTGTGTGCAGACAAAGGGCTGCAGGCTCCAGGGCTGTCATGTCTGATATCCTTCACTGGGAACAAATGCACAGGGAAAACAGAGTGCAGGAACAGACCCTTCCTGCTTCAACTCCCTTTCTGTGTAGAAGCACAGACTTGAGCTTGTAACACGTACCATGAAGCATAAATACACATATATATATATATTTATATATTTCTCTGTGTACTGCTGGCTGTGCAGCTGGGAGTGTGGAAGGATTCAGGAGCAATGGGGTGTTTGTATGGCTCAATAACACCCAGATTGGTTACAGTAATGATCTTTAAAACAAAATGCAGCAACATCAGAGAGGAAGCAAGAGAACCCTTTTAACTCTTGATGGTGAAAGAGTAACTTCTTTTTTTGATTGGTACCTCTTGAAGTGTTTTAAACTTTTGTGCGAGGCAGCCAAGTCATGGCCAATGTCAGGAACAGGATCATGGGCACAGTATGTGACCCACTGCAGCAATTCCTGTGCTGAAAATGTCACCAACAAACATTTGCTGTTAAGAAGCAAAGGCTTGGTCTCAAAATTATTGTGGATCAGATGAGCAAGCTTTTGAGAATGGGAGAAAAGGAAAAAAAAGGGAAAATAAGTACTGATTAAAGACTTTTACAAATGTTTCCTCCTGAGGGATTTTTGACGATGTCATTCTATCAGCATAAATCAGGCCTGATCCAGCAGTGACCATCCTCCTGGCCTGCCTTTTTCCTTTTTTTTGGTTTTTTTGGCTTAGCTAACTGTACAGATTACTCAGTTTTCCTGTACAGAAATTCAAACAGAGAGAAAATAATCCAATCCCTGGATTTCTAAATTCAAGCAACTTTCAAATCAGAACTAGTTTTGAGGCAAGAACAATAATCTTTCTGGTAGTGGGTGGCATAAAGAGACAGTTTTTTCCATTCAAGGCTCTGTCTTTTAAAAGTATTTGATTTAGATTGATTTAGCTTGGTGTGGGAATTGAAAGTCTGACTGAAACTTCCTGTTCTGAGTTGTGGCTTAAGTGAGTTGCTGGGTGAACGTGTCTCACCAGCCCTGTATCCTCTGTCTTGCATAATGATCCTTGATTCTGAGGAGTTTCCATTGCCCGCGTGGGCAGAGCACTCACGGCTGGTTAAAAGCACAGGAAATCTGTGCTTCTCTCCAGACCTCCTCTGTTTTCTGAGACTTCATTCCTCTCTTCTGTCTCAGTTTGTCAGTGCAGTGTAACTTTTATAAGTTCTCTGAAACCCTGTGGAGGGCTTGCTGAAGTCCTAAAGCAGAGGTTATGCAGTGAATATTCTACAGGGACTTCTTCACGGAGGTGCCGAATAACCTCAGCACTGCCAGTGGGAATAGTCTGCCCTGTCCTTCATTCTCAGAACCCACTTCACTGGTAGTTTTCCTGTTCCCAGTGCCTATTTCAGGACTTGCGGAGTGCTGTGAGGGGTCTATGGCAGCTCAGCCCTGGTCCTTCCTGTGAGCTGAGCCATGTCCAGGAGGTTGGCACCAGAGGGTTCCACTGAGTTAAGGCACATGGGAAGCAGTTCTGTCGTTTCAGGCTGTGCAGGGAAAGCCCTCGAGTTACAGCAGCATCTAGAGATGCTTCCCCTCTTCTGACCAGTCCTGTCTGCAGGAAATGGCCAATGTGCAGAGTGGCTTCCCAGCTGCAGATTTCTGCAAGCAGAGGTGGGAGGGTTGGGAATGCTGGGGATCCAGGGCAGGAAAAGGGCCCTGTTTCCAGAGATTGTACCCAACAAGTCAATCGTTTTTGCTCCTCAGCTGCCCTTCCATGACACTGTGAAATATTTGCAGAACCCGCAGTTCATGACTGGCCCACTTACTGATTTATCTCCTGTACTATTTATCCCACTGGGATCATGTTATTTTTTCAGAGCTGACCTCCCTTGCTCACAAACCACAGCTAATTTGGGTTTATTTCCCTCCCTGCCCCTCCTCCAGACATGCTGACAGCAATTCCAACTGGCTGTTAACTTCCACTCTGGAGCTGTCACAAGGTCTTTCCAAATGCTGTCTTGCAAATGGAAATGAGAAGATGCTTGGCAGTGTCCTCAGCTGGAGGTGCAGTCTGCCCTTGAGGGGGTGATGGTCAGTTTTGGGGGATCCAGCAGGTGGGAATGCTCTGGTTTAGGTTATTTGTTCAGACAGACTCAGGGGCACTTCCAAGGCCTTTGGAAGCCAGAAATGCACAGCCCTGCAAAGGAAGGGAAACACAGAGCTGCAAGGAAGTGTTTGAGCTGCCCATGAGATGCTTTCCAGCAAGATTTTGAAGTTGGAAGTGTCAGCAAAATCCATTAAAAATAAACCTGGATTGCCAGGTGGCTGAGACCAGTGCACAGAGCTCAGCTCATCTCCCACCTCTGGACAGCACAGACCTCATGGTCTGCCATTTACTGATGGGCATCTGTGGGAACCAAGTGTCAGCAACAGTAGCTGAAGCTTTTTAGAGGCAATGTTTTCTTGCTTGCTTTTCCTAGAACTAAAATAAAATGAGAACAGGGTCTGTGGCCTGGCATGTCTCCAGAGGAATTTCATGGAGTTTATTAATCAATTATATAAGGAAAACCATTGGGTAATGGGCAGAAATGACCAAGCATCTCTGTGAACTTGTTGGGTTTTTCTAGCCAGGCCTTGTAAGGACCTCATTGTTTCTGCTGCTGAGGGAGAAGAGTCTCTGTGCACAGAGGCAATTTAAGTGAGTAGCTCCTTGTGATGAGAAGGAATAAGAACATGGCACAAAAACTTGCTTGAGGTAGGTAACACAGTAGGTCATGACAAAATTGTCTTATTTCTGGTGCTAAACACGATCCGCTCCACTGCTTCCTCCTGTAACACACAGCTCTTGGTATGGCCCCATGGCCAGCTCTAATAAGCAAAGTCATATTATGCATTCCCACTTTATGGAAGAAGGAAGGGGGGATTTGACTTGCTGAAAATGGCCCTGCCAGCCTGGGGAAGACCCTGAGAGTCAGTACTGAAGTTTCCCAAGTCCATCATGCCACGTGTCTGTAATTGCAGCTGACCCAAATGTCAATGATCTGAGTAGAGTAGGGGAGGAGTCATGAAAAAGGTTAAATATGGACAAATTGTAGGTGAATCCTGAACATACACAACTTCAGTGTGGTTAAGACTGGACACTTGAAAGAAAGGATGATTATTGATATTGTTAGTTGTGAAATACTTTTCGGTCTGTGCAAAAAAATGAAAGGCAGTACAAATCTGTGTCACATCCCTCTCATTTGCATGTCTTCTGTAGCCTGGATGTGCTCCCCATGGAGCTTCTGCAGAGCAGCCCCAAATAATCTGCATGGGTCCAAGCACACTGCTAATTTTCTGTGGGTAAGAACACTGAACGTGGCACTTTTGAATCTTACTAAGCTTTTCTTTTTAGGCTTAAACACAGGAAAGACTTCAAACCTAATTTCTCAGCCTATCGTGCAAATATTATTCTGAATCTTGCAGGATCATAACTTTTTATATGAAGCTTTCCAGCTGTTTTCTGTTGATAAAAGACTTTAGCTGGGCACCAGGAGATAAGACTGTGGGACTGAGAAATTGTTGACTTAGTCTTGTAATCTTCCTGCACTGCATTCCCATAGGGAAGTTATGGATAGGTGTAACTCTCTACAAGTTAATGTTCTAATCCTTGAATCCCATTCAGTGGCTCAGCCACTGAATTTGATGGAAATTCTGGGCACCTGACCTGTTATAGGATTCAGTTTATAGAGAGACTTTCAGTTCCTGGCAGATGTCAGTGTAGAGCTCACACTGATTAACTTGGGCTGTTCCTCTGAATTGCAGAATGTCGTGTTCTGAGAGCAGAGCTGGCTGGAAATGTCAGGGACACCATTTGGAAGGGCTCTGAACCTCCAGGGTCCACACAGGAGGATGTGTCAGGATCACACATGATTTATAACATCAAAAACTTCCTTTGGCATTGCCAGCAGGGAAGGCAGTGGAGTTTGGGCTGGCCTAGAGCTTATACTGTTTCTGAGCAAACAGGCTGTCCATCCCTCTGCTGGGGTAAAGGCCTGTCTTGATGTTCCAGATAACTCTAATTATATGGACAGAGAGATAAAATTAAGAGAGAGCAACTGAAAATGGAGAATTAGTTAGAAAAATGGAAAAAATGCCTACAGATGGTTAGTAACACCTAAAACTCATGTGGTGCAGTGACTGCTAAATCAGGCAGCAATATTTTATGAATGAGAGTTCTAATAAGGAGGGGAAACCAGTTAAAATTTGCCCTGGAGCAATTGTAACTTCTACACCTCTCTTTTTTTTTTGGTTCATAAACACCTCTGTCTCCTGCAAAAATACTTGTGAAGATACCTTTTAATATGGTTTGCTAAGTTTTGTTGCTTGACTTCGTTGTTCCTGCAAATCAGCAAATTAATTCCATTTGCAGTTCCCTTATTTCCTAAGACAAAGAATTTTCCTGCCAGATTGCTGTTCCTCAAGGCTCACTCACCTCTGGAGCTCTCTGCCCTGCAGGAGCACACATGTGTGGGATCCCTGTGGAAAGAGCTCGTAGGGCCAGACTGTATTTTGCACTGCTAATGCATTAAATAACTTGAGATGCACATTGAATGGCACTTCTGTCCCACATTTAATGGGTCAATAGTCAGTGAAGTTGTTGGATGTGTGTCCGAGTCACTTTGTCTCAGCTTCACGTGACAATCACTCTGTTCCTTTCACTTCAACTGGTTTATACCCAACACAGCAGGTGAGACTCTCACAGAGTCATTTCAGTCAAATCATCCCTGTTGGATGCTGATGTAAGACAAAACTGGGTGTTTCAAGCCAGATTTTCCCCCGGAGCAGAGAAGAAGAGAAGGTGTTTTCCTCAGCTGAGGCAGCTTGTAGTTTCTTTGTTTGCTTGTTTACAGAGAAGTTTGTGACTTCTTAATATTCCACACTGTAGTGTGCTGGTGCAAAGTACACTGAGAAAATAAGAAGGCTAGAGTAGAAAAAGTCTAAAAATCAGACAAGGCTTTGGAGCTGCTGAGAAAATGAGAGGTGACATGAGAACAGGAAGGAAAGGGGAAGGTTATGTCATTAGAGACTGGAATTCAATGTTTTGATGAAACTCCATGGATACAGGAAGGAGCAGGGCGGGTAAAAATAGCTAACTGAAAATGGTATGAGTTCCAAGAATTCAACTCTGAAAGGAAAGAGAGAAATGTATGTTGTTGCTTAAGATCAGGCAGCAAAAGTTACATGTTTTCATGAAGCATTAGAAAGAATGAAGAGAAAGGAAAGGGCAAAACTTGCTGACTGCAACTTCTTTATTTTTTTTCTCCAACCAAAACTTGGAATTTGGTGTTATTATACACATTTCATCCAAGTGCTCAGTGGCTTGGTTCCCAGGAGAGGGAACACTTTGTCAGTGAAGTCGTCTCATCCAAAGCCCTTGGATGCTGTTCAGACCAGAGGCTTTTGGGGCTGAGCACGTGCTGATGCCCAAACACACAGCTCTGACTGACACAAACACTGCTGGTCCTTGGAGGAGGAAATGGCCATCACAGAGGGAACAGTTTACTTTGCAGGACTTCAATCTGCACAAAGCCAGCAAGCAATCACACCAGTGTCTTTTCTGTGCTGATTTGCTTGTGCTCACATCCCCCCTTGGAGATCTATAGAACAGAAAGCTCTTACTACAAGAAAAAGAAAGAAAGAAAATCAACCCATTTGCTTCCTTTGATTTTTGGTTTTGTTAATTTCTGAACAGATGGTAACACATCACAATGGAAGTTTTATAAAAATTTCCATCTTTTAACTGAGTGCAGGCCTGAAATTTTTCCCTGGTGAAAAAGCAGAGTGTGAGTCATTAACCAGGCTCTGTATCTGCCTGGGATTTTCACTCACTGCAGTCAAAAGAGTCAGAAAGCCCTTCCATTACAGTAACTGCCTTTTTTTCCCCCCCCTCCACCTGGGCAAATGGCCAATTCCATCATCTCAGCATGAACAAGGAAGGTACAGTCTGAGGAGGGATAGAATGCACAGACAAGGGGCGAGGCCGTGCTGCAGGCCAAGAGTCCAGTTCTAGAGCTTAAACAATTGTCAGAAGGAGTGGCCTGAGTTAGGATTTCTCCAGTCCAGTCTCAATTCACTAATTGAAAAGTCCTGGCCTGGGCTCACAAGGGAGAGGTTGTGTTGCCGGCAGAGTGCTCAGCACCCACTGCGTCTTGGCCCCAAATTGTCGTCGTGGAGATAGAGAGTCTAAACTTAATCTTTGTTTGGACTCCATTTGAAATTTGGCACTGATTGCTGTGGGACAAACAAGGCCCAGAGATGCTGAGTGTTCTTTTCTGCAGGTCTGCTGATGTGACCTTGGAGAGCCGCAGGACTGCAAGCTGCAGACTCCAGTACTGTTCATCTTAGTGAAGTTACACAACTTTGCTGGGATGGGGGGAACTGAAAAGGCATTTTTACCTTGAGGCTTCAGGGCATTTGTAAAATCCTTTGGCTTCCCCAGGGCCCTGAGTGCAGGCTCTGCTGTCTGGTCCTCACACAGCATCTCCCTGAGCAGTGCAGTGCTCATCAGTTTGGCAGCCCACTTTTCCTTGTCTTGGTCCTTGTAACACCTATAGAGCAAAACTTCCTTAGAGAAATCAAATTGGGTCTGAAATCTGCAGTTTAGAATCTCCTCAAGGTGGTGTCTACTCCCACTTTGGCGTGGAGGTGTGCCAAAGACATGAAATGTGTTGCCCCTTAGTTGCTAACATTAATGGGTGTGTTAGAAACACAGAAGGATGGATGGATGGATGGATGGATGGATGGATGGATGGATGGATGGATGGATGGATGGATGGATGGATATATCAACTTTCAAGGCCTCTGTCATTCAGGAAAAGATCAGTTAATTATTCTCAGGCTATGTGATACTTAATGACATATAGAAGAGAGGTGAATGGCATCTTGTTGGATGGTAAGGGTAATACAGAACACAATTTCCCCTGAAGAAATAGCTCACATACCTTATATAATGAATGAGCTCATTTTGCCTGTGTTTGCCAGAAACAATAAAAGTTAGAAAATGTCCCAGTAATTAAAATAAAGTGTTACCCAGATTTATGGTGAGAAATGTGAAATGTCAGGCAATTGAATGGAGCTCCACGCTCACAAATAAGCTTCACATTGGTTAGAACAGGTTGCATTCATTAGGAGGAACAGTGTGGGTCCAGTGCTGGCCCCAGAAGGCAGGGAATGGTTTCTCCCGTGCAGGGAAGGAAAGCAGAGGGGAGGGCAAGGTGCCAGCTGGCACATTCACCAGTGGATCCTGGTCCTGGTGGTAATGCTGCAGCTTGCACAGCACAGACTCGAGCATTGCTTCAACACGGGCCTGGGGTTACGTGATGGATGGGAGGGAGGAGAGAGCACCACATGTGGGACAGAAGTCTAGGAAGACATGTCTGAGGGGTGGAGATGAAGAAGGGGAATCTGAGCACAGCCAGCCTTTCCTGCAGTCCTTCCTCTCACAGTCTCTGCTCCTTATTCTAGTACAAATACCTATGCATACATAGTCTAGAAGTTTATAAATATGAGCTCAGCTCCTGCCTAGTTATTCTGTGCACCACTCTTGTGTCAGAGGGCCACGTAAGTGGAGTGAAGTGGATTCAGTCTACAGAGGTTACTGTGCATAGAGACACGGGGAATGTTGGAAGTGTGGGACTGTTGGAAACAGAAGGGACACTCACTGAATGTCTGGGCTCAACTTACTTGGGCACTGAAACATCCCCACTGCCTCTGCCTGTAGAGCCGGAGGAGGGCAGGCCATGGAATGTCCTGCTGGGATACAGGGACTGGGACACTGAGAACCTGCTGCCTCAACATCTCCTACTGTCAGCTTTTGTGCTCCTCTCTTCTGACACAGCTAATTAAAAATGGAAGAGTTGAAATGAAAATGCTTCACGTGAAAACCAGTCTGACAGTTGAAGCTGTCTAGAAACGAAAATGTTCAGTGTCTTCTTCCTGAAAAAGAGAACAGGGCAATGTTGAATCAGACTCTTGAGAGAACGCAAATCTTGTGGAGGACTTTCACTAGCTGCTTCTACCATACTGAAGGTGCCTGAAGTGTCTGATTCAAAACACATCCTGTCTTGCCCACTGGAGTATGGAACAGGTCTTACGGACAGAATAAAACCCAAACAAACCCCAAACCCCCTCTCTCTGTTAGTGTTGGAGTCTCTTCTTGCAGAAATTTGATTTGGGTGTTGTTCTAGGAATACCAGTGGAGTTTTGTTAGGAAAAAAAACCCAGTTATTAAGTTAAAAGCAGTTGCTTTTAACTTGGTAAAAGATTTGGATTGTGATAAAAATCTGCATGGTGGCCTTAAGCCAGTTGTACATCCTCTCTGTTCCACACTTCCACATCTGTAAAATGACAGAATGAATTTGTTTCGTTTTCATTAAATGCTTGTAGGAAAAATCTCATTATGCTAATGAGGTGTGCATGTGCTTTAATCACAGGTTCATTCAGAAAGCCTGTAAATGAAATAAATAGGAGATCAGTGCATAAGAATTTGTGAAAAAGGAGTAGAAATCCAGATTTTCAGGACAAAACGTTCCGAATGACTGACGTGGTGATGCCAGCCCTGATCTCCAGAGAGTCCTGGTGCTCCGGGGGTTATTTATGGACGACACAGTGAATGCAGGTTCACCTCTCAGCCCAGCACACAGAATCACTTCACAACAAGGGGTAGACCTCATAAATGTCAAGCAAAACATGAGGCTCGTTCCCTGGCGTGATTTTGGATCCTATGCTGTTGTAAAGTACCAAAGAAGATGAGAAAAGAGCAGGATTAGAGCCTTGGGGATAACCCAGCAATCAGAAGGGCTCACAGAGCCTTTCTAGCAAAGGTGCACTTAAGCGCATCAATATTATTTGCAAACTCCACATACCATGATGATGAGAAATAATCTCAAAGAGATTACCAGAATGGGTATGTGAATTCCCTGGAGTCTGAGAGGTTACTGAGGAAGGGAATGTTGGGCCTTAAGGCTGCACGTGGGTTCCAGGTGAAGTGGGAACTGTTTCCAGGGACAAGGCTTTGGCTTGGTGTTCTGTCCCTTCCTCTGTTGGATGGGGATGCTCTGCCTTGTTTGCTTATTTCTGGCTCTGTGAGAAATGAAAGATTTGGTGTGAATATAAAAACGGCAGCCCTGAGTCCCTGCAGGCCCTTTGTGTGAGCTCCTCTGGGAATCCCAAGAGTTCCAGCTTTATTCCCCTCTCTGACTCAGACGTTTCCCAGTAAATTAAGTTTTTTACTGGCGGTACCAAGCATGTTTTTTTGAATTTTCTTTTTAAATGAGGTGTTTGGCAGCGTCCACTGGGGCATGTAGGTACAGAGTGTGTGGGAGGGAGGGGCAGCCCTGAGCAACATACCAGGCAGCTTGGGATGAAAAGATTCCAAAAGATGGAGAGCTCTTTCATGTGCTTTTAACAATCCCTTGCCTTCTATGTTTTCTAGGATGTCTGATGATTTCCTGCAAATTAAATGTGAATTTTAGGTGGGTCCAAGGTATCTTTTAAGCAGGTCACATGTCTATTACATATATTCATCAGGGATGTTTGGCCATTAGACCACGACCAAGAGGTTCTTCTGCTTTGGAAAGACATAAAAGATACAGGAGACAGGCTGTGGAGCTGGGCTGGACAGAACCAAGAATTGGGAAAGGGTTAGGAAAATATTGGTGGATTCTGAATCTCTTCTTAGTGGTAGGAGAAACTCTATGAACACAGTAAAATAAAATGAGTTAGCTGAACAAAAGCCATAAAATACAGCCTGGCTGTCATTGCTGACAAGTCCCAGCCACCTCACTGAGCTCTTTGCCCTGAAAGGTGTGCTGTAGATAGTTGATTTTTCCATTAATTAAAAAAAAAGAGAATATTTTTGTTGGCATGAGTCCATTTCTGACCTTCTCAGACAGTGAAAATTTTTGTTTGGTTCATCTTAAATAGGACTGATTCATAAAACTTCTTTTTCTTGTGACTTTTTAGATGTTTTAAATTCACATATTTTAGTAGGTATCTCAGAAAGAGATATGTACCCCAAAAACTGTGGTCCCTTTAAAAATAAACATTTCAAATTTTGTTTTGGCCAAAACAATAAGTTGGTAAACATTTGTGAAATAGTTTTCTGTAAGTGGAATCTGTGCGTTGAGGAAAAACTGAAGTATTCGATTGAAAAAGATCACCTGACTCTCAGATAATCCTTTTCAACAGAGAGTTTGCAACCTTATTCCGCAGGTTCTGGATAGTTTGGCATTCCTTGCTTTCACTGTAAATGAACTGATCAGTGAAAAGGATGACCTTGATGAACAACAATCTCTAAAGGAAAAGAGGGAAGGAAATGTCCTGGTCATGCAGAAATTGTTTTAGTTCAGAGTCAGGACTGAGTGTGTGGGACACAGGCCTGGAGAAGCTGGATATTGGCTGCTCCAAGGAATGTACAGTGTGATGTGAGCTGCAGCAGGAATTTTGACGTGTCGCATTCGCACCCACGCTCCCCCCTCTGCCTCTCCAGTGTTCACAATAGGCCCTTCCCAAACGTTTTGTCAAATAGCTGCAATCTGCAGCACAGCCCTTGATAATCCCCAGCTCTTCCTGAGCAGGCAGACACTGAGAACCAGGCAGGGCTGGGGGGACCCGCTCGGAACACACTTGTGTGTGCATAAACATATGCCCAAAGAATGCCCTCAGCCTGGGGAAGGGGGAAAGGGTGGGAGAGCCACCGAGTTCTGCAAGCGAAGGCGGTGGGGAGGGAAGCAAAGTGCCTGTTAAATATGGAAAATGGAGTCTGCTTTTTGTTCTGGGCCTTTGGAATCTGTGGGTGGATTGGAACTGGCAGGCAGGGAGCAAACACCCACCCACCATAGGGCTGTGTGGTTCAGAAGTTTACAAGAGTGTTTGTGTTCCAGGAGCTGTTGGCCTTGAAGCCAATGGAGAGGGGGAGGAGAAGAGGGAGAGAGTGAGAAAAACACTGTGGTGTTAGGGCCCTTCCTCGGAGATATTTTTCCCCTCTCCTTTCTCCAGCTAGAGGGCTTTGGAACTGGAGCAAGACAAGCAGTTACTGGGGGAAAGATTAATATGATTTTAAACAGCGCTCACAGTCCATCATGGGGAGGCAGAGACTTCATAAGGCACTGCCACCTTAATCCCACATGACAGCTCCCAGCACTCCCCATTCTCCTGCTTCATCTCTGCAGAGTCTGGGGGATGTAAAAGGCATGGAACTTTTGCTGTATTGTCGCTGAAGGAGCTGCAGGTTGGCTTCTGTCTCGTCATGGTTCGGGTTCAGAAGCTGCCACTCTCATTGCTCACTGTTCGGGTATTGCAGATACAGAAACTGAGGCACAGAGAGACTGAACAACTTGCCCAAGGCAACAGGAAGTCTGTGGGAGATCTGGGAATAGACCCCAGATGTCCTGAGTTTTCTGTCTTAACCGCAAGCCCGTCCTTCCTGTCTCTTTGGTGTCCCCTCTGCTTCAGGAATTCCATTTACGAATTCCACCCATAAACAATCTGTTGCATGATCCAGTGATTTACTTGCATCAAAAAGTCATTTGGAAGAGAAAATGGCACCTCTCAAAATGAGCTACAGCAGCTACTGCTGTCCTTTCTTTCTAAGGGGGAAAGAAGAGGCAGTGAAAAAAACCAGCTTCCAGAGCTGAGAAGCTTCTCTATTGCTTTCCAAACTTCCTGTAAGCATTAGTTTGGTTCTTTAAAAGGATCAGGAACTCCCTAAGTGATGTTTGAGTACATCTGTCTGTTTATATTTTAGTGGATTTAAAAGAAGTCTGAAACTGCACCAAATCCATCTAGGGAATGATCCTGCTGCTGCTCACCATTGTATTTGAGTCTCCTTGATGAGTCTGGTCGACTGCCACATCCCTGGTGGAATTCACTGTGTGTCTGGTGCTTCTCCCTTGTCACAGTCAGAACCTCTCTAAGACAGACTGAGGGGTGGGAAGGGTTTTCATTCTAATTAAACACATCCTTCATTTTGAAAATGATGGAATGCTTAGATGTCCCTCAAAAGGTACCATACATAGTGTCTGACAAATATTATTAAAAAGTTATTCTTAACTACAACCTTTTAGTTAATTGTTACTCAGTGAAGAATATTCCTAGCCCTGCTTTCTCTTAATGTGGTAACTTCTTTAGCATCAGAAATCAAAGCGGACTGGATGGCCTAGAGTGTTAGAGCACATCTTTAGACCTTGCTAGCATGGTAATATCTAAAAATTCCACGTGTGGATCACTAAATCCATGTGCATTGTGTAAACAGGAACTTCAAGGGTCCTACTTGCCACCAGGGACTTTCTATTAAAGCAATTTGGTGCATTATCCAAGTGTCTTCTCTGAGCATATGAGGACACAGCTTCTGACTTGGCCCAATGTGTTTGATTCCTGCCTTCTCTGACCTCCTTTACTATTTCAAGGTTTGATGTCCAAGTTGGGTATGTGAGCGTGGGCTCCTCTCTGGGGCAGTGCTAACTTAGGTGCAGGATCAAAGCTCATATGCAACTCTGACACCTTTTTTCTCTACTCTGAATGGCAATCCAGAATGTAAAAGTACAAATTAAACATGAGAGCTTGTCGTGTTCCCTGCCCCATTACACTGACAGCGAACAGCAGTGGGGCTGTTTTCTGATTGCTCTTTTAAGCACTGTTTGGATATTTGTCTGTTTGCTCCTCCTCTTTTGTCCTGATGTGTTTTCTCTGCTGTTACCCTGCCATGGTGAACTGTTTCGGAGAAGACTGAATGCTCAGTGTCTGCATCACTCGGCGTAGCCACATTCTATAGATGAGCAGTGCTTGAAGTCACTGTTGCATTACAAACAGTATTAACCATTGTAGTGGGGTGAAAGTGCTCTCCAGCCCTTTTTGGCACACACATCTGACAGAACTTGGAGGTAACAGCAGAAACCTTTTCAGCTTGTTCCTCATGGTGGTGCTTAGCGCTGGTTGAAATGTTTGTTAGAATTCTGGGGTTGCAGCCAATGGAAAAAGGGAGAAGCCACAGGTTTTGCTTTGAAAGTTGGTATTAATAGAAAGTTAAGAGCATCTCACTCCTGATATGGATAATAAATCCATAATGGACTTGGCTGGGCAGTGGGTCTTGATACCAGGGGGCAATGGGTGTCCATGCTGTGGGCAGCGGGTGGCTGGGCCCTGGTCAGAGGTGTCCGTGTGTCCGTGCCCTGGTCACTGGTGTCTGTGACATGGTCAGAGGTGTCTGTGTGTCCATGCCCTGGTCAGTGCTGTCCGTGCCATGGTCAAAGGTGTTTGTTTGTGCGTGCTCTGGTCACAGGTGTGTCTGTGCCGTGGACAGTGGTGTCCGTGCCATGGTCAGAGGTGTCCGTGCCCCGGTCAGTGTGTCCGTGTGTCCGTGCCCGGCCGGTCACTGAGCCGGGCGGTCGGCAGAGGGCGCCCGTCCCCGGGAGTGCGGGAGGGGGGGGAGGGACCGGTCAGTGCTGCGGACAGACCGACCGACCGGCCAGACCGGACTGACCCGACCCCCAGTCCCTGCTCCTGCCTCCCTGGTGCCGCAAGGGCTCGGGCAGCCCATTCACCCACCCGTGGGTGTGCCTCGCGTGGGGCGGGCGTGCGACCTGTGTCGGGAGCGGAGACACGTGTGTGCGAGCGCAGGGAAGCACATGCATGTCGGGAGCACATATGTGTGGATCGCGTTTGCCCGCGGCCCCGGTGCATTTTCGCCCAATCCATCCATCCATCCATGGCGCTCCCACGCCCGCGATGGCTGCGGGTGCGGGGCGTGTGCCCGCAGCTGAGCCGGACAGGGCGCTGGCAGTGCTCTCACACACACACACTCACACCCCGCTCCGCTGCTCCGTTTCACCGCCGCCAGACATCCAGCGGCGACAGGAAAACGCTCTCGCCCTCCCGGCCCTCCTTGGCGGCGCGGCGGTCCGTGAACCCAGCAGTTTATCCTCCCTCCCTCCTCCTCCCTTCCTCGCCGGCGCCGCCGCCGGGGCCGCGCCGCGCGCCCGCCCGTGCAGCGGCTCGGGTCGGGTCGGCTGAGCTCGGCTTGGGTCGGCTGAGCTCGGCCGTGGTCGGGGGTCGGCTAAACTCGGCTCGGGTCGGCTAAACTCGGCTGCGGTCGGCTAAGCTCGGCTTGCATAGGCTGAGCTCGGCTTGGCTCGGTTCGGCTAAGCTCGGCAGAGCTCGGCTCGGTTCGGCTAAACCCGTCAGGGCTCGGCTCGGCTCGGCTCGGCTCGACTCGGTTCGGTTCGATTCGGCCGAGCTCGCCTCGGCCCGGCTGGCCTCGGCCGATCGCGGCTCGGCTCGGCTCGGCCGGACCCGGCTCGGCCGAGCTCGGCTCGGCACATCCCGGCTCGTCTCGGCGCAGGGCGAGGGGGGAGGCGGGCGCTGTTCCTGGAAGAGCCCGGGCTGGGGAGTTGGTCACATTCTTGGCCGGGATTCAATGACTGAGGCAGACACCAACAAACAGAGGGGGGGAGGCGGAGGGCGGGCGGCTGAGCCCGCCCGCATTAGCTCAGCTCGCAGGCACTCTCAGTCACTGCCGGAGAGCCGCGCCGGGAGGATGTGCGCGCCCGCTCCGCCGCTCCCCACGGCACGCCGACAGCGCCGGCAGCGCTAGCGCCAGGGCAGGGCCGCCCGCGGGCACCGGAGCCCTTGGCGAGGCCGAGCAGAGAGGCGCCCCGAGGGGCAGCGGAGCCCGCCGAGCCCCCCGCCCCGCAGCGGGGCCTCGCCTGCCTTACTCTGCCACAGACCGAGCCGCCCGCCCGCCGCCCCGCTCCGCTCGCCTCCCCCGCCGCCCCTCCGCGGATATGGACACAAGGGGGATCACTGCAGAGAAGCAGCAGCCGCCAGAGCATATCTGAGCCGCGGGTGCTCGGAGCGTGGCACAGACTTTGTGCGTTCCCGTGGGTGGTGTGTGAGTGTGTGTGAGTGAGCGTGTGAGTGCCGGAGGTGTGGGAGGAGGGATCGGTGTGCCTGGGGGCTGGCGGAGGGGGGGAGTGCTCGGATGAAGACCTCTTTTTGCCGTGATTCTGCGCTCCATCGGGGCAGCCTGGAGACTTGGAGGGTTTGAAATTGTAACGAACCGGGAGGAAGGAAAGAAGAGGGAGAGAAACGCATACAAAAGGATTTATTTCCTCTCCGTTAGTGGATTGCTGAGTGGGAAGGAGGGAGAAAAAACCACAAAACCAAGGGTGGGTTTGTTTTATTTTGTTCATATTTTTTTCCCTAAAAAAAATCCCTTAAGTGGATTTGTACCAGGGTGGAAGATAACTGGGGATTTTTGTTGTTTGTTTTGGGAATAGAAACTAAAAAATGGAGACTGTAAGTAGAAGCAGCTTCCAGCCTCATCCAGGACTGCAGAAGACCTTGGAACAGTTTCATCTGAGCTCTATGAGCTCCCTGGGTGGCCCTGCTGCTTTCTCAGCACGATGGGCACAGGAGATGTACAAGAAAGACAATGGCAAAGACCCAGCGGAACCTGTACTGCATCTGCCCCCAATCCAGCCTCCTCCGGTCATGCCTGGTCCCTTCTTCATGCCCTCGGACAGATCCACAGAGAGGTGCGAGACCATCCTGGAAGGGGAAACCATCTCCTGCTTCGTGGTGGGTGGAGAGAAGCGGCTTTGCTTGCCCCAGATCCTGAACTCGGTGCTCAGGGACTTCTCCCTGCAGCAGATTAATTCGGTGTGTGATGAGCTGCATATTTACTGCTCCAGATGCACTGCTGACCAGCTGGAAATCCTCAAAGTCATGGGCATCCTGCCCTTCTCCGCTCCTTCCTGCGGGCTCATCACGAAAACTGACGCTGAGAGGCTTTGTAACGCCTTGCTTTATGGTGGCACCTATCCTCCCCACTGCAAGAAGGAATTCTCGAGCACGATTGAGCTGGAGCTCACGGAGAAGAGCTTCAAGGTGTATCATGAGTGCTTTGGGAAGTGTAAGGGACTCCTGGTGCCAGAGCTTTACAGTAACCCCAGCGCAGCCTGCATCCAGTGCTTGGACTGCAGGCTCATGTACCCACCTCACAAATTTGTGGTCCACTCTCACAAATCGCTGGAAAACAGGACTTGCCACTGGGGCTTTGACTCTGCAAACTGGAGATCCTATATCCTCCTCAGCCAGGATTATACTGGGAAAGAGGAGAAAGCTAGACTGGGCCAGCTCTTAGATGAAATGAAAGAAAAATTTGACTATAACAACAAATACAAGAGGAAAGCCCCCCGGGTAAGTGATACCTGTGGTTTTAAAGGGGGTGGGGGGAATTTCGGCGTTCATCGAATATACCCAGTTTGTTACCAGCTGCTTTTCCTTGGAGATTAAAATTTAGGAATTTTAATCGTGTTCTCCATTCTCCCTGCATGTGCAGTGCTTGAGATGGCACCTTTATTTCTCTGGTTGTGTTCTGAACGCGGTGGTTGGAGTTTGCTTAAATTCCATATGCGTGTTTCTGTATTTTACTGTACGTGGACCCTGATCTTTGAAGCCCATCACACTGCCCCAGACTTCATTGATTTTGAGTCATAAGGGCTTCATTTCTGGGTTAAGGCAAGGAAGAAGCCAGAAAAAAGGAGCAGGTACTGATGGCTCCAGACACAAGTACATACACTTTTCTGATCGATTGCGTGTCGCCAGGGATGGAGGTGGGGGCTAAATGCTCTAAGTGCTCACATGGAAATAAAATGTGGCTGTTAAAAAAATCGTGACAGCCATGCACGTTACTGGCTTTCATATTAAGTGTGCGGAACGTGAATGGAGAAGCCCCTGGTTTTAGAGTATCCCTGGTGGAGCCTAAATTTCCCCACCAGCCAGGCTTTTGTATATTGGATTATGTATCCATCCAGAAATGACTCTGCCTGGGGCCAGCTGCAGCAGCTCCTTAGGGTTTGCCGTGCCGTGCTGAGCCAGACAGCTAAAGCACATTTTTTTTTTTTTTTTTAGGTGTCTCTTGTTTTTCTTTCAGTCTGAGCTGCCTTTGGATCCCAGAATCCCTGGTGTGTGGGTGGGAGGCTGCCTTGGCATCTGGCGGCGGTCCTGCTGCATGGGCAGCAGTGCCACAGGGGCTGGAGGACTCACGGACACCGGGGTGTCTGTCTGGCTCCCGGCCATGGTGCAGCTGGCTGGGGGTGAGCAGCGGGGGAGCAGAGCCCCGCTGCAGGGTTGCTGGCTGGATTCTGCCTCACTGCCAGAGATTGCCCAACTTTGCTTTGGTTTTATGTGTCTGGGGTTGGGAGGGCAGCACACAAGCCTTGGAAAGAGAAGTGATGTTTAAAACCCACCAAATACCTGTTTAAAGGGGCAGAGATTTTATTTATAAAAAAAAATGCAACAAACCCAGACAAAACCCAGGATTTTTAAAATTCCACAGCCAGCCCAGGAGGCCTGGAGAGCTCATCGAACTGTCCTCTTGGATTAAGGAGCAGAGTCTCAGTGCTCAAGTTCCAGTTTCTGTCCTGGCCCCTGCTCAGTCCTTGTCCTCACCCCCCCCCTTTTCCTCCCCGAGAGTGTCAGGATGCTGTGACAAAGCTGGGCTGTAATGAGGCACATTATCCCCGTGGTTGGAGGTGGATGTGTTTTTAATGGCTTGTCTATTCTCTGTCAGTCATGTGCCGAGATGGAATGGTGGGGTAGATGCACATGGATGTGAGAGCAGAATACTGCTCTGAGTGGAGACATTTTTCATGCTGGAAAACCAGTTTTCTAGGGCATGCTTCGTTTGGGAAGCAGAATTAAGAAATCTCCACATTCTCTCTCCAGAAATGTCCTGTGTCCCTGGCTTGGTCATTTCCAGAGTCTAATTAAAATGAATGTTGGTAGTGGAGTGCTTTCCTTTTTTTACAGGGCTTTCGGGGTGTTCTCTTCAGTTGTATGATTTATCCAGCACCCCAGGTGAGGTTGCAGGTGGAGAACAAGGAAAGATTACTAAATCTTGGCTTTGTCTCAGTTGTTTTGGTGAGCCTTTCATAGGTCCTAGTTCAGAATATGGGAAGCACCCTTCCCCCACCCTCAAAATCTTCATGGATGCAGCACTTCTTGGAGAGGGAATTCAAGACACCTGATAATGAACACCAAAAATTCTGTAAGGAAATGGTGGCCATCTATTTCTTGGAAAATTCTGCCAGAAATCCATCATCATTAAACGTTAAGTCTCCTCCATAGCTATATTTGGAAGGTGGAAAGGAGTCTGATGGGGAAGAACAGAGTGGTGAGTCTGTGCTCAGATGATGGGATAGAGAAAACAGAACGTTTTATCACACATCCTGGGCAGAACTGGCCTTAAGTTTCAAAGCTTTTGAACTGGCTTCAGGGCTCCTATTATTTCGGTGCAGTCCTGAGGAGACCCTGACAGTGCTGGCAGAGTTTTGTACGCTTATCCTTCCTTTTCCTGAAGTCTTTTTCCACTGGGCTCAGCCAACGGATATCGTATGCTAAGGTCATTTGTGTTGTAGCAGTGCGTGCGGATAATTACGGAGAGATTTAATCAGGCTCTAAGATTGGTAGGCTGTGGCCAGGGGCAAGGAACATAGTAAAGTTTAGGTGCTGAGTGAGGAAATGATGGGATGGTCCCATTCTGTGTGTTTGTGTTAATTCCTGTCTGTCTTGTGGGGTTGGTGTGGCTGTGGGGCTCTGGCTCTGACTGTCTCCGGGGATGAAAGGGTGAAGCACATGTGTCTTTGTGGTGGGCTTCCTTTTTGATGTAGATCTTTGCTTTGTTCTATTTTATACAGAGGTGTTGGTGTGCATGGTGTGCCATAAGCTGCTGTGTCAGATAGTGGGTTTTCTGCTCTGAAGAGTGGCCTTTTTGCCAGTTTTTTAAATTTCTTTCTTTCTTTCTTTCTCTGTGTGCACACACATTGCTTTGTGTGTTGTGTCTCCCCTGGGGCTCTGTTAGGATTTTGGTAGCATGGGATGCATATGACCATTTTTATGGCTGTTCAAGCAGCAGTGAGTTTTTTGACCTTTCTGTGTGTCTTCAAGAGGTTTCTGTGATGAGGTCTGTAGATTTCTGCCAGCACAGCTCTGCCTTTTAAGGGTCTGACTTAAATGGAGGAGCTGGGTTGGCACAAGCCCCTGTTGCAGATTCAGTGTAGTGGCAAAACTGCCTTTTTTTCCTCTCTCTCTTTTTTTTTTTTTTTTCCTTGGTGTGCTTTTAAAGCTTTGCTACAAGGTGTAGCTTTTCCGAGATATTTCATTCCCAATGCATACTTCTGTATATGTCAAGCATCTGTTGTGCATATCCATCCATCAGTACTGGGAGGTGGATATGTAGATGCGGATATCTTGTCCCTTGGTCAGCCGGGTTGGTTGAACAAGACTCCTGGTGTGCCTGGTCTTGCCCCTTGCAGAAGCCTTTGTGTGGATCTGTGTGAAGTCAGCAAAGGGTCTTAACCAAAAACTGGAGGGAGTTGTGACAGCTGGAGCTCCCACTACAGCAGGAACCATAGAGTCCTCAGTCACTTTTCTTACCTTCTTCTAAAATTTTGGTTTTTACATCCTCCCTATTCATGCTTGGAAGAGCAATTTACCTCCTGTAAGGTCTTTCATTTTCCTGCCACTTCCCAAAGCTCTTCTTTCCCTGAGCCATATGATAACTTCTCCATTTGACTTATTTTGTGTCCTTCACTGGGTTTTCCAGCTTCTTGCATGCTCATGCAGGTGTTTTTCTGCTCTGCTTTCTCTCTGGTCGTTCAGAGTCTCTCTGCACCAACATGGCTTTTACTTGTGTGGGTGTCCTGTTTCCCTACCTGTCTCTCATTTCATCCACCATTTCTGGCATGGAGCACAACCACTCCATTCTGGGGTATGTCTAGAAATCTAAAATGTGAACGACTTGACAGGGTTGCAAAACAGGGTCCTAGAAATCCGTCATCAGTGCCAAAGCCTTTTTCTTGAGCTCAGCGGCTGGTGCATGGCGAGTGTTCTCTCCTGGGGTAGGTCTGGCCTTGGTGTGTCTCTCCTGTGTGACAGACAACTCTGTCCTGACTGAACATCAGGATGCTCCACTTGCACTGAATTAGTTCAGACACAGCCCTGAAGGGTTTGCTGGTTGCTGTTTCCAGAAAACGAGGGTGGGTTTGACTCTGTGTCTTTGGAACCCTTTTTTCCCAGTACTGATCCCGGTGATTTTTGCCGTCACTTTGGGATTCCCTCTGTGGGTGCCAGACACCTGCACCCCGGGCAGAGCTGCGTGTGAGCAGAGCCCGGGGAGGGAGAGCTGTCCTTGCACACGTGTGAGCACACCCACACACCAGCACTGCCGTGTTCCCACGGTTCCAGTCCCAGCAGCGCTTCTATGAAGTAGCTGGAAGCCAGGAGCAGCATTCTGGGTACTGACACACAAATGAGCACATGAGGCCTCCCACTTTATTTCACAATGCCTCCCACCCTAGCGCTGCCACAACACGCAGCTCGCTCAGCTGGAGGAAGGTTTAGCCAGGTCAAGTGTGCAGCTCAATCAAAGGACCAAAATTGCTGCAAGTAGAAAAGCACAGTGGAGGGAGGCTGTGGGCTTTCGGGTGCTGCCCAGTGGTTGCTGTGCTGTGCTTTATGGCCACCTCACAGGCTGCAGGAGTAGAGCTGGGATGTGTCTCTTATCCTAAAGTCCTGCCTCCTGGCAGTAGTAACCTTTATTTGTTAATAGGATCCATCATATGGTAGGTGTAGCACAGACATCCTGAGTTAATTCACTCGTGGTGGTGTTCCGATGGCAAGATGGATGTAATGGATTTACTCTTGATGGTACAAACCCGCTTGATAAATATCCTTGGGAAGTTTTTGCCCAAGGTCTGAGGGTTCAGTTGTTTTTCCATGAAGTATTGAATTAATGTGTTCTCTTACCTCATCTTCAAGAATTGTTTTAGAGATTCTCCAGTAAAAATTTTTGAGTCCCTAAAGCGAAGATGTTGATGTCTTGGGGCAGCAATTTAGTTCAGAAGTCTTCTACAGCATGGAAGTTGAACTTCAAAAGCGATACCATGCTTAAGCAAAATCCCGTGTACCTGAGGAGATGTCAGTGTTAAAGCAAACATCAGCAATTTTTCCCAAGCATGCAAACAGTTTTACAGATGTTGTAGGTCGAGAACAAAACAGCAGGTACGTGCATGTGTGTTGGACACAGAGTGTGCTGTGAATGATCTAATGGTGTTGAGTCAGCCACAGCTCTCTGTTGCTCCAGAACAGTTCCTAAGTTCCTCAAGTCAGTTCTCTTGAACTGGGGAGGGAATTATATGCAATCTCTGCTTTTGAAAATCACTGCCTAAAATATTTAAACCTCTGCCTCTCCCTTCATTGTCTGGGCTGTCTTACTCGCCTCTCCATTTCTGTGGGCGTGTGTTCTGCCCAAACAGTAGCAAGCTTTGAAGATGCGTGCAAACACAGTTTATTTGCTGGATGTGTCTGGAGCCCGACACCTGGCCCGTGCCAGGATGGGAGCCTGGTTATCGCCGGGGCTGGCTGACCCACGAGGGTGTGTTTGCACTTGCTGAGAGGCGCGTCTGGATCCGTGTTGTCAAAGCATCTGGAGGCGTCTGTGCTTGGCTGCTGGGAGCGTGTCCGGGCAGCGCAGCGCTCAGCCCGCGCTGCTTATCTGCACCCTCCTCCGGCACTGCCAGAGCTGGGGCAGCCCGGCAGAGGTGTGGGTGTCTGACGAGCTGCGCTGTCCATTCCCACTGAAAACTCGCCTTGTTCTCTTCTGTTAGCAAAGTTGTCTCTCCGCAGAGTTTGGGTGTACTGAGTAAGGAGTGGGCTGGCGCTGGGCGTAACTCGCAGTGCTGGCTAGGCTGCTGTGCCATCACATGAAGAGCTGTCCCCATGTGTGCATTCTTAGACACAGAATTTTTTTAAAATTTGGGTTGATTTGCTTGTTTTGGTTTGGTTTCTTTGAAAGCACGCTTTGGACTTGGCACTGTAATTCTTATTTAGAGGGAATCGTCATGCAACAGTTACACTAAATCCAACAGGGGTTCTTGGAAAGAAGTGAGAGCTTAGACAAAAGTGATTTAGACTGGATTGTGGAGAATCTATTGATAGAACCCTGCCAATTACTAGGCTGATCTATTTTGGCTGAGTGGCCATAGAGCACTTAATTCAAATTGATCTTCACATACAGGAAGCATTACTTTAAAACGTAGTAATACAGCGTGTTTTTGTTTTAAATCTGTCAATTAGAGTATGTGTGTTAATGATACATTTTATTAGATAATATCTACTTTGTTTGCATATGTTTTATGAATGTGGGTAATGTGTAATACAAATAAATCAGCACCAATTTTTTAATGCTATTTCACTGTCTCTGTCTCTAATATAGGCAGTATGTGTTCTTGGAAAATAATTTCAGAGAAGCAGGTTTGCTCTGAAAAGATGTGCTCAGATTCCTTATCTTCCCTGTTTACACCTTGTGGTCTTACATTTGATTGCCAGTGTAGAGATTCCAGCTGGGATCACTACTGAAATCACCTGCTCCCGTGTCTTCTGGAACACGCGAGGTTAATCCCAGGGTTTGGGGCCGGTTCTGCAGCTCTCACTCAAGCAATCAGCCCGTAGTAATTGGAACCAGTTCACCCACAAACCACAGAAGGCTCGTGTGTGTATCAGGCTCCTTCCTGTGTGTTGACTGGCACCAGAGACCAGGGGCAGATTCTGAACCAGAATGTGCCAGTGTTGAGGCCAAGTGGCTTCACTGAGTTTATGGCCTTGCCTGGTATTTACAGGACTGTGCTGAGGCCAAGAACCTGGAGTTCTTCTGCTGCAAGATTTTCATTTTGCTCATTAACGAGGGTTTGGTTTAATAGACATTTGGTGCTGTGATCCTCACGGATCTTACTGAATGGGGCAACGGTTTCTGCACCTGGGACTGGCTTCAGACTGAGAGGGGTCTGTCTGCTGGTCAGTGTGTGCAGGATCGGGTTTGAAGGTTGTGGTACAGATCTAACAGTGTCAGTTCTCCTCTTCCTGTATTTAGGATCTATCAGGTTTTTATTTTTCCATCAGTGAGCAAATATGTCTGACATTGGGATAAGGGCCAGCCTTTTTTTCTGATACAAACTCAAGGCCCACAAACTTGGCCTCAGGGTCATATCAGGCACAGTTGGTTGAGCGTGTGCATCTCGGTGTTGGGCAATCCCGGCTGAGAGACTGGCCCCTCTGCACTGACATAATGCTCGTGCTCTGACTTCTGGTTGGGTGAGGTGACAAAAACACTGGCACTAATACGAGCTCTGATCCTGTCAGTGTGTGATGGACAGAGCTGTTCTGGAAGCCAACGGGAATTCCCATGTGTGGAGCTCTTATCGGCTCCATCTCTGATTTGGTTGCTATCACATAAAACTGGGCTTCTCCAGGCAGTGGATGCATATTTAAAACAACCTGATAAGCTGCATAGTCATATGTTCTGTGAAATGAGACAGGTCCTGCCACCCTTGTGTTAGGCAGTCTTTACTTGCTTTAACAGTCCTGTTTAAAGAGTCAGGAAGAATGTACATGAGGCTTGAGATTGTGTGTATGTGAAAATTGCAGCATCATTCTGTATGCTAGAGGTAAACAGCAGAGGAGCTAATCAATAACTTGGGTTCTGGCTTTGTTGTTTATTGATTTATGTACAGTTACCTTTGCACATGCTTTGTAGAAAATGTGACTTTTATGTTTGGTTTTCTGTTGGTTTTTTCTTTTTTTTTTTTTTAAAGAAAATGGAAGCTGTTTCTGTTTTGGTATGAGAGTCAGTGGCACTGGAAGCACAAGGACTGCTTAGGCTTTAAGGATTAAAAGACAGCAGCAACATTTCAAAATTAGGTACAGCCTCGTGCTTGTCTTTTCTTAGGAAAGATTTCAGTGATGGATTTGGGGGATGTGGTACCCTGTGCTTTGTTCTTCACCCGCCTCCAGTCAGTGGTATCGTTTTAGAGAATAAGGTCATTGACTTGGATTGCTTCTTGGTTTCTCAACCCTTTTCACCAGCCAGTTTGTGTAATGTCTGTCTGAAACATTGAGTAAGGGCATTGAAATAGCAGACAGGATATCAAGTGTTCGGAAGTCTGGGTTAAGTATAACAGACAGTTCTGGCTGGTGAAAGGGGAGCAGCCCCTGGAGCTCCGGCAGAGCTCAGTCTCTGTGGAAACAGCAGACTTGGGGCTCTGCATCCCCGTTCCAGCTCTTCCCCTCTGTTCCCTCCACACCCATATAATTAATCGTGTGTGGGTGCACCTCTTTTCTAGAGATGTCTTCCTCGTTTCTTAGTGGCACAGAATTGTATGTAATAATGTCTCTTTCTAAGGATTACATAAGTTGAAGATGATTTCTCCACTGGGAGAATTATGCAAGTTTAAACTGAAATGTATTTAGAAAGCTTTTATGTGTGTGTTTTCTGACTCGCAATGCAGAGGGTGATTTATTTGCATCCTTAATTGAACAACATCTGTTAGGGTTGGAAGAAAAACCACTTCACATCTTTTCACTGTCATATCCTGCATTTTTATGAAGTCCTCTACCCCTTGTACTTCCCACATTACCTGTGTTACAGGTGCTGATTCTTCATGCTCAGGTAGATCAGCCAGGCACTCAAGTTGGAGGTTCTGGGCTCTGCAGAACTGTTGGTGCACATCTGCAGTAGTGTTTTCTTTCAATTGTTGGATGTCACAGCATCACTGGGCTTGGAAAAGAATCCAAGATCACCAACTCCAACCTTTGACTGATCCCCACCTTGTCAACCAGACCAAATCATTAAGTGCTGTATAAGAAGTCATTGCCTTTATTACCATTGGGAAGCCTAAAACATTTCTGCAGTGCTGCTCTTGGGAATCTTTGGGCATTTAGTAAGAAAGTTCCTACTGCCCTTCAACAAAATTAAGCTGGTTTGTGTCACACAGGAGAAGAAAGTTCTGCAGGCGAGAGCGGTCATTGAACTTAAGAGGCCAAAATAACTCCTTGTTTCAATGTGAATTTCTCTGTGAGTCTGTTTGTGTGACTGTCCTGCCATCCCAAATCTGACCTGTCTGCCACCCTTACCTATTCCAGTGGGTGCAGAGCTCTCCCTGCATTCCCAATGGCACAAATGGCATCGGGACAGTCATTTTCCATCCATTCTTATGTAATACTGGAGTGCTGCCTGCCTTGGACTGCACACAGGGGCTGTTTGCAGCATCTGGCTCACAGTACTAATTCTGCTGACTATTTAAAAATACATGTTGTGCTGCTTCCTAAGACAGGTTACAGTAGCACCAATTAGAAGCAATGAATTACTTTAAATAATTAAAAAACTCTCTTAAGTATTCAGTTTCTCTCAGTTCTATATTTTTTCACAAGTATCTTTTAAAAGAAAAAAACCCAACAAAATCCTCAAGATTGTTCACATTTACATATTTATAGCAGTAAAATAAGTTCTATAGCTTTTATACAGAGTAGTGGGCTAAAAAGGCAGAAAATACACAATATTAAGGCTAAAATACGATTTGATTTCAGGAACCTTTGCTGATGTAATGGATTTCAGATTTGCACTTTTTGTGTTTAAGAATTTCTTGTTAAATTATATGTTAAACATGATTTTCTGAAGCACTATCATACCACAGCTGGAAAACTTACCTGAGTTGAAAGACAAGATTGTTATTCCAAAAAAAACCTTAAAAATTGAAATTCTTAACTCCCCACTGGCAGCTTCAGTTTATTCAGTGAATTATCTCACCCATGCTGGTCTGATTTAGAAATACTCCTTTGAAATAACTGCATGGTGAGTGGTGCAGAGCTGCTGGGAGGAGTAAATCAGGCTGAGGAGCACCAACTGCAGCATTAGGTCCCTCATTGATATTTCTTTGTTCCCATTCAGTCACTAATAAGGAACATGCCATGCAGCAAGTCCTTGCATTAATATGGCCAGAGATTTGGGTTTATTTGGCTTTTTGCCTTTTCTTGCCACAACAGTGTGGTTCTTTGCAAAAGCAGTGGAGCCAAGTAACCTTTGGGTCACAGTCAGTGGCAGACAGTGATAGAAGTGGTGTAAAGTGCTCTGTTTTACTGTCAGTGCATATGCAGAACTGCTGCTCAAAGGCCTTGGCCCTCACAGCCTGCAAACGAGGTGTTCCTTTTCTAACACCTTCATTTCTAGAAACATTTTTCTCAAAATCTTTTTTATGCTGGATTCATTGATCCTCCTTTTGCCCTGCTGGTTCTGGAGCAAAGATTGTGTGTAAGGCTACCGAGTTCTGAAGGGAAAAAATAAATTCTATTTTTATTATCACATAATTTTATGGGTTTATTATATGAAATTGTGAATACAAAGAAAAATAAATTAGTGATTTGGAGGGGAAAAGACTTAGAGGGAGTTGGCAGTGCTGTAACTACTATTTGCTTGTATTTGTTGTAGAACTTGCATCATTATTTGTAGCATTAATTTATCCATGTGTCTTTTAAGTGAATTTGGTCTTTTTTTCAGTTTTTTAACAATTAACTGAGCCCTGATGAGGCTTGAATGAATATCATCTGCACACCTGTTTAATATTAAAGATGAGGCATTCAGTGCTTTGTGGCTTTAGCTTGAAATTCAAGTTGCTTTGAGTCATCCCTTTAGTCTTTTGTTTGGGTGGAAAAAAGGAGTGGCAGCGAAGGGCCTGCAGCTAAGAAATGAAAGAGTTGAATTAGGTTTTAGAAATGTTAGTCTTGGCATTTGGGACATTTGCATTTGTACAGATCGTCACGCTTCGCTCTCGGCTGAGCTGAGCAGTTCAGTGCTGGGGATGACAAATGTGACACATCCCAATTGCTCCACACAGGACAGTGCACTGGGAGAGCAGGGAGGGCAGGAGCTGGGCTGGGGGCTCACCTTCCCACCAGATTCCTGGCCATGGCAGCCTCTGGATTGTTCCCCCACCTGTATTTCCATGCTGTGGTTCACAACTGACTTGTGGGTTTTTTTTCTGCCAGCAGCTCCTCATTGTGAGAACCAGAGAACTCCACTCTGACCACAGAACAGCTCAATGATACAAAAATGGCCACGGAAAGGTTGCGGTGTTCTCTTTGTTGGCCTGTTCTGGCTTAGTTTGTGAAGCTTCTCCAGCTCAGGGGGGAATACAGTGACACAGAGGGGACAGTGCATGGGGCTGTTGAGCAGGAACGCTTCCCCTGGAATCAGGGCTGAGGGTTGTGTAGTAAGTGGTGTGTTACAGCACTGCACTGCTCTGGTGCAGCGAGTCACGCTCGTGTGTGCGTGATGAGGTTCAGCTCCTGCCACTAGAGGAGAGACATGTCTTGGTGGTCCAGACCTTGAGGGTCTTCACTCGGTTCCCTTGGGCTGGGATGATCCACATGGACATCAGTGGAGTTGGGCTGGCAGGGAAACCCTGCCAGGAGCTGGGAAGGGAAGAACCAGAATCTGGGAAGGGAATATCAGGAGCATCCCTGCCCCAGCCCACATGGAGCCCCGACTGCCCCCAGAGCTTTGGTTTGGGGCAGGCGGGTCAGGCAGCGTTTGGCTCTGGGCTCACTCCAGTGAGCCAGTGGATGTCGTCCAAGTTTATCAAAATGCGCCCAAGAGTGGAAATCACTCTGAGTGTACCCTGTTTTCCTCACTGGTAATAATTTGAGGGCCAAATTCTGCTGAGATTTTACAAGTGAATGTTGGGGTAATTAATGGGATTTCAGTGGAGAAGTCTGTTTCTACATCTGAATTCTACTCTTACGAATTTACATGCAAATTTATAATTTAGGTTTCTAAAAAGTTTATCAAATTTGCCCTTGTTAGCTGGACTAATTTATTGGTGGAGTTTTCTCTTATTATAACTTGATTTGGTTTCAGTAGAGTCACACAAAACTCCATATATTCCTTTGTTTCTAAGAGGGATGTTCATTCATGTGCTTGTAAAAGAGCAGCTGGATCGCATCTAGGCAGATGTGAAACCCTTACACTGAAGTTGCTGTATTTTTTCATATGTGGGCTTTTTTCCTTGAAAAAAAATCTCTTTTATTAATTAGACCCTCCCTCCCTTTCGAACTTTTTTGCTCTCTCAGTCAAAATCATAATTTCCTGTGACATCAGAATTAATTGCTGGAGACGGTTTGATGTCACAAAGTATTTGGTCTCAGGGAAGAGGAATACGGAGACACACTAATTCTGTTCCAAACAAATTCCTTAACTAAGAAAAGGTTGCTTGTTTTTTGTTTTCATTTTAAAGACAGAAACAAATTTTGGCTCAGATTATCATGGCAATTTAGCAATTGAGTTGTCCAAATTCCCCCCCAGCAATCCCGTAGAGGCTTCTCCAGCAGAGCTGCTGCTCAGGGGGGTTTGTCACCAAATTTGCTGCCGTGGAAAAAGTTTGTGAAGACCAGCATGGCAGAGCCATGGCCTGGAGGAGGAGTTTGCAGGGGTAAATCCGTGATGACCAGCTCTGTGGCTCCTCTTCCTGCTGCGTTGGACGCGCTGGTGGCGCTTCTTTCCCCCCCCTTGTTTCGGGGTGGTGTTTGTGTTTGTTGGTGTGTTGGTTTGGTTTTTTCCCCAAGCTCCTTCTCTCGGCTCAGTGCCCGAGAGCATCTCGGGATTTCCCTTTTGCTGAATGAGCTGCTTGTTCGGGAGGGAGGAAGTGAGGTCCCTTCTGGATTAGGAGGGGATGGGGGTGGAGGGTGGGGAAATGTCCTGTTTCATATGCAAAGCACACTGAACTGAAAAAACCCCACATGAAAACCTTTTAACAAAACCATCCATGTCACAGACTGGCAGAGCAGCTGCTGGCTTTGTTAGGGGGAATATTAATGTTTCAAAGACTTGGAGAACCTTTCAGAAATGAGATGAAGAATGAAATTTTTTTTTTTTTTAAAGATACAAGCTGAGGTAAAAAAAAAATCTCCTTATCAATATCTGTGAATGGAATGTGCAGTCAGCTGATGTGATACCAAATTGCCTAACAAAGTCTGGAGCTGGGTAAGATGTCGTTACGATCCCAGCTCTTCTTTTGGAGACTGGAATGTCAGAGTGGCCCTGATCCTTCTGATCCTTGCTGATATGTTATTACAGCAGCGAAGGAACTCCCACTTGAAAAGCAGATTATCAAAAGGAACAACTCCTGGAACTGGCCTTTTTTACTGTGTGGGAAGTTGTGTTCTTGACTCTGAGTCAATAAAAAAATTACCATCTGACATCCTTGGAGCAGGGCCTCTGCCAGTCTGGATCCATCCTGCACCCTTTGGGTTCTTTGGGAGTGACAGAGCTGGCAGATAATGGCACCTTTTCCTTGACTGGTTGATCTTAAAAGTCTTTCTTTCATGCTACAGGTTTGCTCAAATCATCCTTCAAATTTGCATGAAGTTTAATGGCAGACATTGGTAATTTTTTCTGCTACAGTTATAGAAATGAAGGTATTTGAGTTTTTCAAGTAGAAATGGATCCTCTTGGATGTAAATCCATTTTTGAGAGTTACGGGGAGCTGTATAGATGAGCAGACAGGGATCACAGGTCAAACAGGGGAACAGCACAGATACAAAACACTTGTTGTAGCTCTGAATGCTACTGTTGGAATAGTACCTGATTAAAGGGAGTTCTGTTCTAATGTTCCTCACAAAAACATGTGGAAAATCTCAGCTGAAAATTTCTATTTCATTCAGAAACTGGTGTTGCTTTTTCTTATTACCCTTAGTTTATGTTACTGAACTGCCTCCTGCACAAGGAAGTGCTTGTGTAATGCCCAAGCCATTCCCATTCCTCACTGAATGATATGCAAATCTAGTCAATTAAGCAGGGGGGATTTAATTAGCAGTTTAAGTTCATGTGTGAAGTGTCTTGCCTTAATTACTTAACAGTTTTGTTGCAAATTTGCTAAGGATTTTTTTTTTCCCACAGAACTATCAAAACTGTGATTTTATTTATTTATTTATTTTATTTTTTTGGTAACATTTTCAAACACTGAGCATTGTCCAGTGCATTTAACCTCTGTGTGTGTGTGTGTCCCTCTCTTCATACAGGTCTTTTCAAAACTGGGGGGGGCACAGCAAAACTGTGGTTGTTGTCTCAGAGTAGAACAATACATTAAGAAAAAAATGAAGGAATTTTGAAGTGAAAGGCCACCTTTTTGTTGTTTTTTGTAGCTAAATGACAGCATTTTGGTAGTATCTGTGTAAGGGCCCAGTATGGTCATCATGATTGTAATAAACAGTGGCTTTTATTTCGTGTTCTGTCTGGCCAAGGTGCTTTTTCTCCAGCTCTGCAGAACGCCAGGCTGTGGCTGTGTCAGGGGCTGGCAGTGGTAGAAGTAACTCAGTCTCAACGGAGACAGGACTTTTTGTGCTGATGTCAAACCTGGTGGGTTTTTGTTCCACATCTTCTCCTTTGGAATACCTGAGCACATTGGGGTGGCACCACTGGCTTTGGGGATGAGCAGATCCCTGCCCTTCTGATTTATGTGTCAGAGTGGTGCTGATGGTGCCTTGTCCTTGGTTTCCGAAACACGGGGACATGTGCTATGGAACAACGTGGGATCACCCATCGCTCTCTCACCACTCCTGTGGCTTACATCCACATCCACACTAGAAAATGATGGATTGCTGTGGCCTCTGACACTGATGGGTTGTGTTCTGTTCTTGCCCCAAGAACCAGAGTGAGGACTGTGTTTGAGACAGCATTTCTTTCAGGCCCAGAGTGTGTGCTCAGTGACCCCACTGCTCCTCAAAGGATCCCCATGTCCTTATGCTCATCCACTGCTCCTTCTGCAGTTTGGAGGTGACACAATAGGAAAATTCAGGAAGTCGGGGAAGGGGAGGGTTGGGTGGCAGGATGCTGGGCAGGATTTGCCTGAAGGAGCCCTCAGGACCACATCTGGACTCTGTGGCTTCGCCAGAGGTCCCTGAGCGTGGTCGTGCTGTGGCTTTATGGCAGAAGGGTTTGATTGCAGCCTCACTGTGGGCTGCGGACGGAGCCTCCTGAACTCTGATCCCTTGGAGAGCCTTTCTGGGACGGGCTGAAAGTGTCCATCTGTTGGTGTCCCATGGCAGTATGCTGATTGTGGTTCCTTTTAGTGCCCTTTGGCTGCAGGTCTGATCAGTGATGTGCATGCACGGGGACAGGGGTGAGGAACAACACCACCATTTCCAGCACAGCGCACTCACCGCGTGTACAGGTGTGATCAGGGACTGCTTTAACGGAGCTTTCTTTAGGATCTGACATAACATTTTCATTCCCCATCAGTACAGTGGGATATTTTGCTTATTTGTCTTCCACAGTGCACAAAGCACCTTTAACTTTGCTTTGGTGGTGTAGCAGTGACATCCTCGGTCTAAAGCTTTGAGACTTGTAAATGGGGCAGGCGTTTGAGACACGGGGATAGTAAAGTACTGCGTTAGTTCTAGGGACTGCTTCTCACATTTGGGCATCCTGTAGAGGACGGGCTGTAAATAATTCAAGGCCCAGATTGAATTGTCTGCAGCAGCAGCGTTGTTAGAATCCCTTTGGTCAGCAGACACCCAGCCTGGGCAAAAGGCTGGGATGCTCATGTTTCCTGCAGGTCCTTGGGTTAAAGGATCCTGTTTAAAGATTTACTGTAGCACTCAGTGATGGGAAATTCACCCTATTAATAATTCTTTTGATGAAGACAGAAGAAACATTTCTAAACCAGAACTCCTCGTTTCATTTAACTGCTCTTTGTATGTTGCTTTTGTGAAACAAAACGATGTTAGAAAGAAAGAATAAAAATACCACACTTCTTACAAGCAGGGACTGAAATGCTACATTATCTCTTCCACCCGAACCCCCAGTACTAGGGGAAATGTCAAAGAATACTGGAAAACAAAGTGCTTCTCCCTCTCCACAGACTTGCAATGCATTTTATATCAACCTGTTCAGGTCTTATTTCCTAAGCACAATATAAGGGGCTCAAGAAAGCAAAAGTTATCAAAAAACAGGGAGTGACCTGACCTGTTTGGTTTCCAGATAGAAGTGAAAATGCAGGATTTTCATTTTACTTTAAAATTTTCACTTCTAAAAATGTAATAAAATAAAATACCCACTTTTAATTGATGTGTTTATTCTTCACTTTTTCTGTGCTTTTTCACACTATGTTCTGGAGGCATTTTTGCAAATTTATTATTATTATTAATCTTATTAAGATCCTGCATTGGTGCCAGGATATTTTTAAAGAGAATTTCTTTCCAGTTGAGCCAGGGCAACCCCTTTTGTTGAACCTCCTTTTGGATAGTGTTCCCATGTGCTGCAAAGGCGCTGACACATGACCTCGTTACACATAGAAAATCCTAAATGTCCTGCCCCTTGCCAAACCTATCACAAAACTACCCATCACCCCCCTTTCAGGATCCCAGATGGTAAATAGCAGCAGGAGGTGAAAGGGGAGCTTTGTCTCCATTCTGAGGCCTGTTTTAAGTATTCTGTGTCTGTCTGTATCCCTCTGCTTTTCCCACTCTGCCCATAAATTAGCAAGCCAGCTTTTCTGACAAGGGAAGACAAAATGTCCATAAGCTGCAGTAACATCACCTACTCAAGAGGACGTTTCTGAACAGTTTCATTTATTTGATTGTGATCTCTTCCTTTGGGCAGAACTTCTGCGTGCCCTGCTCGCTGCAGCACTGAGGGAGAGGCAGCTTTCCCCAAAAGCCAGGCTGCAGTTTAGAATGTATGTGGCACATTCAAATTTACCTGCTAACAAAAAAACCAAACAAAAAAAAACCCTAAAAAGATCTGCTTGTCTGGTTCTAGTGATTTTACAAAGCCAAAGTTCCAGGAGAAGCAGCGGTTCCTGCTGGGTGGGGAGTGCTGGGAGCAACTGGGAGCTGAGCTGGGAAGAGATTTATCAGGCAGGCAGTGAGAGGAGCTGGGATGGGCAGTGAATTCAGCAGCACAAACAGTTCAGAGCTGCCTTGCAAATCTGTGACCATTTTTAGAAGCTGGGATGCACCAGGCAGGATATTGTCTCTGCACACTTCCCATGGAGTTCCTCACACTGGCAGCAATTTCCTCTCCCTTAGTGCAGGGAAAATGATGTTGGCTTTTGTGCAGGGGGGAATGGTGCACTGTGAGCTGTGCTGGTGGTGCCTCTGGAACAGTCTTGGCAGTATGTGCTTGTATGGAAGCAGTGGCTGGGTATCCACCATTGGTTTGGGCTGGTAAGGGTGAAGGACATGGAATTTATGCATGAGCATCTCAAAAAACCAGACATCAAACCAGCCTAAACATGCAAGACTGGGAAACTTGGTCCTTTCTGTGTTCAGGTTTCACACTGTGCTCTATGGCTTCTCCTCAGAAACGCTGACTTAGACTGCCTGACTACGTGTCCTTTTTTGTTGGCACAGGTTGGTTGGTTTTCCTTAATTAAGATACTGCATTCTCCTTATTCTCCTTTATAATTCCCAAACCACCCTGCATTCATCCTGAACCTGAAATCTGGCAGCTTTGTCACTGTGAGATTAGTCTTCCCTCTGACCTGGGCTGTAGCTGAAGTAATGACTTTCCAGTTTCAGCTGACTGGAAATCAGAGACTGGTGAACTGAAATGCTGAAGGCTTAATGAATTCCCTGGATTCCCTGGTGGTTTTTTGGTACATCTTTATTTTAAACTGTTGAATATTAATAAGAAAAGAGGAGTGGGAGTGCAAGGCCTGTTTACTGTCTAGTACTTGAAAGGGATATTCTTTTTTATTTGTTTGTTTCATTTTATGTTGCAAATATTGTTGTAGAAATGCTGTGTGTTTGCCAAGTCCCTACCTAGCCTTTGGATGCCAAGTGGTTGTCAGCTGGGAAGATGCTGGGAGGGATTTAAAGCAATACTACCTCCTTTGCAAATGGGGCTCTCAAACCAAGAGCGAACCCCCTTTTGACCATTTTAAAATGAGCCTTCATTTTTAAGTTATGAGAAAGATTATGAAGAGGACTGAGAAGAGCTCACGTGTCTTTTGCTCTTTTTTTTCTGGGTAAGAATACTCTGCTTTCCATGTTGTAACTTAATTAGCAAAGGTTTTTTTTTCCTCTGAAATCTCCTGTGTTTCTCCTGACCTGTAATTCTATGTATAGTCATCATATAAACTAGATCTGATGGGCTCAGTTCTGACATGTTGTGTTTTGACAGCACATTTTGTTCATACTGAGTCAATACTTTTGAAGCTGTAGTTGCTTGGTCACTTTAATTTGACATATACTTAGTTGCTGCCAAAAGTCCTTTTGGCTTCTGCCCTAACACCAGCCTACTGTTCCTGTCACCTTCTTTGACTGTCAGTGGTGCTTTTATGGCTGCACAATGTGCAACAACTCACCAGGGAATCAATCTGCCTGAAAATTAGTTGTTATATAAGGGAGAGCCACAAAAATTAACTGAACAAATGTGCTGGTGAGTGCACAAAGCACGCTGGGGTTGGCTGGTTTGTTCACTGGTGGTGTGTGTTACTGTTGGAGATGTACAAATGAAACTTTCATACCTTTGGCAACGTGGATGGTTTATCCTTCATCCTAAAACCAAAAAGTACAGGAACAGACTAACAATGGTGGGAGCGTTAGACAGAATCAAATAATACTTCTGTAAGTACTTCTGTAATTTGTTAACCTCTTGTGTAGTAGATGTGGTGGGTAAAGCTTAGGTCAGTATCCTTAACACTTGATTAGGCTGTTGCTCTAAACCATGAGCTTCTGGGAATGCATTTTTCAATTTTTTTTTCTTTTTTTTTTTAGAAAGGCTTTTGATGGATGAAGCTGTAAAATGAATAGAAATAGTGTCTCCCTCTTCCTTTTTCCTCCTACTCAACGCTCACACACAGTCAGCCCTGGGGTCTTTTCTTTCTGTGTGGTTGGCAGAACAGAGGCAGAGAGAGAGAGAGCAGGAGACTGTCTGGGCCCCTGGTGCTGTCAGGAGAAGAATAGCCGTGCTGTTACCGCTAAATCCGAGGGGACAGCCCGGGCTGTGTGTCTGCAGCAGCCAGCGGGCTGAATTAGTGCCATTTAGGCACTGCTAAGAGGCTAATTGAGTCACTGGTACTTGCTGATTAAACCAGCAAATCCAATAATGTATGGATGTGCATGTTTGGGTTTGGTTCTGTGCTCTCTGGAAACGAAGCATGTTTGCTGTAACCCTTTCCCTTTTGGTCAAGTTATTCAATAGCTTAAGGAATATCAAAATGTCCAAGGGGATGTTCTGGGGAGAGATGCTTGTGTTCCATTCTCCCCCTCCTGCTCTGGGTGGTGGGGTTGGATGAGAAGGCATTAAAACAGTTCCACTACCAATGACTGAACTGTACCAGTTTTTGAAATGCTGCCTTAAGTGAGCCTTTGGTTTAATGTGGGATAATCCGAATTGTGAGGTGACAGAAGGTAAGGAGCTGAAGCCGTCCATGGTGGGTGATCCATCCGTGCCACGTGGGGATGACAAACAAAGCCTGCGTTGGAATTGTGGTTGGCATCTCTCTCCAACCACCCCAACCTTCTCAGTCAGGGCTGTGTTAGTAATGCACAGGTGGTGCTTGCACTGTATGATAATGAGGATTATGGTGTGGGCAAGGAGAATTCTGGTTTCAGTGGGTTGTCAGGGGAGCACAGAAAGAATCTATAAAGCTGACCTAAACTTTAATACACCCTTGCAATGTATTTTCTAATCCATTGTCACTCCTGAAGTGTGCCCACAGGCAGGCCCTGCCTTGCTTTTGCTCACAGTGGTTGTTCTAATGATTGTGGCTTGACTGACTTCAGTAGATTTATTCCTCATTTGCAGCACTCTGAGTGGAGAGCAGAACGAGATTCTTGTGTTTTTCTTTGAAGTGTGCAGAGCTCTCAGGGAGGCTGTTGTGCTGAGGGCATATCGCTTTCAGGGATTCTTTTTAATTTCGCTTTTAACATTTAAGAAGAATAAGACGCCTCTCAATCTAAACCAGAAGGACTTGTATGAAAAAATAGCGAGACTCAGAGGCGAATGGTGGGTTCAGAACCTTGTGAGTCACTGCGGGGAGATTGACAGTTTGGGAACATGAACGCGGAGGAGTGAGGATGGGCTGCGCAGGGGCTGCTGAGATACGGGAGTCTCTGGGGTGTCGGCACGGGGGTCAGCAGCAGCGTGCATCTCATTCCAGAGTTAAACTCAGGCGTTGGGAAATGGCATTCCTTGATGGCAAACACAATCTGACAGTTCTCAGTTAGCTACAGTATTCACCTCCTCCTCCTCCCCCCCAGCCACGCAGTGGGTGCTTTGGAGATCGTGTCTGTTCTTGCCTTCAAAGCAGCAACAAGAAAATATTTAAAGCCACAAGCACACCTTGGAGGCTGTGCAGGGTAAGTCAGGTTAGCAAGACATTTATGCACTTTCAAAACTGGGTCCCTGTCCAGGCAGCTCCGTCCTTGGGCCAGCCAGGCTGTTTTAGCTCCTGCTCAGGGATTATGAAGCTTTACTCTACACTCTATACTTTACTTCTGTCTCTTTTCCTTGTCTTTCTTTTCTTCTTCTTCCCCCCGTGTGTGTGAAAGAATTTCCCTCTGTTCGTGGGCAGGCCTGAACTGGATCAGCTCCTGGAATTATCTACATA
Organism: Acropternis orthonyx; assembly: GCA_035583155.1. Classification (NCBI taxonomy): domain Eukaryota; kingdom Metazoa; phylum Chordata; class Aves; order Passeriformes; family Rhinocryptidae; genus Acropternis; species Acropternis orthonyx. The sequence goes on along the minus strand of JAWWEU010000055.1, from coordinate 4,856,530 downwards.
GGAGTTCATTCATCCCTCCTCTGACATGACTTGGTGTTTGCTAGGTCTGACTTGTTCATGGGTGGTGTTATTGTTATTACCAAAGGTGCAGGGAGGTAATGCAGTGGGTAGGGCAGAACACTGAGGCAAGAGAACGTTTTTATAGTCCCAGCTCCTGACACCACTTAACTGGGTGACCTTGGACAAGTTACTCCACTTTAACTTGCCTCCCGTCTCTGGGAAGCAGGACTTACAATATTTACCTCCCTGCCCTCCACGGGTCTTAAGAGGAATTCTGTGGAGCATTTTACATATATACAGGGGTGTATTATTGCTGAGAATTGTTGTTTCTTTATGAATATGTATGAAAGGTGCCAAGACGTTACCTCACCTTGGCTTTCACACGTAACTCACTACAGGCTTGTGGTTGCTCTGAATTTGGGCAGTGGCAGAGACAAGGAGTGTTGTCCTCAGAGGCTGGTGACGTACTCAGAAGAGAAAGAGCCAAGCAATTTCTCCTTCTCTAATTAACACCATGTTAAAAGAAAAATGTATTTATTGTGAATATGGAATCCTTCTGGTGGCATTTTGGGGACGGGGCCTGGGGAGGCTCCTGCCAGACTAAGTCTGTACTAGTTTTCTGTAGACCTTTTTATGAGATCCTACAGTGCAGATGATCTGCTGAGGGAGGGGAGAAATGACGATGAAATATTGTGCTGTGGTTTTATTTTTGATTCCTGACAAGTGTTCTTTGACAGGGGAATTGAGCACAGCCCCACAAGAAGGTTGCACAAGTGCTGTCTCCAGGGTGTCACTCCTCTGGTGTCAAGGAAAACTTCCTCTTTTAGCCCATTCCACAGCGCAGCTGTGCTGCCCTGGAAGGGCTGGGAGGGGGCCCAGCCTGTGCAGGGAAGAAGGACGTGCTCCTCATCTCATTTGGTCTTTTGGGCAGAGTGGGAAAGGGGCAGGAACAGTGTAAAGGAGACCAGATCTGTGATGTGGAAAGAGAATGTTCTTTGGCAGAAACAAAGCAATCTGGCCACATGTGCTGGCGGTGGTGCCCATACAGTCACACCCTGCTTATTTTATCATACTTGTGTGTTCCCAGATGCCATGGGAAGAATTTGTGCATTAATCTTTCAGGTTTCATGGATGGTACTCTTGAGCTCTGCCAGTATTTCATTCTGTTTCTGTTGTCCTGTCTATTAAAAACCAAAAAATTAGGGAAAAAAATAGCCTTTTTGATGGAGTTGCCATAGGACTTTGTGTTCTGGGGGAAGCTGTTGAAAGGCAGAGGGATGTGAGTCTGAAGTGTTCGTAATAAATGTCCCAGCCTTGCAGTCCAGAGGTCTTCTCAGGTGATGTGAGTCAGTGGCATAATGACAGCTGTTAGATAACATCTGTCCCTGCTCAGAGCCAGCAATCTTAGATTTAGTCTACTGTGTTGGCAAGGCAGGTTTAGGTCAGATAGAAACCCATCAAAGCTCTGGTCTGAATAAAGAACTGTGTTTCCTCCTCTCCTGATGTCTCTCAGTTTGTGCTTTTTGGCCAGGGCATTAGCACTCACCTCTAAAATCTCACTGTGTTCACTCCACACAGAGGATATGCTCCCCCCATGAGTGGATTTCTGTGCTGGCTGAGCTCACTGGGGCTGCCCAGCCCTTCTCTGGGACTTGTCCTTCCAACTGCTTTTCAGCCCTAGTTCCACTGGGACTCTCTAGAGCAGGTCTGTGCACTCAGGGTGTTTTAGGCCAGACTTGTGCTAAAGGCTGTAAAGGCTGGTGGGGAGGTTGTAGAGTCTGATTACAGAAACACGCTTGCTTTTAATTTAATCACAGAAGCTGTAAACTGGAAATGCTTCACATGATCAGAGAGTGTCCAGTGTTTGGATGAACCCCCCAACACATCCCCAGGCAGCAGCTCTGGGCAGTGACTGCCCCATGTACATCCCTTCTGTCTGAGGTTTCTCGTTTCCTTGTGTTTTCTTGGAAAGAAACAACCATGTTTTTATTCCTGTGAATTCTTAACAGATCTGTACCTCCATTTGCCCACTTAGAAATTTCACATGGGGTTTTTCAGTTCTGTGTGTTCACATTTGCACAGGTGCAGTGTGTGTTCTTGCAAAATTCTGTATTTGTGTGAATGCTTTACCTCCCAACTGAATGAACATGCTAGGAACAACCACTGGTGAATTATAAAAAAACCTCTTCATGTAACTTGTTATTTACAGTTTTGGGCGCATATTCAGGTTATTGTTTGGAGAAAGGAAAGTTAGTTTCAGTGGTGGAAGATGGAATGAAAATCAAACTTTTTGTTGATTGTTGAGTTTTGTTAATTTTCCCTCTCTGGAGGACAGAACAGAACATACCTTTCCCAGATTGCAAGCAACGTGCTACATAAGAAAGTCTGGTTGATTTTCACTGGAGGCAGGAACAGCTGGTGAATTCTGTCCGTTTTAGGATTTGGGAGGGTTTTATTTTTTGTTGTGGCTCTCAGGCTCTTTTAGCCCTGATACAACCCTGATTCTGGAATGTGACCCCAGTGGGGTGACTGCCCCAAACATCCCCATATTATGACTGGTGGGGACTGTTGAAAGGAGTAAGAAACATTCTGTAACCTGTTCCTTTGTCCTCCCCCTACCCCAACTCATTGGTAGTTTGAAAAGAATAGGTTTGCAAATAGGAGGATTGGTGTAAACTTTCCACAGGACTAAAAACGTTTCAGGTAAAGGAAATCCTTCATGACCTGGTTTGAAACACAAGGGCACTGATGGGCACTTGCTTGGTGCGTGTGTGGCGGAGTTCACCTTGTCACACTGTTCTCAGGCAGAGGTGCCCCTCAGCACCTGGTTCTCCTGTGCCAAGGCTTCCATCAGAGGGATCTTTCCATGATGCACCAAAGATGCTTTCCAATACATTCATGGCACCTGTGCATCTCCTTCTACTCAGGGGACAAAGGGGGTTCAGTGTATATGAGAAACAGGAGTAATACTGCCTGGAAAGCACCACTCAGAACAGTGCAGATGTTTACTGGAAAGGTCTTCTTCTGGTTTGAGGTTGGAATTTGAATGTGGGCAATTACTCTATATTAAATGTGCTTTCTTAATTTGTAAAGTGCTTGAAGATGCACTGACACAAACAATGCTGTAAAAGGGTAAGTCTAAGGCAATCAAAAAGGAATTTTGCAAATGTCTGTTGTGAGCGAGGGCTGATTCTGCTGGTATGGAATTGTTTAGTTGAAATGGTTCTTGTTTGAGAAAATTAGAAGGGCTTCATTCCTGACATAACAGAATTGGGTCACTGTCTTTAACTGGGTCATAGGAGTTTCCAGCATGGGAGGCCTCTTACCATGTTTGATGAGGGTAAAGTATTAAACAGCCCAGTCTTGTTAACCCTTCCTGCAGAGTGCAGTGCCTTCTGCCTGAAGCAGGGAGGGGAAACTCCCTGTCCTCAGAAATGCCAGGGACTGCCTTTCCGCCTGTTTTCTGGGAACTGAACTGGGAGCCAGGTTTTGGCTTCTGTTGTGGCCAGAGGCTCTCAGTATTTCACTGGGGGAGAGCAGAAGTGCAAATATATGGAGCTGTGACCTCAGTGCTGTGGGCTCCCCTATTCCAGTGAATCCTGCCTTCAAAGTACTGTGTCAGTGTGGCACTGTGGGAGTCTGGGAAGGCTTTAGGAGTTCTGGAGTAAACCCCTTCTCATTAGGGAGAGAGAGAGAGTCTCCCCGTTTGTCTGCTCGCTGTGAAAGGAGGCAGTGTCTGAAAACCCAAACAAAACTCCTGGAGCACAACAACTGGCCTCCTTCCATGAGCCTGTCCCTGCTCCCATGAGCCTGTCCCTGTTCCCATGAGCCTGTCCCTGTTCCCATGAGCCTATCCCCACTCCATGAGCCTGTCCCTGCTCCCATGAGCCTGTCCCTGCTCCCAGCCTATCCCTGCTCCAGCCTGTCCTCCGGGTACCAGGGGCACGGCTGTCAGTGAGAGGCTGCTCTTGTGTCTGTAAAGCCTTGTGATTTGTGTTGGAGCCGGGAGGCTCCTCGAGTTCAGCTCGGCTGGAACACAATGTTCAAGACAATGCTGTGGGATCCAGCTGGAGCTTCAGCGTTGCTGCAGCGTCAGCCAGATGGAAATGAGGGAGAGAGGGCTGTGGGGGGTGGGGAATCCCTTCCCTTTGCAGGGAAAAGACAACAATAGTGACTCTGAAATCCATATTCACATGGATGTCCAGCGTTAAACGCTGTCTCTGATGGGCATGTTTGCAGTCAGCTGTGCCAGGGAGATGTCACTCGTGCTTTGTGTGGGCTTGGTATGGGAGACAGGGCAGACTGTGACTCCTCTGGGTCTGGATGGACACTGACAGAACTGGAGCATAATTTCCTCGTGTCCTTTGATTTTCAGAAGCCCCCTGTGAGTTTGTGTGTGCAGCTGGACAAGCCTGGTGTTGGCCCGATTTTCATAAAGTACCACACATGCACATTCTAAAATTGCCAATATTGAAAGGCACAGGTAACTCTTCCAAAACTTCAGAATCATTTCCAGAGGCGCCATGTGGCTGGTGAGCAGTGATAGCCCAAATTTGTCCTTTCTGACACCTTTTATTCCTGCTGATGTAAATGGATGTGCTAACAGATAGCCAAGCACAGAGCAAGGTCCAAGTTCTTCCTCCTGTTCTACAGGATTGTTTTGTTCTCTGCAATGGCCATGATGGGATAAAGCATCATCTGTTTGGATAAGATGATAGCAAAGTGAAGTTTCCAATTCCTATTTGTGCATGTCGATGCAGTTGGAGTTTTAGATCTCTCTTTGCACTTGATGCCAGAATTTGATATGATGAAAGTAATTTCACATTAGTAGTTCCTTTGAAGAAAAATCTGCTCTGTTTCATCTCTCACTTGCCATACAAGACTGGAAATTGTAAACTCCAACGAGCCTCTGGAAAATCTGTGTGGCTGTGGAGAAACTGGGAGTGTTGAGTTCATGTTTTCAGAAAGTCAAGGTAACTTTCTACTGCTCCCTGTTCCTCCTAACAGCCCTCTACTGCTCTCCTGAGAGAAAGCTTAGGATTCAGCAACCTGCTGTCCTTCATATCTTGCTTTAAGTGAACCAATATCCATGGAGTTCATCTAAGGAGGGTTGCAGGAGCTCAGTAGGTAGCTTTTCACTGGAGCCCTGAAACTGTCTCTCCATTTGCTATGCATTTTCCATTTGAACTCAGCAAAAGCAGAACTACCTGATTGCAGATTCAAAGAGCCAGTTCTGCTTTTACAGAAATAGGATTTAACAAGAAGGAATCTGCCCTCTCACTCTTTCATTGGTTTATTTTGCTCTTTCCTCTTTAAGAGGGGAGGTCAGCAGGTTCCAGTGCACTCTACTTGAAAAGATTGATAAGTACTTCATGGTCCATTCCTGGTTCAGCCGTGACTTTTAGAACATGTCTGAAAGTGCTGTGGTGCTCTAAACCATGTTTCAGGGCCCTCTGAGTAACATCAAGTATTAATTTAACATCACAGAGCCTGGACGGGATAGCCTGGCTTTTGGTCCTCTCAGGAACATCTCTAGGGAGAGAACATTTCCTTCATGTAATACAGGAAACACTTTTAAAGTAAGAAGAAGAAAGAGGAGAGGAAGCACAGTGATGCTGCACTTAATGACCTTGTCTGTGAGCAGTCTGTAAGCAAGAGGAGATGAATTCTCTCTCCTGGAATAATCCTGGGTCATTCTCCAAGGGGCTCAAGACTTGTAGTATCAGAGTTGGCTGCAGTCATGTGTTGGATGCTGAACTGTTTAATTAAATTACCCACAGCACAGGTCCCTGGCTAAAGCCTTTAAAAGTGTTCAGCACTCTTTGATCTGAGCCTGAGTATCTTCTGGGAGCAGCTTGCAATTGAAGTCAGATCCTGATGAAAACTGTAGGCTCTCAAACAGGACTATAGGAGTGGTAGTAAAAAGCCAGTGAACTCAGTGATTTACTGGTTGGGGGTCAGTGCTGGGAAAGCTCCTGCCCCTTCTTTAAAAGCCCTTTTGAAAGTTCTCCCAGATATGCAGTTCCCAGGCTCCCATTCACGACTCATTCAGAGAATGAATGTCTCTCTTCCCCTCTCCTGTATGTTCCTGTGGTCCATGTGATCATAAGATGTGTTGCTGTGCTCCATTTTCCTCTGCCTGTGGCTTCTGGGCTTTTGTGTGACTTCTTTAGAATTTCACAAGTACATCACAAGATGCTATTTTGAGTCTCTACAGGATAAAGAGTGTTTAAGATCTTCAGGATGCCCTTTGCCACTCCCCATTAAGACTGTGGAGACACTCAGAAAACAACATGAATAAACCAAAACTCTTGGTAAATCTTGGTCCAGCCTGTTCACTTACTTGCATAGATGAGTTCAAAAGGTGTTCCTTCTTCTTTTTTTTTTTTTTTTTTCCCCTGGAGTTTATTTTGATCCTGACACACAGTTTTCCAGATAAATAGCTCTCTGCACCCTGAGTCAGAGGCAGTGCTTCATCAGCCACAGAACTGGAGCATGTGCCTCAGCCCCCCATTTCTTACCCACTGTCCTTGGGCAAAGGAGCAGGAATAAAGACACTCCCGGGGTGTCTGTTCTGCCTGGGGGGCTCCTGATGGCTGAGTGAGGGGTACTGTGATGTGTCTGAGTGTTCACTGGGCTGTCTTTTGTCCCAGTGTAGCTTCTCAGGTCTCTCGTACAGAAGAGGCTGTACGTCACTTCTCTGGCAAACATGTCCCTTCTTACATGAGTGGTGCCACCTGCTCTTGGGATTTGGGTGCCCAGTGAGTAATTAGTGTTGCTGTAAAGGGCAGGGGCACAGCCTTGCATAGCGTTGGAGAAATACCTGCCCGGGATCAGCCCAAGGGCCCCGCTGGCCCCAGCGTTCCCCTTCCTCGTGCCGCATTCCCGGCGGTTCCCACTCCTGCTCCAGGCTTACGTAACTGTCTCTGAGGCAGGAGAGGGGTCACCTCAGGTGGCTGTTTTGATCCGGCAGTGTCTCCTCTCCTCTCTAACGCTGTCTGGAAGGATTTGTTCGAGCCTTTTTTCAGAAGGAGAGTCCAGCCGTGCCTGCGCTTTGGCACATGCACACGGAGCTGCTGCGCTGGGATTTAAGGGAGAACGGGAGCCAGGGCTGTGACAGGCGGCGTGAGCAGGAACACAATCCTTTCACGGTGCTCTGCTTTTGCATTTAAAGAAACTTCCGTGTGCTCAGCATTCAGATCCGCTGCCCCAGTGACATCCCAGGCTGTGAGACTGCAGCTGCAGCAACACCACCAGGAGCCTTTGCCTTCCCCACTTAGTTTGCCAGAGACTATTAGACATTTGCATATGTTAAAGAGCCATTGTGTGACCCTGTGACAAAGAGTTTTATTTTACCTGCTCCTTCGAGGAGTAAGCTGAGATGGAGATCAACCCCAGGGCTTGGCTGTGGCCACACAAGAAGTTCCCTGGTGGACCTGCAATTAGAACCCTCTGGTCCAGGCTCTGTTGTGTCCTGGTGACTTGATGAGCTTTTCCTCCTGGCACAGCCCAGGACCAGGAGTCCTCCCCTCCAGTGTGGAATTCTGACTCCCTGTTGGGTCTCCAGACCTGGGGATCAAAGCTGGGTGTTGTGACTGCCAGTTGTGAGTGCTCAGTGTGATCAGTGAGGAGGATGCCCTGCCAGTTCCATGGATCCCCTGCAGCCTGGGATTAACCAAGGGGAGACTTGGGAGCTGCTTGCATGGAGAAGATCCATGTGCTGCCTTTGGCCTGGTGAGATCTTGAAAACACTTATTGCTGCCCTTTGTACACAGAACAAAACTGAGCAGGATCCTGTTTGGTAACATGGTGCCTCTTTGAAGTAGTAGAAAATCCAGAAACCAACCTCAGTGTTGGAGGAGAAAGATAAAAGTTTGGATGATTATCAAAATGCCCTGAGCTGAATTCAAAGTAGAGTTTCTTACAAGCGTAAATACTGTGGGGGGTGTGGTTAAACAGCACCAGACTGACACATCCCAGTGCTCCTTCCCATCCACTGAACTGCTTTGGAAAATGGAAATTGTGTTCAGCTCTGGGTTTCCCCCTAAAATGCATTCCCCTTTTTTGTGGGAGAAGTACCTGGATGGCATTGCATGTCAGGGGAGCTTTCTGCAGAAACAAGGATTTCTTTTAATGAAAGGTGCTGGTGGTATGTTGCTTTATGGAGAAGATGCTGAAGGAGGTACTTAACTATTTACCTAAACCTCTTAATTATAGCAAGAATTAACTGTAAATAAACTCAAACTTTACATCTCTCACTTTATAGTGAGCCTTGTATTCCTGTCCCTTTCCTCTGGCTCAGCTGTACATGGCTGTACAGGCCTGTGGCCATTCTGGGTTGATCTGTCACTTTGCTCAAGAAAAATAAGGGCTGTATTGGTAAATTCCTACTTTTCCAGTTGTGTTCAGGCGCCACTGTAAAAGGTAACCACATTCCGCATTCCCCTTTCTCACAATGTTCCCCAGCCCCACATTAATTAACAAAACCTCTTTTTTTCCCCCAGTGTTAACTCATTTATAGGCAAAGTGCATGCTAAATTCAGTAAAAAAACTTCCTGCATTTTTATAAGTATTTTAAGAGTATCAGACTCTGTGGCAGTGCTGGAAGGATCCATGTGGTCTGTGTTCAGTGATGGGATGCGAGTTACATGCATGCAGTAAATAGGAGGGAGGATCAGCCCTTCTGCTGACCAGATGTTACTTGAAAAGACAAACAAAATACAAGATCCTAAACCAAAAATGGCAGAAAAATAGGTGTGCTAAGAATATGCTTTTCAACTCAATGTAGATTTTACAACAAACTGCAAGGGAAGTCAGTATGGCCAAAATAAGGTATCCTTTGTCATGGGAGTGAGTAAGGAGAACTCCATCATGGGACCAGAATTAGAAACTCTTATCTTTTTCTGGAAGTAGAGAAAGGGGAAGAGCCAGCAAAGATGAAGCTGAATTTCCCAAAGAAATTCTTCCTCCCAGAACAATGTGTACCTCTGAGGGAAGGGATGAGCAAACCGAATTCATCCCCAAGTGGGACAATTGGGAAATTGTGTTCATATTCTGCGGTTCTGGTCACTACAGAATACTGGATTACATTGACCATTATATTAATTTCATTAGTGAGTTATTTACAGTTATATACATTTTTATATATATATATATATAGGTACACACACACACACACACATATATATATGTACAGTTATAACCTGCAGAAATGTGTTTGAAGTTGTCTGGTCTAACATACTGTGTTCCTCTGTGGGTTTGGTTTTATTGGACTCTGGGTTGCTTGAGGATCTCTGCAAACGTGCGGGTTTGTTATTTAAAAGAGTAAGATCAGGAAGGATCACAAAGAAAAGGGAAATATTGAAGATTACAAAGTCTTCTGTGTCTGCGTCTTATGTAGAAAACTATATCAGACCAGGATGAATCCGTACCTAAGTGGTGATTGAACCTGAACAATCCACATGTAAGTAAGAAATTCTCCCTGAAACAACCAAAAGTCCTCATTTTTCATACGTGACTGGTGAGTCTGTGCCCTGGGTTATGATCTTGTACTGTACCACACTGACTGAAGAGAACACCTAAGGCAGGAGAGGACCAATAAAATCAACTGAAGTATGTGAGAGGAGAATCAATCCCCTAATTAAATCTGGGTGATAAAAATTAAGATACCTTCTGAGTTCCTGTCTGCATTTCCTATTAAAGTTCACCAGAAGTTAAAGATGTGCTTAATTGAGAAGCACGGAGTTGAGGCTTTCTCTGGGTTTGAAAGGCTGAATTCTTTTCTTTTTCACTTTCTTTCTTTCTCCCCCTTCTCTGCTCATTAAAAAGGTGCTATTTGTGGTCATTAGGAGGCACCCAAAGCAATTAGGTCCAAGTGACCTTCGTGATAGCTATTCAAGACAGAAGCTGAAGCAGGATTGTGTTGTAAACAAGCACAGAAAGGGGGGCACACTAAACTTTATGGCGTGTTGGTATGTCGGGGGGAGATTAGAGGATGATGCAGTCAGCATCCCTGTAAATCTTATTTATCACTCGTGTGGGGGAGGATGCCGTATCTGAGGGGAATCCTAGGACAGCGAGGTTGTGAACTTTGGGGGTTCATCAGTTAAAATGGCAGAGGGAGTAATGGAAGAAGGAGGGAAGGAAACAACAGAATAAGGCCTATGACTCAGCTCAGTGTGAACTGAAAGTCATTAGTGAGTTAGAAGGGGAAAATGCCTTATCAGCTGTGGTATGTGAGAGTGCCCACCGTGCCCATCCACCTGCCCCATTCCTGAGTGCCCACCGTGCCCATCCACCTGCCCCATTCCTGAGTGCCCACCGTGCCCATCCACCTGCCCCGTGTCCTGGCTCGGGAATGGGCAGCGGGAATGCTGGAGGGAGCCCGGGCTGACCCAAGGAGATGCTCCCCTGTATCAGCGCCAGCCCTGCGGGCTCGGGGGCTCCTCCGCGGTGGGACGGCAACAACAGGCTCGGCCCCTCCAGTTTTATGTGGGGTCAGGCAGTCACGGGGCACGGAGAAGGCTCTCAGCAGAGTCCACCATCTGGCAATCATAAAACGAGTAATCAACATTTTTGCGCGGAGGATGGTGAGGAAACAAGCTGCAGACGATTGCCGGGCGATCCGGCCCCGCACAGACACCTTTATGGCCCGGCTCTGCCCGGGCTGGGTGTCTGCGCCGCGGGTCAAAAGTTCAGCCCGTCCTCTCCCCCTTCCTTCTGCTTCCAAAGATGGGAATTAGGCAGCGGGCTGGAATGCCGAGAGACTGTAAAATGGCTTGTCCTCCGAGCCCCTCCTACCCCTCTCCGTGCGCTCGGAGCGCTCCGAGGAGGTTGGGCGGCGCAGGCTCAGAGCGCCGGGATTAAACACGGGCTCGGGGTTAGTCCGGGAATACAGCCATTAAACACGAGCTCGGGTTTAGTCCAGGAATACAGGCATTAAACACGGGCTCGGGGTTAGTCCGGGAATACAGGCTTCAGTTTTTGTCAGGGAACTCAGGAATTAAACACGGCTCCAGCTTTGTCAGGGAATACAGGCATTAAACACGGCTCCAGTTTAGTCAGAGAACCCAGGATTTAAACAGGGACTTTGTCAGGGAATTCAGGAATTAAGCACAGCTCCAACTTTGTCAAGGAGTACAGGAATTAAACCCGGCTCCGACTATGTTCAGGAATTAAACCCGGCTGGGATGGAGTGGGCAGCAGCTCCTGAACAATGAGCTGGCAGGGGCAGGCTGGCTGGGAACTTTGTCTCGTTTTCCTGAACACAATTAGTAGCTTATAAAAGTTGTTGTGCTGCTGTAGGAGACCTTGGGGGAAAACTCAAAGGGTTTGGGGTCTGCTGTTCAGAGCAGGCAGGACATGAAATCTCAGCCGGGCAGATGTGTTGTCAGCAATCCTGTCACAGGAGGCAGGTGGCACTAAGGGGGGAAGCACGTCAGTGATTCAGCAGATCTAATCCTTCTTAGAATTATACCGTAGGAAAGTAAAACTTGGAATGGCTATTTAAGGGTTTCTCCTGTGCTGACTTGCACGTTGTGTACTGTCAGAGCTCCTCCCACTGAGCTCCGTACCCAGTGCTTGGGCACCCTCACTCCAGGGTGAAAATTCCAGTTGCCCAGGTGTGACAGGAGTAACATCGGACACAGACCCAAATGCCACAGTGGTTCTAATTCTTCTCTCATGGGGAAAGCAAGGAGCACGAGGAGCAGTCTCAGAGCAGGGTGGGGCTCAAGGGGTTAAAACAACCACAGCTACATTCAGAGCACGAGGAGCCGTCTCAGAGCAGGGTGGGGCTCAAGGGGTTAAAACAACCACAGCTAAATTCAGAGAGCAGTGGTCTGGAACCAGGAGCAAGTAGAAAATACAAGGGAGGTTAAACTGTGAGCATGGAGTGTTTTTAAGGTGATAGATGATAAAAGAGAGATCTCTTTTTCTAAAGAATAGAGCTTGATTAATTTCTTTGTCTGAATAATAAAGAACATTTTAAACCAGCCATACCTGGTTAATATGAATCATTCTATAAACTGTTTTTTCCTCCCACACAGCACAAAACCTCCAGATTAACAAATATGCTGGAATGCAGAAGGCACATCTGGTCTGCATTACTGTGGGCCCGGCTGTAATCACATGAGAAAGCTACCTTGGGTTTTTATGTAGAAATGTTTGTATTACACAAACCCCTGTTGCCAAGCAATTTTTATTAAAACACCCAGTTTATGCTCAATATAGTGTCCTGCTGAGGAGCTCGGAATGCCATGAAAATCTATGCACGGCCTCGCTCCCATTGTTCAAGTTCCAGGGGCTGTGTGTAACCAGAGGAGTGATGGGTGAAATGGTTGTGCTTTGTCTGCACTAACACTTCACTTTCTGGAATCTCCAGTTGTTGCTGCCTTGCCTACCACAGTCACAGTGGACTGCTAAGGAACCTGGAATTGTAACCCCCATTTTGCCTGGATACTGCAGGTTATAATGACATGGAAATTAAAATATCACTACCTAGGCTAAGCTAGCACTCCAGGTGGGCCTCGATTCCAAAAGTGGGGAATTAAACCAAAACGTACTATAGCCAAGGGGAGCATGGCAGGGTTAGTTTTGAGGGCCGGAGGGTTTCTAATGATGCATGGAAGATTAGAAATGCTTACTTTGAAATCCCAATTCTCAGGACATAATTTTAGAAGTTGCTTAGGATAATTCTCTTAGGGACTTAAAATGATTAAGATTTACCATGTGCTTTAAAGATGTTCACATTAGAATACTGATCTGACCTGACTAGCAGTGCTTCCCAGAACTGGAGTCTAAAGGTGTTACTGTAAATCCAGAAGTTTGGCCCGGGGAAATTTGGGTAAATAAATATCTGTGAAGCTTCTCACATTCAGGGTATGTTCATCTGGATGTACTAGGGAAGTGTCTGATAAAGCTGGAAATAAATACTAGAAAAAGTGTTCTTTTATCCTGCAAGAGTCAGAACAGTTGGTGCTCATGGTAGAGTAGGAAAACTTCCCCAGCATTTTTCAAGGACTGAGTCTCCTTTCTAACTAAGGGTGTTAGAAATTCTTACACAGAGTAAACCTGAACAAGTGGCACTAAAGGTCATGAGACAGGAAGGGGAAGGAGGAGGTTCCTTGGGTTGTGTCAGTCACAACTGTCTGCAGGAAACCACAGAAACCTGCCCCAGTCTGGGGACGTCCAGTCACAACACATGGCCTTGGCCAAGTGGTTCCTTCCTGTCCAGCAGCTCTGGACAGAGAACTCTCTTCTCTTCCCCAGCATGTCCACTGGGAGATCTGGGAGCTGTCACACAGTGCGTGCAAGTTTATGTCCTGTCCTGGCATAAATTGTCTTGTTTTGGTTTGTTTTAAAATGCTGCTTCCTAGAGAAGCAAAGGCTGATGGATAGGGAGGCTCCAGGTGGTTCATCTCCTTCCAGTGCCCTTTCCTGCATTTCACAATAGGGACATACTTGCATGTGCGTGACAGTTCCTGTCCAGACTGGCTAGAAAAACTGAAGCTTGGGTTTGTTTTATTTTTCAAATAAATACAACAATCCTTGATAGTTCTTGTCTACATAAGGTGGTGAGCAGTTTGTAGAACCGCCTCCTAAGACTTTACACATCTGGGATCCACAACGCGCTGTGTCCACATGGAAAATCTGCATAATTTAACCTAATGGGTGAATTTAAACTCCTGCAGCTAACTCAGTGCAGCTGTACTTGGAATGTGTGCAAACAGACCTGATAAGAATGGCCTTTTTGTTTAGATTTGTCAGCTAGGAACATCTTTAAGTATAACACACACAAAACACGGGTCTATTGCTGTTGACACCAGTTTGGTTTGAAACTGGTGCAGCTTTTCAGGGTAGGGATGATGATGCTGGTGTTCCTCTCCTCAGGAACAGTTTAATTGCTCCCCTTTAAAGAGGAGGTTTAAATCTCCAGTGGAGTGTGTGCCAGACTCCTGACACGCATGACAATTGAACTGTGTCTTTTCCTGCCCGCTATTTAACACTATTGGCATTTAAAATCACTTACTTACGTTGAATGACTTGGCCTAGCTGAAAGTGGTGGTAGGTGGAGAGATAAACTGGGGTAATGAAGTTGTTGTTAGCATAAAACTGAGTTTTGCCCTTATTACAGTGATAATTAAAAACCCCACTGCCCCTGTCCTGTAGCAGGAGTTGTGCAGCCTATTAAATCCATATACAGCCATGCAGTGAGGTGCTACTTTATTTATACTGAACATGCTCGTTATATGTAATTTTTTAGCACAGGAGCCCTGTTAGAGCTATAGATGTACCACCTTTTTTGAACACATTTTCTTGGCACAAATTGGTGTGTTTTGTTGGTCTGTCACATCAAGCAATATCCTTGTCAGTGCCAACTAATTGCTATCAATCAACTGCTGAGCATGAAAGGCTGGTCTGAACGTTTATTAAAGCATGTTAAAAAGCCCAGGACACATGATTTCTCCTCAAATAGGAGGCTGGTTCTGGAGGAAATAGGCTGACACATCCACGTCCTGCACTTCGGGTGGGTAGATGGAGCAGGAGGGAGTGATTTGTGTCAGGATTTAGTGCCTGTCACTTGGGAGTGAGTGCGAAAGTGGTCAGGAAGAAACCATCCCTCCCTGATTGCTGCAGGGACCAGCAGGGACCATCTGCTTGCTCACACACTGCTGGCAGAGCTGTTCTGGTGGGTGCTGGTCCAGGGCAGCGAGGAATGCAGGTGATGTTCACATAACACCGCTAAAATAATCCCTAGCATCCAACTCAGATAATTCAGGGGATAATTGACTCGAGTCTGAATTTCTCCCTCTGGTTAATTCATTTGTTTGCAGGCTGTTCATTTCAGGGTGTGCTGCTCTTGGATTGTCTTGGCACCCAACCTGGCATTCAAATTGCCTATAATTCATTAAGAGAACAGTGGTTTGTAGCCTGGTTGTCCAGGGCTGTTGCTTTCCCTGCCTGCCTTGTCCACTGGTTTGAGCCCAGGGGTCTCTCAGAAGGCCCTGCAAGCTCTGAGTGAGGCCATCCCAGGTGTCCTTGCCCCCAGAACAGCGTGTCCAGCACCCCCAAGGTGTCAATCCAAGGCTCAAAAGGTCAGCGCTCTTGTGTGTGTGAGTGTTTATTACCTTCCATTCGGTTCTCAGGAGTCCCATTTCATGACCATCATCAGTCCTGGCCGGGGCATCAGGCAGGTCAGGGGTGTTTTTATCTCTTTCTTCACGACTCCTGGTGTTTTTTTTTAGGAGGAGCAGTTCATTCCTTCTCTTTCTTACAAGCTCATTTGAAGGTTCTGGAAATACCACTGGCTGTCGATGTTTGAAATGTTTTTATTCTTGAAGAGAAGCTGTGTGTTCACCTTAATTCTAAAACAAGACATAAACCTCAAACCCAAATCAATTGCAAGGCTTCACAGCTGTGTGGAATAACAGCCTTGAGTAGGAGAAGGGTTAGAAAAGAGGGAGAAACAGCTGTGCCTCGTTTTGTCCTCTCTTCTCTAACAGCAGGAACCCTTTTCTCAGGCAAAGGCTCATAGACTACAGTTTGCTGGTGCTCAGGACGTTCATAAACCATTTCAAGGGCCCTCAGGATTTTTTTTTTCCCCTTGAAAATACGGGACATAATTCTGGGAAATGTGACTTGCTAGGACAAGAGGCACAAAGAAAATACACCTGAATTCTGAGGAGGAATGAGCAGGTTTGGGGAGAAGGAGGAAGAATCACACTCCCCCTTGTTTTTCTCTCTCTGTGCTGGATGGTGGAGCTGGGTAAGTAATACATATTTTGTGTCTTGTGTTTAAATTGTGATGATGATAGCTTGGGAGGGTTTTTCCCAGGTCAGTGTCTTTCTTTCTGACTGGAAGATGTGTTTTGTCCTTACTATTCTATTCTGGAGTTCTAGTTCTAGATACTGTTACCTACCTGCTGTTGTTTCATGGGGGAGTTCTTGTGCTTTGGGGACTTTATTTTGTAATAGTAGTTTATTTAAAATAAGCAAACAAAAAGGGAACAAATTGCCATGAAAACCCTCGAACACCAGAGCTATGTATTATTCCCCCTTGGTAGAAGACATCTGTCTTACCATTCCTGCACATTGTCATCAAATTACAGTTTAATTTCCTTGTAAACAGTATAGGAAAATATTTTCCAAGTGTATTCCTGGAGGGCTTTGCTGATAACAGACAGCAACAGGGCATTTGCCTGCAAAAGCACAGCAGAGCTGCCGTTGTCTATTGCAGAATTTGTATGGATCTTCAGAGAAATATCCAAGAGCACTGATTGCTTTGCCCAGGTGGACTGTTAGAGAAGTGCACGTTCCCCAGCTGCATATTAACTTTCATAATTCACTGGTATCTTTTCTAATCCATCACATTTGCCTTCTGAGAAAAGCCCTGAGAAGTGTGTAGAAGGAGACCTGGGATTTTGCTGATGTAGCCTGACTGAATCCATAACAAACAGAGCCAAATATTGAAACAGGGCTTTATGTTTCAGGTAGTCCTTTACAAACAGGCTGATGTTTTGGGACAGTGGCTGTTTTCCTTTGAAATTAAGCAATATAAGACCCAAAAGGAAATATTTGTGCATCAAAAATGAAGGCTATGAACAGGCAAAAAAATGAAGATGTTTTTAATTAAGATAAAGATCCCCCTAGGAAAAGCAGAGGGTTCGTAACACATATCTTAATTTTTGTGTTCTCTTGCCATAGTTCTAGGGAAGCCTTGGTTGTCTTGACTAGAAACGTTGGGTTTCTTGTTCAGCAAAGCTGGGCTTTGCAGATGGTGTTGGAAGGAAGGGCTTTGCCGAGGTGCTCTTTGAAAGCAGCACCAACAGGGAAGAGGCACAGGCTGTGTTAGTCCAGACAGGGTCAGTCCTGTGGGGTTTGGATTTTTTTGCCAAATGTGGTTTCAAGTCAATTGACTTCAGACCACTGGGCTTAAGAGGGGCTTTGCTGGGGTTTGTCACTGCCAGGTGAAGCTTTGTTTGCTGCAGGCTTGAATTTCTTATTTTTCAAGACATTAATTCAGGAGTATTTCAAATATGCATTTTCTCCTCCCCCAAATTAAAACAAGACTAACTTAGAGTTTGTCAGATCTTGACTTTCCTCCCAAAGCCTTCCCTTCATTTGTAGGCCCTGAGCTGAGCTGGACCTGTCCTGGGACTTCCCAGCTGCTCCTTGGTGGTGTTTCAGTGCAGTGACTTGTTCACTATCAAAGTTCAGCATCTTGGCCGCTATTGAACTTTTTCCTTTTTGTCACAAAATATTGAAAGCGAGGAAGTGAATATTTGTTTTTGGTTGTCCAAACCAAAACCACCTCAAAAAGGTTCAGTTTCTGGGAACCAGAGAGCCCTGTGTAGGTTTGTAGGTATGTCATAGAGTGTTTCACAAAGTGTTATTCAATCCTTGTGTGTATTTTTAGTCACAGTTTATTTGTATTGTGGTAGAAATTGGAGGTAGTAAAAACAGAATAGATGTTCCCACTGGTGGGAAGTTCAGTACATAAGCCCAAAGCAAACTAATTGGATGCAGTAGGTGGGTGGGTGAAGAAAACCAAACCCCCCCAGTGTGCAGTGGGAGATGTGTCCTAAAACCAACCCCAAACCCTCGCCAGATTCCATTGGCTTGGTTATCAGGCCAGAGCAATTTCTGCACTGCAAAAAGCAGAGATGCCATTGTGTCCCAGGAAATAATGATCCTGCAGCATTCACATCCCCCCAGATCTGCCTGTCACTGTGTGCATGTGGAACAGATCTGATGCCCAGCTGCACTTCCAGAGGAAATCTGGGAAAGGAAGGGTCATGGGGAGGTGTGTCCCTTGGCTGGGGAACCAGTTACAAGATTATTTGCTTTTTTTGGTTTATCCAGTGACAAGAGCCTGGTCTCTATTTGTACACAACTTGAAAGCAGAGTGATTTGCATTTGATGGCACAGGCACAAAAATGGACATATGGATTGTTTTGAAGGAAGTGAAAGTTGTTTTGTTTCTTCAAACTGGAGCAGTTAAAAATACCTTGCCAAAAAATTTCCAAACCTGCTTTTCCTTCAGGCAGCTCTGCGAGAGCGTGTTTAGGGGTTAATATTGCAGGCTTGAGTGACTTGAAGTTGTAAGAACCCTTGGAATGTGTAAAGAGGGGAAGGATTCCGTAGATAAGGCTGAACTCTGAACTCGGGGCACAATCCAGTTTATAGTTAATCTCCCCCAATAAAAGCAGCATCAGCTGTCTGGCCGAGCCAGGACAGCAGCACTCCTCCTTCCCTTGTGCAAATAAAGAAAGTGGGCTCTTGCACCGGGAAGAGGGCAGGGAACGTGGATTGTGCTATTCCTGAGCTTTGAAGCACTGGAAGCAACAGTGGAAAAAGAAGGAGGAGGGGAAGGGTTGTTCTGGTCTGTTCAGGCTCCTGAAAATTGAGTCCTCTTCCAGGAGAGTTGTTTTTTTGTGGGTGGGTTTGGTTTTCTTTCCCTGACACCCCCAGGATCCCCCTGCCCGTTTCTCTGGGTGTCGTTGGGAGCTCTCTCAGGGACTGGGTTGTGCAGACCTGGAAGCAAAAAATTCAGTTACCTGTTCCTATGCAAGCAGGAGGGAGAAGAGAGACATCCATTGCAGCTGTGCTTTCACTCAGAAATATTTCAGTGTCAAAATGGTAAAAAATCTGACTTGGATGAGACTACAAATCCAGTATTTTACCAGCGGAGTCCTGTTATTTAGTTTGCATCTTAATGTGCTTTCCTTTTTGGGATTTTTATGGTTCCCTTCTAACTTCTGAAGGTTCTGAAGAAGTAAAAAAGCTTGAGAATGAGTAGGTTTGTGTGAGCCTTATTTTCTCAGACGCAAAACTTTGATTCTGTAGCAATCAGTCATCTTAATATATTTATGACCTAATTAAGTTGATTGTAGAGCACATTTAAAATGGTTAATGATTCTAACACAGAAGTGGGATGAGATTGTTCTTGGGTCATAGTTACATATTGATTACAATGGTCATAGAGCGAACCTGAGGGTATTTGAAATGGGGACTTAGAGCAGTTTGAAAATCGGAAAGGGAAAAAAAAATTACATAAACTTTAAATCCAGGAATTTGCATTCCCTTCCAAAAGTTGCTTGTGAATTTGGCTGGACTGCCTAAGGCAGCCTGAGCCCCTGATTGTTAAACAGTAATGACTGGGCAGCTGGTGACAATTACATCTCTTTATCTTGATTTTAGCACCTGATGTTCGTTGAACTTCCCTCTTGCTCCCCCAGAAATGAAGGCATGGAAAACCACCCCTTCTTACCAAAACCTTAAACCAGTCCTGCAGGCAGAACAAACTGGGATTTGGTCATTCCACCTGGAGCAACATGTCATGACCTTACTAAAATCAGGAGGTTGCTGTGTCATTCTAATTCTCATTTACTCCATGTCTTCCCTTTTTACACCATTCCAGGTGATTTTCTGACCCGGGACATCATTTATTTTATTGCACTCAGAGTATATTGGGGTGTTAAGAGCTGGGCACGGGCGTGAAGGTCGGACAGTTGGTTTCTATTTTGGACTGTTGCTGAGTGATGGCCTCGAAATCCTTGTCTCTGTTAACCTGTCTGCATAAATGGAGATAATGCTGCTTATAGACTTAGATGAAGCACTTAGAGGGTTATCTTTTTTGATAGGCTGCTTGTTAGGGAAGGATAAAATGGCTTGAGAGCTTGTGCCAAAACTAGACTGCACTGAACATTTGGAGAAATTGATTTTAATTTAAATTTTCACTCTTGCTGCCGGTGGAAGCCAGAAGGGAGGGAGTACTTCAAAAAGCAAGTCTTGCTTTTTTCTTTGCAGGCTCAAGGAAGGCAGGAGTGCAGCAGTTCCCGTGGGAGGGGTGCAGCCCATGTTTTTAATGACTGAGGTTGGGGGATCACTGGCAAGGCTGTGTTCGTGTTTAACTCAGTTTCAAACCCTGTACTTCTGTTGAAGAGTAGAGTTCTGTGAGGGGCAAAAAATACTCTGTGCTGCCATTTCTTTTCAAATAGGGCCCTGCTAATCTGAGCTGAGGCTCCTGCTTAGAAGGTTCCTAAGGAAAGGATTGGACTTTGAAATAGAGACAAGACCAGAAAAAAACACCCAAAGGACTCTAAATTATACAGAACCCTTACAGAATATAGGGCAGGGATGGCAAAGGTTGTTGTTAGATGGAAAATTTATTATTAAAGGATCATTCTTAGTAGTGCCAGACTCGGTGGTGGGGTCAGGGATTGGCTATTCCCAATCCCTCTAAATGATGCATTTGCGAGAGGACTCCTGTGCCCCAGTGGCGTGGGTGTGCTGTGCTGCAGGAGCTGCCGTGCCAGCCCGGGGGCACACACGGGGAGGTGAGGGAGTGCCTCGGGGCTTATCGCCTGCCACCCCTTCTCCCGAGATTGCTCAGGGGTTAAAGTTCTGGGGTTCAGGAATCAGCCCAGAAGGCCCTTCCAGAGGGAAACAAAGGCTGAGTGCAGAGCTGTAAATGCTGGCCCTGCGGAAGTGCCTGGGTTTGTCTGTGTTTCCAGCCCTCTGAGGCAGCCCCAAACCCACTGCTTACATTTTGCTTTTAAAAGTGGCCACCTGGCTGTAGTTTTTCACCCCAGTTTATGCCCCCTTCCCCTGTATTTTTTTAAGCCACCATTTTCTTCCCATGCTTGTTCTCTAGGGGTGTTTTTTTTTGTCATTTTTTGTCATTATATCATGTTTCTCAGTGGAGATGCTTTTTTTTCTTCCCCCCAAAAAAAAAAAAAGAAAAAAAAGAAAAGCAGCCTCTCATCAGAGGAATGTGCAAGCAGAGTACATTTAAGAGCCACATTCTGTGCTGCCATGGCAACGAGAGTTTTAAAAATGATACCGTCGGTGTTCCAAAATGATGCAACCTACAATGAACATCAGGAATAATTAAGAAAAGTCATGTGTGCTCCACGCTCAGGAGAAGAAACGATGAGGGGACCATTTCTTTATTGATTTTTCTCCCCCTCCAAGTGATGTTTGCTGTTGTTCGGGGTGGTTTTTGCACTGGGAGTTCTCTCACAGGGATCAATGGCAGATTTGAGAAAGACCTCCCCATTTTTTCCCTAGGGAGTTTTCTGAGGTTTTTCCCTGCTGAATCTATTTAGTGATTTACTCCAATAACTGCAGAGCTGGCATGTAGCTCTGGGATGAAGGTCCTGGCCTAAGGGCCCCGTGCTTCCCTTCTTCCAGGGCCTTCCAGCCAGTGCTGGGATCCACGGCCAGGGATTCCTGTCACAATGTGCAGGCTCTGCCATAATAGAAAGGTCTTGCATTTATTATTATCCCTTTTCATACTTAATTTCCATCTTTCATTCTGGTGCCAGTAATGGAGAGGGGGCAGTAAAACCTGGATGTCCCAGGGGTAGGTGATGGTGCACGCAGGAGTCAAGAGGGCTCGCAAATGGCAGAGGTCACGGGTTCAGACCCTTCAGTGAGGCACAGAAGTCTGAACTTGTTAATGAAATGACTGGGATTTTTAGTGTGGGTAGGGAAAGTGAGGAGACTGGGAAAGAATGGCAGCCCAAGCTTTCTGTGAAGTCTTGTGGAGCTGAGCTGTGAATATTGCTGCTAATCCCATGAACTGGATACCTTCTCCTACCTCACTTTTTTCCAAACCGAAAGTTAGCTTTTTTCCCCAAATGAACTGTTCAGTCTAGTTAGGGGAATAAGACTGAATTCTGCTGTTTGCCAGACACCAAAGAAGAAACTGTGTCTGCTAATTAAATTACACAATCCAAATAGCCATTCCAAACGGGATTGCTGCTCTGGGGGAGGTTGATGCATTTCCATTTTGAGGAGAAACATTCCTTTAGTGGACAGTGCAACGTTCTGCTCTTTTGCTGGCTCCTCAGATCTTCATTGTCAGCCAAACTAGGTGTGTCAAACATGAAGGTGGTGTAAAACACCAAAACTACCCCTGAATTCCACTTCCTGAGCAGCTGTTAAGTTTGTCTTTCCTTTTCCTGCTCTGCATGTGTCTATTCCGTGTGCCCAGACACAGAGAAGCCTTGAGAAACAGGTTCTGTATCCTTTCAAGGTTGTTCACTGAGGATCTTAACTATAATAACAAAAAGAAAAACCAAACAACACCACCCAGACAGCCGGGAGGGAATGGTCCAAGGGCAGCTCTCTCCCGCCTGTTGGAGAGGGATGAGATGGCACATCCCGGCAGTGCAATCGCCACCCACAGCTGTGCCTCCACACCCCCTCCCCTCCTTCCAGCATCCCCACCCGGAAAGGCAGAGAGAAACAGCCTTGTGGTAACCTGGAGTTTCTTGTTCTTGACTGTTGGGGGTGAGTCTGTAAAAGAACATGGAGTTCATGCCCCAACCACTTCCCTAGAGTCTGGTATTATAAGAATTTGATTTCTTTCCTCTTTTGCTGACGAGACAGATTGAAAGTGTATTTTACGGGCACACCCTTTCAGGTTTCTCTATCTCCTTGCCTGCATTAATTTTTAATCACTTCCTCCAGTTGACATGCAACAGCGCCTCTGAGGACTGGCTGGATTTATTCACAGGCAAGCACTGCTCAGCCTTTATCAAAAAAATCTAAGGTGACGTGACCTTAAAAACTTCAGCAAATGGATTCTAATTCCAGATATGCTGGCGTGCATTGGCTGCAGGGGAGCAGCATGAGCCTCCCCGAGGTGGGAACCTGCCCACAGAAACACCCCTTGCACTGCAGAGCAAGTACGGGCTTCTGGGGCTCCTGGGCTGTCATGGGTTCCTTGTGCAATTGTGGAATGGAATATGCAAGAATAATACGGGATGGTAATGGAATTACAGAACTGCTGCCCAGTTTTCAGGCAAGAAAGGTCCTGCTGCTTCATTAACCCTGTTCTGAAGTTTCAAACTCCCCTTATTTCAACAAGCAAAGTGAATAATGCAGCCGATGTGAATGTCTGTATGGGGATATGTATTCAAAAGGTCTCTATGAAATACTCTGTAGATGATTAAAGATGCAATTTCATTTCCCAGGTGGTGTGCCAAATCCATTCCAATTAGAACATGTAACTGGAAAACCAACATGGGGGAAGGGGATTTCTAGTATTATTAAGTGTCGTTAACCTTTCCACACGAAGTGTGTGCCCGCAGTGTTACGAGAAGTAGCTGGCACTGAGTTCATGGCTTCTCTTTTTAATGCTGTGGTCCCAGGCACTGTGGTGGCAGTTTGTGGTGCTGGAGCCTTGCTCTCTGTCCAACAGCCTTTGCTGCTCGCTCATGGGCTGGGAATTTGGGTCAGAAACCTGAAAGAAGCTCAAGGTGAGGTTCGGGGTGGAGCAGTAGACACGTGCACGCACCGAGGGCCAGGAGAGCAGCAAACTCTGTTCATTTACAGATCCTCCTTTAAACCACTGCTGGGGGTTGCCTGTCCTGGAGGCATGAGAGGAAGTCATGCGGTGCTGGTGAATGGATTTGCCTTGGACATAGTCCCAGCCAGGGAAATTGTGTGACAATTTTAGGGCAAAGGTTCCCCTTGGGTGACATTCGACAGTATTTCAAATATCCCGTGTGCGTTCCCGAGCCCGTTCCTCCTCCGCCTCGGGACAAATCGGGCTGCAGGGAATTAATGAGCAGTTGGCTGGGGATGACCTGGAGTGACAAAGGAGTGGCTGTGCCGAGTCTGCGGCGGCTGAACCGGGATGGGGAGGCACAGGGGGGTGCCTTTATGCGACCCGTATGGAGCAGGATGCAGAGGCCAGGGATGGAGCAGAGCTCCCCCGGCTCCTCAGGGTTGGATCAGCGGTCCCTCGCTCCTGGGGGCCACAGCAGTGGTCCCTCGGCTCCCGAGGGATGGGGCAGAGCTCCCCCACTCCCCAGGGATGGAGCAGAGCTCCCCGCTCCTTGGAGATGGAGCGGTGGTCCCGCGGCTCCCGAGGGATGGAGCAGTGATCCCTGGTTCCCCAGGGACGGGGCAGTGGCCCCCCGGCTCCCCGGGGATGGAGCCGAGCTCCCTCGATCCCCGGGGATGGAGCCGGGCTCCTCCGGGATGCCTGTGGGATGTGTCACGGCGGCAGCCGGGGCGGCGGGCGCAGGGCGGAACAGCCGCAGTCTGGGCTCCAGCCCCGGCTAGACTGGAGAAACTTATAATTGAGTTCCTGAGCCTCCCCTCCCCTCCCTGCAGCTCAGCTGAAAAACACCCTGGCTCCCAGCCATGCCCTTTCACAGTGACCTTGCCTGCAAATAGCGCGCAGGAATTTTTACAGGCGCTGTGCACTTGGAAAAAGGGCTGTGGGGGGACAGCAGGGAGCTGGGAAGGGGGTGCTGGTCCTGCTGGTTTAAAAACCAAATCCATCAGCTTCCCTTGTCAACCTCCCCCCCCCCCCAAAAGACCCCACTGAGCCCCCATGAATTGCAAATTTCGTTTCATTGTGCTTCCTCCTTTTTACACTGCTATAGATTAATTTCTCTCTCTGATGGTATGACAAATTTTAAGTCTCGAAAGATTGATGTAACTGATTGGTTTAAAGGGAATTGTTTTACATAGTAGCAGGATGACACTGTATGATTGAGTTCTTCGCACATAGAATTATTCTTCGGCATGTATGTAAAAAATATGTACTTAAAATGTAGGGGGAGTGAGTGTGTGCGTATATGAATGTATAAAAATGTTCCTCCATCCAGTTATGCATGAACATAATGTAAAATGATCCTGGTAATGGCTGTCTCCTTAGTGTATATACAGAAAAAGCAGCAGCAACCACTGGCTAAAAATAACCCCAAATTCTTCTCTCAGATTACATCAATTAAGCTTAGAATATTTGATGTAAAAAGTTGGGCTGTTCAGTTCTGTTTAAGAATTGCTGGTGCTGGTGGGACACTGGGATGGGGACCGTAGAAATCCTGGGGCAGGGCCGCAGGGCCACGTGTGACTGTGATGTGGGACAGGCCCCTTGGCTCCACCGCCTGCTGTCAGCGGCATTAACTCAAATTATAAGCTTTTCTGGGAGGGCCAGTATGAGCCGTGTCAGCATAGGTGTCATAGGAGATATTCTTGCTGGAGCTGCCTCCTGCAGTCCCTCGGGTTTGAGGGTGTGCAGCACTTTGCAGGATCCTGCTGTTCACACGTTGCCACCTTGTTCTCAGTCCCCGAATCGCCCCGTGCAACGTGTCGCTTGTATCGCACTCTTCAGGCGTGTGTTCAGACTTCATCGCACAACAAAAGGGAAAATTGATAATCCAGAAGTGGCTTTAATTAAAACTTGTTTTTCTCGTTCCCTCTCCAGTGTTTGTGTCTGGGGCAGCCCCACTCCCTGTAGTCAGCAAGCTGCTTTTCACTGCTCTCAGAAGTTCAACTGTTGCAATCAAAGGTAATTTTGTTTGTGCAAGATACTCATCTCCAAAGGAAGGGCCAAGAATAGGGGTGAAAGAGAGGACAGCAGGCTGATGACTTCAGTGTTCCTGTCAGGCCTTTCTGACAACCCCAATAATTCTTTAATGGCTTCCTAATAAAGGGTAACATCATTATGTGTGAGAGGTTTTTTGGATCGCTTTTCGACTCATTTGCTAAAGGGCATGAATAAGAAGTGGTCAAAACAGGCAGACCTCTGTTGTGTCCCCAGGCTGCGTTGAGATGTTGTTTCAACAGTGTCCGGGAGCTTTTTAGCTTTGATACAGAAAGAGAGTAACAGACTAAATGTCATTGCCCCTAAATTCGACTGCAAGATTCACCAGGAGGCTTTATGCTCCTGGCACCTTCAGCATAAGCACTCCAGAGTCTCCCCAGAGGGTTTTGATACCTGAGGGATCAAAAAAAGAAAAGGATTCTTCTGTTGCAAGATAGAATTTGCTTAGTGTGACTCTCTCTCAGACATATGGTGCAGCAGCACCTGTTTTGTAAGTATGATCTCAGTGCAGAGAGAGCAGATCCTCGAGAATAGAGGAAATTTCAGCTCTCCTTCCCAGAATTCCACCTGGCTGCCACCTGCTCCCACATTTAATTGGCCTTAGTCCCTTGGCTCCCCACTCCGACCGCAGGGTAGGCAGGAGGAAGCGGAGACAGACAGGGAGTGTGCAGAGTGTTGTGGGGAAACAAAAGGGACTTGGAAAGAGCAGCTCAGGGAGAAGCTGGGCTGGTTTGTGTGAGCCTCAGCCCCCAGGGACACGGGCTGTCACAGCTCCTTGTCCTCCTGGGCCAAATAACCTCCGTAACTGGGTGAAAAATGTGGCAGTTCTGCGTGGTCCCTTGCCCCTGGGTGGTTCTGGAGGTTCCATCCTTTCGGTTTTGCAGCACAGATTAGTGGTGATAACAGCTGGGAGTATCCAAATGTAGTTGGCAGTGATACCCACACACCAGGGATAAACATCCCGAGAAAACTGAAGTGTTTATTTGCATGTGGGTGTTGCTGCTTGGTAAATCCCAACACATCTGGTTATCACCACTGAGATTTGCCAGTGAAAATGGGGGTGTTCTGCCTCATTTTTCCCAGAAGAAAGTGAGCATGGCTGCTCATGGAGAGGAGGTTAGGGAAGCTGATACTCAACAGATTTCGTTCCTCCTTGGCTGGGTTCACCCCCACCCCTGTGGAGTTCAACCACCTTGTTTCACTTACTTAGTATGACCACAAATATTTAACCACGGATTCTTAACTCCATCTAACCACACTGGTAGCCGTGGTAAAGACGAGCAGCTTCGGAAGGAAAAGGTGGTAGTGACACATGAACCTGTGCAGGTCTGTCTGGTGAGCTGAGCCTTGTGTGAAGCACTTTGTCTCAGTGTTACACGTGCACCCTGGACATCCAGCTGGAGTTAGAGGCACAAACACTTCAATGAGGACTTTGTATGCACGTGGGCCCTGAGTTAGGGCAGAGCTGGTAAAGCTCAAGTGAATTCTTGCTGAGGCCAAGATTCTTATCAGTTATTGTGCTGTGAAGTGAGCAGGCTTTCCCTTCTGAGCCAGGCCTGCAGTTGCTTACTGTCCTAACAGCGATTTCTGAAGTGTTCTGCATCCATTTCTGCCACTGAAAATATGCAGGTCTGAGCTATTCTGAGCTCCCGGAGCCCAGAATTTCACTGACACGTGTTAGGAGATGCTTCTCAAATAGCTTAGGGAAGCCTCTTTCCATCATAAAGTTTTGCTTTTGCTGTGCAGTGGGGCTCTGGGTTTCATTGCAGCACCTGGTTGGTGGATGGACACCTTCTCCCTCTCAACATGCAGGAAAAGGGAGGAGAAGGACATCCGGAGGAAAGACGTCGCTGACGTGTCAAGAGTTTGCAGGGGAGTGCTGGGGCCACAAGAGACACCCGGGCACTGTGAGGTGGCTCTTGCTGGTCTGCAGCGTTAATTTAAGTTTCTTTCTATGTTACTGCACTTTCACTTCCTTTTCTAAAAAACCAGCAAGCTGTAGCTGAGCACTGGTGTTACTACCCATGTGCAGCAGTGGGGAGAGTCTGTGGAAGGAGGAGATAAGAAAACCACCTCAGCTGAGTGAGAATTAATTGCTTTTGCTTGAGTTCTTGGACATTCCTCTGTATAAGGCTGTAATAGTTACTTGCATACGTAGAACAATACATGAAATTGTCTTTTACTTACGCTCTGGGAGCCTTTGAATTTTGTTTAACCACCTACATGAGATGTCAGAAAATGCAGGAACCAGGCCTGACTGAGCTTTCCCATAGTTTGTACTACCTATGTGAAGGAATATGTGCACTGTCCTTCAGGTCCAGTGTCACTGTTCCCCAGTGCAGCTGATTTCCTAAGGACCTCTCTTCCCCTGGAGTGGAGCACAGGGGTGATGGTGAAGTGCAGGAGCAGAACAGAGTGGCTGTAGCTGCCCCCGGAAATCATGTCTCAGTCAAAGAGCATTAAACATTCCCAGTGCCAAGTGTGTGTTATCTGTGAGCGGGGCAGATAAGGAAAGGCCAGAGCCCTCGGAGGAGCAGGGGGTGTTACAGAGGTGTCTGACCCCACTCAGCGAGTCAGTGCAGGGTCTGTTTCTTTGCCTTTTTTTCATGCTTAGGGACAGCCCAGCCCCAGGTAGAACATGTTACCCTGCACTGAGGCAGCTGGACAGTGCCTGGGTGCCCTGTACACCTGCAGTTTGTCTCTTCCTGGGATCTGGGTTTCCATGTGCTCCGTGGGATATCGTAGTGAGGAGTCTCGCAGTCGCTCAAGTGCAAGCTGGGACTAAGGATATGTAAATTTAATTCCTTTGCCACATAAATCCTCTGTAAGTATGATCTAAATCGTGTTAATCCTGATCTGGAAAAAGGGGCCTTTCTTTTCCTTTTCTTTGGATTTAAAGTCTTTGCAGTAGGAATTGCTTGTGTGTGTGTGTGCACAGCACTGTCCTCTTGTTTGAGCTCTGTGGAAACTTCTGCAGTGTTGCTGCTGAAAGAATGGGATCTTTTGGAGATTTTTATAGAGAGAGCAAGGTCTTGTCAGTGAACTGAGAATTCTTCCTTCTGCCAAGGAGGAAGCGAGGGTAGAGATTGCCTGGTGCTGTATTTGATTGCAGAACAAAGAAGGAAGTCATTAGGCCACACCCTTTCTGTGTTCCCTTCCCCTGCGCGGATGTGAATTTGGGACTGAGACCTTCAGAATCCCAAAGGTTGGGGTGTACTTGTTCCCTAGAAGCACCAGGCTGGATGGTGCAGAGCCCTCAGAGCTCCTGTGCACCAACTGGATCTGGCTTTGCTGCCAGCTGAAACAAGAAGTTACGTATGAGTCTGTTTTTCTGCTTACCATATTTCTTTTTTCCATTAGCTTTAGAGTCAGTTAATGTTTATACAGACTGAGTCACTCATCCCTACCCAGCCACCAAAGAATGCATTTAATTCACAGCTCAAGAAGCAAACTGAATGTTTAAATTGACTCAACCTTTGTGGAGGCTTTGATCCATTCTGGAGCAGTGACTAAGTGAAACCAGGGGAAGTCAGATTGCAGTACCCAGCTCAGGGCTGCTCTGGGGGATCGTTTCACAAAGAACGCTGAATGTTACGGCACTTTGGGAGTGGCATCAGGGATTCTGGGGCTGGGGCAGTGCTGCTTTCTGCAGGGCACCACAGTGCGGAATGGCTGGGCAGCAGCCAACGTCACAGAACCTCTGGGCTTCTGCAGAGTACTTTTGGAAATGCCAGCCCCTTCCAGGCCTTGGGTTTGGATACCTTGGAGGGATTTAATCTCACAAAGTGCTGAATACACATGTTCTGAAAAAAACAGGGCGCTGGAAACTTGTCCGGTGTGCAAAGCCTTGGTTGTTGGCTTTTTCAGAGCATGTGCTCCTTGGTCAGATTTTCAGATGTCAAACCAGTGGTATTAAAAAAGGTCAATCATATGTGGCCAAAGCTCAAGGCATTAAAACAAGCCTTTTCTCTGCTGTCCCCATCCTATCCCTCTGTTGTTGATCCCTCTCCCCCATTACTCCGTATGCTTCTGGAGCACTGAAGGATTTTAGTGGAGCTGGATTTAAGGTGTAAATAACTGAGCTGTGTGTGGCTGCTTGTGGGAAGTATCCTTGATCTCTCCTCTAGGGACTCTGCAGCATCTGGAATGTGCCCTTTCTGGGATGTAGTGCCATGCTCATGTCTGTGACCACCATTCCATACTGAACCAAGGGCTTCAGAGGCTTGGAGAAAGGGGGGAAATTGTCTCTTTTGAGCCGTGCAATTCCTGTTGTAGGTTTTCTGGGGAGCAGCCAGAAATCCCTGCACACTGCCTCTCTCTTCTCCCTCTTATGCACACTCTGTCTCTCTAGCTTTTCCCTTGCCTTTTGTGCCAAGAATGTGGTGGGGGAAGGGGGAACCGCACAGGAAATGCCTCTTCTTTTCTCTAACGACATTTCCAGCTGCATTTGGATGGGAGAATTCGAGGAGGGGGAGAGCATCAAATCAGTGGAAAGTTGTTCAGCTGCCAAGTCAAACTGGTACATTTTAGCTCTGGAGACAGTGGAGCCTTTTCTCCTGAATTTTGGCCCATTTTTAAAGTTCCGTTTTTGGAAAAGCAGGGGGGAAAGAAGTTAGTGACATCAGTGCTCCTGTTTTTTATTTATATGCATAGTTTTTCAGCTAAATTGTAGCTTTACTTTCAAAGGTTGAAAGTGCAATGAGTTTAGGAAAGCTTGAGCAGGGTGATGCCTTTTTTCTTTCACAGCAAGGAGTGTCTCCTGCCTCTCCATCTTTTATCATCCTTTATCCATCCACCCACCCACCCACCCACCCACGTGCAGTGCCAGAACCTCCTGCTCTCAGCCTCCCATCCTTCCACTCGGTGTTGTTGTTCAGCAACTCTCCTGTCACACCTGGGGCAGGAGCTGAAGCAACACCCTGCACTGCAGGCTCAGCCCTTTCCCAGCAGCTGTGGATTGATCCGTGCCGGGATAGCCTCACAACTGATGGGGTGCCAGGAAGAAGAGGGGGTAGTAAAGGAGTGGGAGAGATGCAGATAGGACAGGAGATGAAAGGTGCTGTATCCAGACAGCAGGATTTGTTCTCTTCATCTCGGTCCAACGAGGAGGAGGAGTTCTCCCCAAGTTGTCTGAAGTGTTGCAGGAGATGGGCTTTGCCTGTGGCAGGCTAAATTTGGAGTTTATCTCTCTCCTTGGTTCAGAGCCCAGCATCTTGAGATCTTTTGTTCAACTCATGTTCAAACAGTCTTCTTTTTGTGGCTGGTGAGAGTAGAACTTGTGGTGGACCTAACAGAAGTGTAGGAAAGCACCAGAACCCTTCCATTGGTGACTGTTACAGTTTTAACACTCGAGTGATGTGGATTTTTCAATTGTTTGCCATATAAACTGTGTTTCTTTGAGTAAGGTGCAGTGAGACATCAAAGCTCTGCAGCAGCTTTACCTTGTGAAAAAAATTATATAAAAGGAGGAGGAAAGAAAGGGGGGAAAAAGGCAGCTTGTTATTAGCAGCCTGGTTGTCTGCATTTAGAAAACCTATTAAAAATGCATCATGCTGAGGAGACAGTCTGCACAGTGTGTAAAAAAGATGGGTTGCAATAATTCTGTCTCGGTGTTTTGAACCACAGCCTCAGACAAAATACACAGGATGGGGAAGGGGGGTTGGGAATAAAATTCTAGGAAAAGTTGTTTATTGCAGTGCAGTCGTACCCTGGCCTGGAACCAAATGTGTGACTCTGTGAAGGTCATGGGGGAGCTGAGGGGAGGAGAAGGGGAGCAGGAGGGTGGGGTGCAAGAGATCCCTCCTGTGAGGCTGACATGATCCTCTGGTGAAGGTTCAGGAGAGCTGGGCTCAGCTGGATTGATCCCAGTCTCTCTTGAGCTGGGGTAAATCAAAGCTGGCTTTCTGGAAGTCACATGGCAGTGCATTGATGGGAATCTCCAGTTGGACTTAACTGGAACATAGGTTTTGTTTGATTCTCTGCATTTGTTGTGGTTAACAGGGTGCACAGAGGGAGCAGCGTGTCTGGGGGAAGTGGGGGGAGAATGGAAAGTCCAGTCTGTGAATTCCCTGTGTGTGAGGGACCTGCATCGCCCTGCTCTGCTCTGGACCCCGGTTAATGCCCTGGCACAGAGCTCCAGGTCACCCCCAGCAGAGCAGGTGAATCGCTCACCTGCACGAGCACCCTCTTTGTGCACAGGAGGGGTCTGGTGACAGGGACACACCACGTGTCTAGTGTGTCCACAGCCCTGGCTGGGTTACAGACACGATGTGCAGCATCCCTCAGAATCCAGCTATGGGTCCCAGGGGCTTTTCCCCCCTGGATCTGCAGTTGCTGCGTGTACCACATAGCTGTTCTCTCTCTGACAGCACGGACGAGCAGATGGGGTCTGGTGTGGTGCCAGCTTCTCTGGTGGTGCTCCACAGCCTTCTGTCTCTTTGTGCTTCCAGCGAGGAGAGGGGAGGGAGTGTTGGAACTTCCAGGGGTGGATCGCTGTTTGCCCCAAGGGACCCCCCAAAGCCAGAGTCACCAAACTTGCCCAGCATATACTGTTTTTTCACAGCCTTCAGGGTGATGTCCTTGGCTGTGAGCAGTCTCTGCCCTTTTTTTTTCTCCTCTCAAAAATGCTGCATTTCTTTATCTTTCTACTCCCAAGCCTCTGGAGCCTGTTGTGTTGTCTCTTCTGCTTTCCAAGTGCACAGGAGAGGCCAGTGAGTGCACAGGGGAGGCTCAGCTCTGTTTCCTGCAGATTGGGAGGGAAGGAGCAGCAAGGGAGCTTTGAGCCTGCTCCTTCTGATAGCAGGAATTGTTTTCATTTGGCATTTCCATACTCTGTAGCTGTGCTGTTTTTCTTACCTAACATTGAAGAAGAATAACTGATACTGTTATACTGGGAGTTCTCTGGCTCTGACATTTTGGAAATCTTTTTATTCAAAAGTTTGAGGTTTCTTGTGTTAAAAGGTGTACAGAAGATACTGCAAAAATCCCTAAACTGTGATAAATAATTTCTTCACTTTATTACTGCTTTGTTGGTCTTTCTTTGCATCAGTTTGTTGTATGAAGACTTTTCTTTAGTGAAATGCAGTACTGGAGGAACTTAGTGTGCAGCAAGGTGTTTTCTCACAGTCTCTCCCCTCAGAACTTCATTTTAACCTTGGAAACAGTCTCCTGCTCTTGCAGGCATTGTGGCTTAGATGAAGAACTGGCTACGGGCCACACATGGCTTTGGACACGCAACTGAGCTGGTCCTGCATGGCAGGTCACGGTGCAGACTTGAAATGCAGGAGAATTGGGTTTTGTTCTTATTGTGCTGACTTTTTCTGGCAAGTTACTGTATCTTCTTCTGTCTGTTTCTCCAACTGCAGAAAGTCAATTATAGATGTGTTTAATTTGTGTGGCCTTAGTGTCTGCAGACAAGACTGACATGTGTGGCTGTATGGTAACTTAGTGCCACTCTGTGCACAGTATTTCTTCTGCTGGGCATGAATTCATCCCTAATTATCTGTGCTAGGTACTGTTTCATAATGCCATTATGCTAATTTGATATGTGCATGAGAACATGCTGGGGGAGCTGGTGTGGAGCAGAGCTGTGCTGCTTCCCTGGCCAGGCCTCCCAGCCATGGATCAGTGGGACTGTGCCTTTATCCCGAGCAGTACCTTGAAGGATCAGATGTGCTTGGCAGCCCCTGGGTATCCTGGACATTCCTTTCCATGTCTCCGTGTTCCTCTTGAGCCTGCCTTGGGCCAGGCTGTGTTTGTGGAGCTGGAGGTTGGCTCAAACTTGCTGTTATGGCGGTTTCTATGGAGGGAAAAAAACACACGGGTTGCCAGACCTGGAAGAGTATTAAAAAAGGAGAAGAAGGAAGTGGAGGGAGGGTGGGGAGGGGAGTATGGGGTGGAGGAGAAATGTGATCCTCTGGTGCTCTGAAGGTAGAATCTTGATTTCTCCCCTCTATCCCCATTTTTGAATTGTAAGTGGTGGGTTTCGAATTCCCGGGCTTGCTAAGTCAAGCTGAAATCTGTGTGTGATTCCAGCAGGGGATTCTGACCATGAAGCCAGTTCAGTCTGTAGCTGAACCAGCTGGTGTGGGAAGCATTGGGGCTCACCCGTGGTGGACCCCAGAGGTGCTTTAGGTTCAGTGGTCTGCAGAATTAGGCATTCATGGAGTGAGTGTTTCATCCAAGTCGTTCCAAACCCTCCCCTGCCTTTCTCAGGTTAAGTCAGGCTCAACTCTGCTTTGTTAGGAGTAGTTTCAAACTGCTCCCCTCTCTTCCCGTCTACACTGTGAGTTAGAATTTCAGTAGGTGCATTTCAAGTGTCTCAGTAGCAATGTCTGGCATGAGATAAAAGCCCCTGCACGGTTCTGTTAATGGCAGAGAGTGGGTTTTATCATCCTGCTCTCCGTCTGCCTGGTGCAGGAGACGTCTCTTAAGATCCTGACTCCAGGGAGTTCTTGCAGGTTCCTGTAAAGCAGGAGGCCTGATGTGTCCGAGCGGGATGCAGAGGGACCAGAGCAGATCAAGGAGGGATTATCTGCCCTCAGATTCATCTCTGGCCTCCAGCCTCTTGACAGATGTCTGTTTTAAGTGGATCACTTCATAGCTGTGTTTTTGGGTGATTTCCGAGACCGTTGGAGATGATTTTGTAGCCTTGGGCCGTCGCATCTCTGGAGGCGAGACCCCCACCCTCACCTCACTCACTGAACCCAAGGCAGCCCCTAAACAAGGGCTGGTGGTGTCTGTGCAGGGTCCCAGACTGTAAACCAGAAGGAAATTCCAGGATCTTCGGGTGCCATTATAATAATTCAGACTTGGACTGAGGTCGTTGGGATTTGGAAACTTGTTTTGTGACCAGACCTGGAGCTGGTTCCAGGGAAGCTGGGAGCAATTTATGGTTTTGTGCAGAAACCAGACAGAATTTCTGTGGTTTTTTCCCCAGAGTTTTGGTTTTATTGGCCTCAGAAATAGTCACAGGACATATACAGGCATATATAGCTGAAGTGAAAAAACCCTCAGTGCAGTTTCTCACGGTAGAATATTCAGTTGTTCCTCATTATAAGGAATATTCCCTCTTTTTGAGACCCAAAGGTACCTCTCTCAGAAATGCTGTCATAGAACTTTGGTATCTTTGCCTTTAAAAGAAATCCCCAGCTCTGATTTGTGTAAACTTTCCTGTGTTCATGAAAGTCGGTCACAGTTTGGGCTGTTCTTCCTTCCACATTTTACATTAGAAATCAAGACAAATCAAGGAAGAAATTCTGCACTCCATGGGCATAATTCTTTGCCCCTTAGGGCTCAGTATAATTGCTTTTACAGGCAGATAATATTCTCAGAAACATTCAGAAAGCATGATCTATTTCATATATTGTTTCTACAAAGAAAAAAATGGTTTAAAAAGAAAAGAAAGAGAAGGAACCCACCAGAATCTTTTACATTAATGACAAGATAAATGTATGTTTGCTTCAGGCAGGCCTCTCATTTACTAAATAGAGGTAATTTTATTTTCAAACAGTGTTGTATCTGTGCTGGTATTTTTACCAGGGGATGAGACAGGTGAAAGCAGAGGAGAAGGCACACACACGGATATATAAATACAAATATATATATATATAACAGGGCTCATACCCTGACTGACAGTGAAGGGAGTTTTGTACTGAGAAAAGATGGACTCCCATGGAATTGTGGTGGTGGTGGTGCTGGTTTGAAGAGTCCATACATGTCATTTAGAATGTCGCTGTTCCTGCTGCATGTCCTGGTGTCCTGTAGGATGTCCTGACGCTTTTCCCCTGTGTCAATATGAGGAGCATTTCAGCTCCAGCCCAAAGGTCTGCACTGAGGAGGGCCTGGGAAACGAGGAGCTGCTGCACAGAGTAGCTGGTTTGAGAACAAAGCCTGGAACACTTGACCACATTTCCCCCTTCTATTTTGACAGTTCAGACACTGAACCGCAGGAAGGGCAGTTCCAAACATCTTAATTGCAGCGCGGTCTGGAGGGTGAGCCATTCCTGCTGTAATCCTCCTTGTTGCAGTAGCCCTGCACTGAGGGGGGAGGTGAAGGGTTTGTGCCCTCACACAATGAGGAGGGATGGGATGGGGGAGCCAAACAGACCCAGCACACTGGGGAGGCCCTTCAATTCCCCTTGTCTATGACCACGGTGGATATGATTATTTGTAATACTGTTGTTGGAAATGTGTGATACTCAGGCGAGCGCAGGGAGAGGGTCCTGGCTGCTGGCTCCGAAGTGGGGGCACAGCTGGAGTATCTGCTGGAGCTGCTCCACCCAAAAATCTCCTCGGTCCCGAGCTCTCCCCTCGGCAAACATTGGCCTCAGCTGGCAGCTAAAGCAGGGCAAGAGTTTATTTTTATTTCTTGGAATTCGGTAGACCTGAAATCTCTGTTAAATGTTAACTTTCAAAAGACACACACATCAGCATTCTGAGCCACCGCTGCTGGAGAAAAGAAGAGATTACAGAGAACATGAATTAAGCCAGATTTTGGCCTTTCCCAGCCCTGTGCCTTCCCTCCTCCATCCTGGAACTCCAGGGGCTGATTTTGAACGGGGTTGTCGGAGAAGCTGTGCTGGAGAGGGTCTGGTCCCATTCCCTCTTGTCTCTTTTTTAGGGTGTTTTCATCTAAGGCACTGTGGTAGTTGCCATAGGAAAAGCCCAGCAGTTCAGGATCAGTTGCTGGAGTGTTGACTCATAGATCGAGTGCTAAAGAGGTGTTTGAGTCTGTGGAAGTGTTATCCGAAATGGCACAAAATGTCTCTCCCGACTCAGTTTGTAAACTGCATATGCATTTACAATGAACAAAGAGGCCTTGCTGAATAGATAGTTTTGACCGCAGAGAGGAAAAAAACCATCCGGAATTGTAGCTTAAGTTTAAGCAGTTTCTCATTCAGATTAAGTGTCATTCTGTAAAGACCTGAGAGAAGAAATGCAGTATTTTTAGGAGTTTCAGCTAGTCATTTTAATTATTTTTTTTCTCTTTCTTCCCAGCAACAATTTGGAACTATTCCAGGTTTATGTCAAACTAGGACGTTGGATGACAATTGAAATAATTGAATTTATGTTCAATCCTCTCCTACTTCTGAGTAGTTGCGGCTAAGGAGCGTAATCTGTGCAAGGGAATGGTCAGAATTTCCCCCACCCGAGTTTCAGATGTTGCTTTCTGTGATGGTTCTGTAAATCTGGAATGACTCCACTGACATCATCTTGGCATTCATTTGTTGACTTTTGTTTCTTTCTATGCTAATAGTAGTGGTCCCTCTCTGGTCCCACGCTGTGATTACAGGCTCCATTTCACAGGAACACCAACACCGGGTTCATTATTATTCGTGCTGGAGTAGAGGCTGGAAACCAGAGTCATGACCTTCTGTGCCTCATGCTCTGTAAATGCATCGAGAGGCACCGACTTCCTTCTTGAAATCTAATTTAGCAGAAAATGAAGCAAATGAATGAGGCTGTTGAGAGGAGGACAAAGGTAATGAGTAGGTGTAGCAGAGTCGAGGTGGCTGTTGTGCAACCTGATTGTTTTATCATAATGCCAAACACACGGATATCAGTGTAATCCACAGCAACTTCCTCCAGCCCGCACAGCCTTCCAGTTCACCAGAGCCATACCAGGTATGAGAGCAGAAAAGCGTCTGTCACCTCTTGCAAAGGTCCTTCCATGGCCTGGAAGATTGTGCCCCAAACACTTTCTGTAATAAATCCTTCATAAAGTCAAGTTGTTCCTATTTGGAACTGAAGTGACGAGAGAGTCAGATTTCTGGGGTTTGGATTTTTTTGCTGCTGCTTGTTTTAAAGATGAATTCCAAAGCACCTCAGCTATGCAGTGGAAGTAATAATATCTGCTCTGTCCTCTCCCAGTTCCCACGTGAGCTGTGCACTCCTTCCTTCCAGCTGTGCATGTTGAACTGGGGCAGAAATATTGGCTTCTCCCAAAGCTTGTTTATAGGAAAAGCATTTGCTACCTTACTGTAATTGTGAGCAGGATGGGAAACTATTGACAGGCTGTAACTGGTCCCAGCTGTGGGAGGGAGCACAAGGTCTGGGGGCTCTGCTGGGAGTGTTTATAGAGCATCCTGGAATCTCAAGTAAGGCTCCTCTGGCTCTAAGTATCCTTTTTAATTTACACAGATGTTTCTTCATCATCTATTCTTTTCAGGCCCTTGGAATGATCAACAATTTAGTCTAATTGTGCTGGCTGTTTGGGTTGTGGGGCTGTTTATTTTGTCTGTATGTCTGGAATAGTCACTCTTTCAAGGACTTGACTCCACTCCGCAGACCTCACATGATTTAAGAGGAATGGGTTGTGTTTGCTAAAACCTTGAAGATGATGTGCCCAAGCTTGGTTTCCAGACTGTTTGTGTGCTCCCAGCCCTGCTGTGGCTGGTTCTGCCCTGTGTACGTGCTGTGGGTGCAACGGGGCAGTGATGGCAATAATTACCTGGCAAGGGCTGAGAAAGGGCTCTTACTCTGCTCACAGAGAATCATTTCCCTTTTCGGGAGATGCCTGTAGTCAATTCCTACATTAGTACTTATTTTAGCATCTAGAATTCTCTGTGTGTCTTTGGGACAGCGCTTCGCAAAGGCTGTGGATCGGAGCATCCAGCACCACCTCCCCCAGTCTGTGTGTCAGCCTGGATTCCGTGGCCATTCCAGTTCAGGGGGATCTTTCCAGTGCAGTGGTTGCAGTTTCACACTTGAGTTTCTGTGGCCTGATAAATAACAGAGGTGGGTTTTCTGTGGTTTTGTCTTCTTGAAACGTGAACTTTATGTTACTGGTAGTCTGTTTTTTTCATAGTTAAGGTATTGATTGTAAGTAAATATTTCTGACAAGTCCCAAGGCTCACAAAGAACCAGCTCAGTGGGGTGGTTGTTCTTGGAGAATCCAGCCTGGAACTTCTCAGTCAGTGGAGTAAGAGCAGGAGATCCTGCCTTGTGCCCATGATCCCTGCTAAAAATGGGTGTTCTTGTAACTGAGGGAGTGTGAAGAGAAACTAAAAAAGCAATGGAGTAATTACTCCCTTATTAACAAATCTGATGGATCTTTAATAGCTGTAGTCAAACAACCCTTCCTCACCTCCCGTGATCGTGATAGATAATCAATTGTCTAGGACAACTGATGTGTAATAAAAATACCAGTTAGTGCAAGAAAACCCAGTACATGGAGAAAGAAAGAGCCTTTAATGACTTTATAAGACTATTATTTAATCCCTGTATGTTCCCTTGAGAGTTCGAGTTTATAGAAGTGTCCCAGTCTACAGTACATTAGATTTGCAATTAATAGCTGTTTTTCACTGATTAAAAAGTGTTTATAAAGTGACTCTAGTGTTGCTTTTTAACATGACAAGTCATGTGTGGCACCAGGTGGTGTCCTGGCCATGGGGCTGTGCCTGTCTGGAGTGTGCACTCAGTTGCACTGGGGGAGAGGGGGCAGAGGGGAGCAAAACGTGCTTTCCTTTTTCAGGAGTGCAGCCTTGAACTTCTCCCCCAGACTGACTTTATTCAGAAAAAGTGTTACTTTTCCTTATTACTACTAATAATAATTTGAAGCCTGCAGACCACCTGATACAGACCTTTTATTAAGTAACATTTGAAGTAAGTGAAGCTGGTGGGTTGGTTTGTCACTTGCTGCGTTTTTCCACAGCCGGCTGTGGGACTTTGGGAGATTCTGGGACGATTGCTGGATGTGTGTGTATGTGTGTCTCTCTCTGTGCTTCCCACCACATAGCTGGTCAGTGCTCACATGTTTCTCCAGGTATTTTCAGTGAAAGTGCATTACTTTGGTCTATTTTTTAGTTCTGACCAGTTCTCAGACCGAATTTTCCTGGTGAAATTGTGGTTGTGATTGGAGGTTGTAGAGGTGTCAGTCAGGCCTGGAGGCTGGAGCACAAGAGGAGTGGTGTGTTCCATATTTACTGTTGGGACTCGGAGCCAAGGTAGGCTGGGAACATCAAGAGTGGCCGGAAATGGGACTTGACCTTTTCAGGGCCAAGCATTATTCCAGCTGGATATTCCAAGTCAGCACAGGACTGTGGATTGTGAATGGTGACAGGGTGTGTTTCTGGGCCAGTAA
This sequence comes from Acropternis orthonyx, assembly GCA_035583155.1. Lineage (NCBI taxonomy): Eukaryota > Metazoa > Chordata > Aves > Passeriformes > Rhinocryptidae > Acropternis > Acropternis orthonyx. Next base: position 4,817,093 of record JAWWEU010000055.1, on the reverse strand, counting down.
TACCAGTGCAGTCAGTGCCTTTGTGGAGCTCCAGTGCCACAGCCCCCCAGAACCATCAGCTGGGGACTTTGGGAACGGACAGCTGCTTTTGGCTTTTCCCATTCCTCGAACTGTTCTATGAATTGGGTTGGATTTTAGGTAAAACTCCACTTGAGCAAAGGCACTAAACCATTTTGAAGGCAAGCTGTAGGAGTGGGATTTCTCCCTGTTGAATACTTGGTGGCCTGCAGGGTGAGCAAGGCTCGGGGTGCACTGTGATGTCTGACTGGGGGCTGATGTTTTACCTCAGAAATATTTCATTCCCTGTTCTGGTTTATTTCGCTTTTCTCCTAAAATGGTGAGCTGTAGCACATCCTACCCTTTCTCAGCTTTCCAGAAGTTTCTTGAGTTCCCTTCCCTTTTTGCTGTGTTTTGACTGGATATCCTTGGAGCTCTTCTCCCGCCTTATTGATTGCAGGATTCACTGTCCAGACCCCAGCTCGGACTGTGCAGTACCCAGGGTTTGCCCTCCTGCTGTCACGGGTGGCTGCTGAAGGCAGAGATGTTCCTGCTGTCACGGTGGGACATGGTACATCTGCACAGAGCCTGCAGCCTGTCGGCATCAGCATTCCATGGGAATGTGGCCAGCTGTCCTGAAGCACAGGAATATCAGCTCCTGGGAGAGATGGTTTTTTAGTGTGCACAGTGGGACTGTCCTGGTTCTTAAGGTGCTGCAGTATAGAGTCAGTCCTGTGGGTTTAGATCTCTCTCTCTGGTTTTCTCCGCTGGTCTCCCAGAACTCTGACACGGCTTGGGTTAAAATGTTTTGCATGCCCCTTATGTATTTTGTTTCATTGAAGGTGAGAAAATGTCCAGCCAGTGATTGATGGTTTTTTGGAACTTGTTCAGGTGTTTCACTTTGTTGGGATGGAGAGTGTTCTTACACTGGAATTGGATCCAGGCTTCCGTGTGCTGCAAAGCTCCTGCTGGCTCTGCACTGGCTTTCGGGTCTTACATTTATAAAGAAAAGAGAACTATAAAAAGCAGAAAAAAGTACAGCAGACCTGAAATCATGCTGTTTATTCTGTGTTGAAGATTAAATTTAAAATTAAGTGAACAGGTGATCAAATATGAGCAGTCAGTGTTTGAGGGCAATTCCTTCTGGGAAGCTTTCAGTGAAAGTTAGAAAACATCCAAACTTCAGGATTTCTGAGGACCCTGGTAAACCCTATTCTGAAACTTGTACTAAATGCTAAGCCTAAGTTGGGATCTCATTCCAGGAATAAGAGGTGTGAACATCCCTGAGGGGGTTTGGGACAGGTGTGCCCCAAAAGAAGCAGATTTTCAACAGCGAAGCAAAAACGGTGGCAAACCCCTCCTTGATATCTGTGCAGGATGGGGTTTGGAAAACTGACTTACAGAGCAGGCCTGGAGCATCCTTAATGCTGGAGCAGCTTTCAGGCAGCTCTGTAATTTGGAATGTGAGTGACGTCAGTTCTTCTGGCCATCTGGTTAGAAAATCTAGTTGTAACTGAAAATATCCAGCCCTTTTTTCTCCATTGCTAGGTGGTGACTACACACTTATGTAATTTAACAGCTCGAATTCTTTTCCATTCTGGTGATCTCTTCACGGAGCCGTAACAGGGGAGGGATCCTGCGGGAAGGGGCTCAGAGATTCCTCAGCCAAAGGGCCAAGCCAAGGCTGGGGCTGAGGAATGGGATCCTGTGTGTTCTGGGACCCTTTGGTGGGTGACCTTGGGCAAGTACGTTCGGATTTTCCCACCTCGGTTTCCCCCACTTATTAACTAGTGATAATGACACTTCCTGTGTCGCAGGCATGGTTGGGATCTGGTGAGTCACACCATGAACACTGAGCAAGGCAGCGAGGTATTGTTGGAATTACTGCCTGTGCTGCTCTGCTCAGTCCCTGCCTTTCCCCCTCCTTTTTTCTGCTGGGCACATCCAAACATCCTCTTCAGTGCTGTCCTTTACATACCTGTGGAGCTGCACTGCTCCTCCTGCTCGGGTCCTAGACTGGGTTATAGAACTCTTGCTGAAAAGCATTGATGAAAATGCACTCTGTGATGGTGTCTGAGAAATAAGAGGGAGCAGAACTGCCAGCCATTTCCTAAAGCCTTTTTAGTGGCCAGACCCTCAAGAGCCCAAGATCAGGTTGTAGACCTAATACCGTGAACATTGCCATACAAACTTGGTATGAATATAGAACCTTTATTTTGTATTTACTCAGATTCCTAGTAAATAAATTTTCCAAGCAGAGTAATTGTAACACTCTGTGATTTAAGTTTTAGTGTTTCCTCTAATTTTAGTGCACAAGCCAAATCTATGTGTATGACTGATCCTTAATGCCAGCAGTCTTGGACCAGGCAAACTTTTGGTTCCCTCCACTACACCAGTGAGCAGGAAAAGAGAGTTGATATCACTGGGGACAAGTATGATGGAGAATTTGCCACAAGGAGCTGAAGTTTTAGGATCTAGGGAGAGGAAAAAGGATTTTTTGCATATTCTTTTTAGATTCTCAGGTCATGCATGTTAAAATTTAACTTGGAACAGAAGGAACCACCATTTTGTTATTCCAAAGGAGCGTGTGTGAAAGGGAAAAGCAAATGATAAATAAAACAGAAAACAACTTGCTCAGTGGGGTTAAGAACTGATGGTAGTGTTCTTCTCCCTCCCTTTTTTTAAAGCAAATGGTAGAAAGGTAAAATGGGGTTTGAATTTGCCTCACACCAGCTCCTTTGATAAAGGACTTTTAGCTCCTGTAAACCCAACAGTGGTGAAGGGAAAGCTGTGTCACTGAGTGCAGGGCTACCCAGGGTTTGCTGTGCCTTTACAGGAATATATTCTGTGCTGTGTGTTTGCTTCCTGGCATATTTGCTTATGTGCCACCACTCCTGTGCTCTTAGGGAATAAATTGAGAAATAAACCAGTTGTCAGTGAATAAACAACAGCGAGAAAAGCTCCAGTCTTGAGGAGGGCTCTGATAGGCAGGAAATGTGCTCATTTGTATAATATCAGAACCAGTCACTATACAATAATTTGTTTTTTGCCCTGGAAGCTTTTCCACCTGTCATGCATAGCTGAAAACTTCCAGTGACCCTTCAGCTGGTTCCAGCACCCGCTTCCTCACACAGTAAATCTTTGTGTTGCATCTCCTGTTACAATGCACCATTTTGGTACATTAATACTGAGCTGGAGCTCCGGAGCTTGCATTTATTTTCCTGAAATACTAGAAAGAATGATTTCATACTGGGGGGGGGGGGGGAGGAGTGGGAATTACTCAGTCGTTAGGTTTAATTGTTCTGAATCCTTCCAGTGCTGCATGAGCAAATGTGCTGAGGAGATGAGCAGGATAGTGGGAAATGTGATGGAAAGGTATAATTTGACCACCTACCACCAGCAGCTGAAAAGCAATTCCAGGGGCTGCCTGTCTATCAGGATTAATCACTGGTTCATTATTGAAAATACTTCGTGCTCAGCCATGCCATGAGGTGTTTGCTTGCAGGAAACGGGACGGACAGGCCAGCTCTGTGCTCTGAGCTGCACGAGAGCACCTTTGGTTTGGTGCAGTTTCAGGGTCTTTTGCTGTGGGAATCGCCTTGGAATGGGGAAGAGGGCTGGAAGGGCTGGCAGAGCCCCCCTGCACAGCATCTCATCTCCAGACAGTTTATGGCCCCCCTGTCTCGTCATTTACCTCCAGCTGAACTCTGCCGGTGGACGTGGCCAAGTATTTCATTTGGACAAGAAAAAAAGGAGCATTATTGAAAGGGACTGACCTTTCCATCACCCTGTTCTGTCGTCATGGTGCTTTTATAGCATTTCTCCCGACCAACCCCTTCCCTTTTCTAAACCACAATAATTCTCCTCCTCCTCTCAGTCCATCCTCCCTGGGGATGTGGTGGTTTCTCTTTATTTTCACAGACACCTGCCCTGCTCTGCTCCTTCCCTGAAATCCTGGGGGCTCCTGGCAGGAGCCGAAATGATCTGCTGTGGTCCATCCGCAAAGCTGGGCTTCACTCTGCTGTGCTGAGCAGGCTCAGGACAGGACCAGGACCCCAGGAGCCTTTGCTCTGGAAAGAGGAGCTGAGGGTATTTCACGGCACTTGTGCTCCTAGAGCGTTTGTTTTATAGGTAGAGTGGCTTTTGGGTTGTGGGGCAGGGAGTTTCATGCCTTTCCTCTGATCTAAAATCCATTTTGGATGTGGGAAATAATCCCATTGAGCCTGAGAACTGAGTGATAACTGTGTGAGGCCCCGGGCTGGCACTGATGGGATAATGCAGGCAGAGCAGGTCCGTGCTGGACACGTGTCTGGAGGTGAGGGATGGAGAGGGAATGTGTGGCCATGGGAAATGTGTGTGCTGTTCTCAGGAAAAGTCCAGCCTGAAAATGAGATTACCAATTTACCCTGAGCACGCAGGAAACACGTTTGTGTCAGTGCCGTGGTGACGGTGAAAATTTCAGTTTGCTGTATTTCAGTTTTATTTCCTTTACAAAAACTCCTGGCCAATCAAGAGGTTGAATAGCTCTTGTTTGAAGTTACAGATACACAAAATATTCGGGAAGCTGGGGTGATTCCATGAATTTCTGTTGGTAAACACAAAGTACCAAAGTGCTCGAAGCAGCAGTTTAGCCGTTTTTCAGGGGAAACTGAGGTGCTTTGGGGTTGTCACTGGATTTCAGGGGTTATTGGATATTCTGCATGGAAGAAGTTTACTTGTCCTGCTTAAGTAAATGTGGCACAATTGGGACCTTTTGACTGTTGTGGTCACCTAGACTGAACCTGCTGGGATTCACATGGACCCAGCGGGAATGTGTGTATAATTCCAGGTGATCCTTTGTATTGCTGCTCTTATTATTGTCATTCAGTTTTTACAGTGCTGGAAAAATTGACAGCATCGCTTTTGGTAACTTTAATTAGTCTTCTAGATACAACCCCTTTTTTCCTTGCTCTGATTCTTGAATCTCACATGATTTTAGTGTGGAATCGAAACTTTACAGTTCCCACGAGATTCAAGTCAAGCACAGGCTCAGAGAGGTGGATGTTTAAATACAAGTATTTCTGCTTTAAAACCTGGCAGGAATCCCGTGATAAAGAATTCAATGAAAGTATCACATTTGCGCATTCTGTGAGCAAAGATTCCTCTTGGTGTGCTTGGAGAGGTAAAAAAACTGGGTTTTGCTTCAACTCCTAATGAACATTAGAATTCAGTAATGCTGATGGTGACCTTGGGCTGCAGTGAACTGACAGTTCTGCACAGGGCCTCTGTGCCCATGGGAAACACTTTTATTCCAAATCAAGGATGATGCTGGAACCATAAGGAGGGGTTAATGTTTAGTCCCTCAGGTGAAACCTTGACAGGTAAGAGCCATGTCCTCGCCCAGGTCGTGCTTCTGCTGTTTTTATTTTGCACCTCTGCAAGTTTTAATCTCTGTAGTAATCACTCTTCCTGAGCATGAGGCTTGAGCAGAAGCCAAGGGGAGGATGAAAGGAGACGAAGTGCTGCCAGGTTTTTCCACCAGCCATGTCGCTGGGTTATTGATGGACCATGGGCTGGGAGCCAGAACTCCCCAGCCTCTCATGGATCCAGGGCATGGAAAAGGGGGGAAGAGCCAGACAGGAACATTGATCGCTCCTTCAGCATGATCTGACATCAGAGAAAGGGGGAAAACTGCAACCTCAATGCTCCATTAGGAGCACTGGGACTTTATGGAATATATTGGTGGCCTCCTTCTCTCCCGGAGATGAGTTTGTGGAATTCTTTCTAGGCAAAAACAAGGAAGTGAGTGTGTGTAATTGAGTTGCTCGGTGTCCCAGCAGGGCTGTGTGTACAAAGGTGACATTAGTCAGGCTGTCGATGATTCCCGAGCCTTGTAACCTCCCCTTAATGATGCCATAAATAAACCATCAGAATGGGTAAATCGCACTACAGTGATTCAGGCGTGTGGTTGGACGGGTAAAAGCCTTCAAAGTCTGTAGTTGGTGTGTGATGGCTCGAGCACCTTCTCACAGGGGTACCTTAGTTTATCATAATCTGCACCTTGGGTGCAGTTTCAGGCATCTGCAGGTGGAACCTCTTTGCCCACAGGAATGAATTGCTTTTCACCCTCTGGTCCTACCCCAGGGCTTTCTGTGCAGTGGGGGAAATGTCCATTGGTTTCCTTGTGGTCCTGAACCAGATGATCATTTTTGTCTTACTGAAAAATGCAGTCATTTAAAGAGAGCCATTCATTAAAGTAATTCTTTAGCCTCATTGTTTCACGTGGAGGAGAAAACACCACAAAAATAAATCTGACTTATGCATGAGGCATAAAAGTGTTGTCTGAGATGTTAACAAATCTCAGTCAGCTGCCGTGAGTGAGCTGGGAGAAAAGATGCTTAAACAGGGACCAGCCTTTTACAGGGGCTTTGAACAGGTTTTTGAGCATATTTAGATACTTATTTGTCTCTGTGGAATCTTGTCCATGAACCTGAATAAACCTGGGACTAATTTACTGGTTGGCTCTAGAGCCAGGTGTGTGAGTCAGTGCTAACTGATAGATTATCTGTATGTTTTACATCATCTACTTCGGAACGAGTTGAAGTCCAAAAGTGCCTTTCTGGTACTGCAAGGGAATGTGGACAACTATCCCAAATATAGACAGCCCCATGTAAACATCTAAAATCAGGTGTCTCTGTGGTGAACCCCATTTTAAATGCCATATTCCACAGAGAGGTGCTCAGGTTAGCACTTGGCACATGAGCTGGCTTGGAGAACAGAGTGAACAGGTCACACCTGGCTGTGTGAGATGTGTCAGGAAAGGGAGCAAAAAAAGAGCAGCTGCTGTGGACTGTCCACTTTTGGAGAACACTGTGGTAGACTTAAATCTTTTTAATTGAACTCCATGTTCAGAATGATGAACTGAGTCCCTGGGAGTTGTTGGGAGTTTCCACGACGACTTCCTGCAACAATTTTCTGCAACTGTTTGGAAGTTGCAGAAAAAGGTTTGAAAACCAAATGTTCAGCATGTAGAAGACAAAACTCTTGAGCTCCATCTTGAATTTTTTCCCAGCTGGAATTAATAGTGTTTAACCCTATTAAAGAATTAGGAAAATGAGATTCTTTGGGGTTTGTTTTCTATGAAAACACTAGTCTTGTTTCTGTAGGACTTTCTGCTGGAAAATATCAGACTCCTTTAGGAATTGTGATACTGTTTACACGAACGTTTACATTTGATTTACCTAAAGCCTTTCAAATAACATCAGTAGCAGAGCCAGGAATAAAATAGAGTAGTGCTGACCTTCAGGGCTGTGACTGTCACTGCTGCCCTAGAGCTGAGGCACAGATCAGTCTCTAAATGTCACAAGGGGGAAGTGACTTTTCTCCTGGAAAAACAAGGAAGAGTTGTTGCAAATATCCATGAGAAGGGCATGTCCCTTTCACATTAGCTAGAATGAGGTGACAGTAGGTAGACCCAGAGAGTTCTGCACAAAACCTAAGGCCTGTGATGCTAGATTTAAAAAACATATGCTTGCTTTAATTCAGAAGATCCTAAAATTAGGCTGTTGGCATTTATTTGTCCAGTGTCCTCGCTCCCAGCAGTGCTTGAGGGCCTCTTCATCTCCCCTTGTTAGGAATTTTGGGTTTAGATTGATAAGCAAATTAAATAAATTGGTTGTAAAAAGAGTGAAGTTGAGGCTTGGGGGTTTTGGTGGGATTTTTGACCAGCTTTAATTCAAATTAAAAAGGGGAAGAAAGAACACATTACCATGACTGCTTTCCCACCCATCTGAAAGCTGCCTCGACTTGAATTCCACACGGGTCCTTTTGGCTCTGGCAGCACATGATTTTAGTACCTAATTCTATTAGTCATGACCCAAATCAGCTTTAAAATGGTTAAAGGCATAGAAGAGGAGTAGGAGTAGAGTGTCAAGAATAGCTTGGAAGAAGATGTTATCCCACATACCAAGGAGTTGGTATCTCAAAGGTGTCACAGAGATGGAAGTGAGGAGAGGACTGAACTGCCAAGTTGGCTTAACAAAGAAATACTGACTCCCAGTGGACCAGGCACTTCCATTAACTGAAAACACCCCTTGGTGCTCCCGCTGTGGAGCTGTTCCTGTGTTTCACCTGGAAAACAATTCCCCTCAGCAGATCCATGTTTATCATGCCCAGAGAACAGGACCAGGAGCCAGAATCCAGCATCCTCCATCCTCAGCTCCAGCACTGGCTGAGTGAGTCACTTGGCTGCTTTTGTAGTGCAGTTGGAAGATGGGAACTGGGCTCATGGATCCATGCACAGCTCACTGCCTCTTCATACAGGTCATGATTGAAGTCTCAGTAAAATTAGGCCTAATTTCTGAGGGTATTTGTCAGTAAAAAGGCGGTTTTGGCCTTAGTGTTTGGTTCCCTCTGTGTGGAGCTGTGGAAATGCTGCTCCATTTACATTTTTTTATAATCCTGTTTCTCACCACTCCAAACATGCTATCGTGCTGTCTTTGGATGGATGAGAGGAACCACAGACCTACAAAGCAGCAAGTGGAAAGCTGTAGGAAAGAATGTCAGGAGCACTGACGGGGTCTGAGGGAGCTGGAAGTGCTGGAAGTTTACAGTGGATGTGTTGGAGCGAAGTGAGTGTCAGAAAACCCACCTTCCAGGATGCCTCGGTGGTGTTAATGCATTCACATGAAGTGCAGCCCTTAATTCATTTGCATATCTTAGTTTCTTGGTACTTACCAGGAGCTTCTCACCCTGTTGAGAGGAAAGGTGACCCAGAAGGAGCAGATTTTCAAGGTATTTTAAAAGCACACATTTGCCAGAGATAGATATTGCTTCACTCTGGATTTTCAAGGCCAGAGAGCTCCATGTTGGAGCTCTCCCTTTAAGGCTTGTGGTTATAGTCCATGTTTTAATCGCCACTTTGATCTGATTAAATCCTCAGCCACAGAGAAATCAGCTTAGAGAAACATGTCTCCTGTTGAACCTGAGAGCAGCAGCAGTTCAGAAACCCAAGCCAAGCCAAATACCATTAGGAAAAACTGAAAGCTTTAGCTCTCACCAATAGTCTGGTGACGTGGTGAGCTGCCAAGCTTTGCTTTGCACCGGGGTCCTGGAGCCTGCCGAGGGAGGATATCCAAACTCGGGGGGTTCATCTCATCAGCTGCAAACACAGTAACCCTGTCCCAGGCATAAAGGGAAGCCTGGATGTGGTTGGGTTTTCATTCTTGTGCCTTCTGCCGCTTCACACAGTGTCAGGAGTCAGGTGTAGGATGGGGAACAGGGAGGAGTTATTGTGCTTTCCCTGGGAGTTGGGGATCAAATGAGTTTTAATCTTCTTTGAATCTGTCTGTCGCCTTATTACACTCAATCTCCTTTCAAGATGTTATTCAAATCCATATGTGGGTCTCTTTACCAAGATTACAACACCAGAAGTATCCCATTAAGCAATTCCGATGGCACCCTACAAAAATCCTTAATCTGTGGATCAATATTAAAGCTGTATGGAGAAACAAAGGGGGGCAAACACCACTTAAAACAAGAAATGTGTTTCTCTGATCTTAGATTTACCCTAACATTACTCTCAGTGTAGCTTCCAGCAGGCTCTGTGTTCACCCTTACTAGTACAGGCAAGGAATGTCTATCACTGACTGCTGATCTTAAATGAAATTTATTGCATTTTTTATGTTGTTTCACCTGATCTTTTGAGTCAGCAGGACTGCAGCAGTTCCGCCCTGGAGTGAAAGTTAAGATCTGTTTCACTCCACGCTCACATGAAGTAGGAGTCAGGAAATGTGAGCCTTGGTTAGAAAAGTTCTGCAAGAAAAGCCAGTCACTTCTGCCTTCATCTGGAATTCTGTGTCTTTATCTGGAATTCTGAGGGAGCTGCCTTTGCAGTGAGGTCCTTGTTTACACCTTCACTTCGGCTTTACTAAGCCGGACCAGTTAGGCTGCACCATTATGTAGGAATTCCCACTGTAAAGCTCTGCTGCGGCTGAATCAGCATTCCCGGCGCAGGAGCAGGGCTGGGATGGGGGCGTCAGGGATGTGCCCAAGGTCATGGGAGGCTGCAGTGGGAGAGGTGGCCGAAATCCTGGCCGTGTTTGCCCGCTGTGCACTGTCAGCAGGCCCTGTTTCCCCTCGGGATGCTCCGAGCTCTGTTACTCCCTGTGCAAACATGAGTGTCTCCACTGCCCTTCTCCCCCCTTGTAAAGCGGCTCGGCGGTGGCTGGAGCAGCAGCAGGGAAAGCCAGGATTCCAACAGGTTTGCTGTCACGTGTCCTGCAGCTTTGTCCTGGGAGAGAAATTCAGCACAGCAGAGGGATCAGAAGAAGTAAATTTCCATTAATTGACTGTATTGTGAGCTCAGTTTCTACCTTGTGCTGAAGCTTAAAAGCCTCCGAGTGCCTCCCTGGTCAGCTGGAGGCACTGGCAGAGGTGCTGGGGGGTCACACACCTGAAGGTGGGGGAGATGGGGGTGTCACGCCTGCTTTTCAGTGGGGAGGGAAGGCCTGTCCAGCCCCAGCATGGCTGTTGGGAGGGCAGCAGCTCACAAAGCACATGAGAAAGGCAGAAGGACAGAGGGCCCCAACCTATTGTTTCCTCTCTTTATTCCAAATAATCATGACTTCCATGACCTCCTGGCTCATTCCCTCCAAGGAGGATTTTGGGACAGCTGCTACCCTGAACAGCTGAGCCAGGCTTTATTCCCTGGCTCTTTGCTCCCCCTCCAGCAGCAGCAGCAGTGGAAATGATAAACTCTCCCACAAAATTAATGTGTATTCATTGATGAAGGCTTGGGATTCTTTTTGGTATTTCAAATACTTATTCCTTCCCTCCTTCTGGAGTTTGCTGCTTTCCCTCTGTTCCTTGTTCCCTTTGCAGTTGTTCTTGTACACGGAAAGCTCAGCCTGCGTCTTACAGAATTCGGCTAAACTTGGCCTTGCTGAGATCAGGGTTGTGAGTTTGTCAGAGAGACTTGAACAGAGGTGGGGTATTTGCAGCCTAGTTCAGCTCTTTTCCCTCCTAAGTAGAAGTCTTGCTGTTGTGGTTGGAAGAACCTGTCTGGATTTCTTGGACAATAGTCCTCAAGCCACTTGTTGGGAAGAGCTTCGATGGCTGCAAAGGATTTCTGCCTTCATGTGTTTGAGGCCTTTGAAGCTTTTGCCTGTTGTACCCCATAAATTTGGTTTAGATCTACCTAAAGGTGATAGTTTTTGTTTCCATTGCTGGCTGGCAAGACTCCCCTTGAGGTGAACTTTGATTTTTCTCAGCCTCAGCAGTGTTTAGGTGAAATGTCAACTTCCCTCTGCTTCACACTTTCGAAGCTAAATTTACAACACAGACAGTGTATTTATACCTGCAGGCTGTGGTGTTTCTCTTCAGGGAGACAGAAACCTGCCCTGTCTGGAGTCATCCCTGCATCAAACCTGTCCTGTCACTGGGATAGTGACCAGTGTGGTACTTCCCTCCTCTTTCCTGTGCAGATCTTGGGCTTCACCTGGCAGAGGTCTGTTCCATTCAGCCTTCAAGTTAAGGTGTTTTGGGGTTTTTTTACATTCAGTCTCAGAAAAATGGAACAGAGAGATCCTTAATGTGAGATAGGTGAAGATTCAGGGAGGGAAATTGGTGAGTTTCAAGGTAAAGCAGGCAATAAATTAAATAAAATGCCACCTTATAACAGTAGCATCTGATCCATGATTTTGTCTATCCAGACTCTCCTTTTTTTGTTGGATTGCACGAGTCGGGGAAGGGGTCAGTCTAATTTCAGGGTTTTCTTTAATGGTTGAGGTGCTCACTCTTCTTCTGGTGTTTCAGTGCAACAAGACACGTCAGTATAGTTTGCAAATAAGTGAAGTCCTTACATCAGTTTATTCTCAGTGTTCTGTGTTCCTTTAGACATCCTTTAAAGCAAGTAAAGCTCTGTCAGTGTGAGAATGGTTAAATTATCCTTATGGGGAACTTGAGAGATCAAAGCAAACCACGGGATTACCCATCTCCCAGTGCTGCAGGACTGCATTGTTGTTCAGTTCTCCCTCTGGGATGTGACGGATTGTGCTGGCACCATGAGTGACACTGGCATTGATGGTTAGCCTGCATTTTCACTGGTCCTTTCTGGGAGATGTCAGCCCATTTTTCCACACTGTCATCTTCCTGCTCTTCGTCCTTGTCTGTGCAGCAAGTGCACCTGACTGCACCTTGGTCTGGTCTGTGTGGTGATTGAATGGCACAGGGATGCACAGTGTACTGCAAAGAGCAGCACAGGACCCTGTGCCCAAATCTGTCCTTTTGGAATTGACTGCTTCATCCTTCCTTCCTTCCAGGCGCATGGGAGCATGTGTCTGAATGCAGATATTTGTCATTTCTCACGCCACCCCACAGATCTCAGCCCTGCATCCATGTGATCACAATTTTCTGTAGACCATCCTGTGGTTAAGTCCCTTCTGTGCATGATCCACCCTCCCTTCAGCTTCTGTCACTAGAGAGGGATTTCCTGTCCCTGTTAGAGGTGGATATACACCACCCCTTTCCCTGGTTTATGTAGAACCTGTTGCATGCTGGATGTACAAAGACAGCATTAAATGCAGAGCCCCGAGTGTGTCCATGGGCAGTGAATTCCCTTCTCACAGACCTGATCTTCCTCCTTCAGCTCACACTGATGTGACAGTGTTTGTTCTCATGGAGCCAGGGCCTGATTCAGGCTTTTCCTTAGGTCAGACATTTATTGCCAATTTATACCACAGCTGTGGCCAAAATCCAACACAGTTCTGCTCTGCCCAGGATATGGAAGGCCACAAAGCTCAGCTTCTGTAAGGTCCTGCTTCATTTTGGCTCGACTGCTCAGTGTGGTTTTAACCTACAGCACTTCTCAAAGCCATGTGTGAGTCAGTCAATCACTGCCTTATGGGCTGCTTTAGGAAAGTTCAACCCGAGTGGTCTTGAAGCTTTGAAATATCAGACAAAACAAAACAGAATAGGAGACCTTGAAGCATTCGTGGTGCCAGGGCTGAACCCAGTTGTGTGTTGGGCCCCGTGATGGGGTTGATGCAGGGACAGTGTTGTGACAGCAGAATCCAAGAGCAGAAAGGCAGAAGGGCAGTCTCAGACTGATACCTTGGCAGTCTGGCTGACTTTGCACTTTGTAAGTCACTTGTGTTGACAATAATAAGAAAAAAAATCCATCCCGTGGTTTAAGCGAAGGGAAGGGCCATTGGGGTTTTTTAGAGCTCCAGACTTTCTCTCAACTCCTTTCTTTGTGTTTCTGGTCTCAGGCTGCAGTCCAGACTCCGTGGTGGTTTGTAATTAAACCCAAATTGAGAAGGTTCTGTGGAGTTCTTGTTGCCTACCAGGTCAAACTGAGTCTGGTTTCTATCACGGAATATTTCAGTTCAGTTACCCCTTGAGGAAGTCTGGGAACAGACAGGCCATTCATGTTGAACAGATGACCCAGGCTTAAAAAAACCCCTTTTTGTCTGTTAGGCTTATGGCTGAGATATTATGAAAACGGCTTAATAATGTGCCCTAACATTTATACCACACTATTTTCTTACTTTAATTTTCCAGGCAATTAAAAATAATTGAAAGTTACTGCCAAACCCCCTGAAGATATACTTTTTCTTTCAAATAAGCTTATTTTCATACTTGTGAGGTCACCAGATATTTATTTGACCATCTTTATAGGGGTCAGGCACGTTACACACACAGAATGGGGATGTGGAATAGAACTTGCATTGTAACAAGAAAGTGAGAAGTAAGAGCCAAAACCAGCACGGGCTGTGCCCAGGGAGGGTCGTGTTTATGGCTGGGGCACCACAAACAGAGCCTCTGCGTGGACCAGCCTAAACTCTGCAGTTCAGGACTAAAAGCTAAATCTGTGCTTAAAGCCTGTTAACTCTGGGGAGGTGTAGGCAGAGGGCTGAGTGCTCTGTGAGCCGTGAGGAGGGATGTGGGGTCCTTTGGGAGCCCTGGGCCTTCCGACACCCCTCGTGCTGTGTGTGCAGCGAGAGGAGGGGGCAGGAGCTGTGTCGGTGGGCACAGATGTGTGCAGTGACCCCCCGGAGCTCCTCTCCCGTTACCAGAGCTGTGGCAGACACGGCCCGTGCGGCTGCACAGTCACGCTGCTCTCACTATTGCTCAGCCACTTCTCCCCCCAAAGGCTTCATATCTATCATGTTACACAAGAACTGAAAGCCTTCTTGTAGTGTCCCAGATTTCCCCCTCCTGTCCCTCCTATTCCCCTTCCATTTTTCCCTTCAAATTATCTTTTACTGCCTCATTTGATGTTACGCAAAAGAGGTTTTTGGAATGTTGTGTGTGTGTGTGTGTGTGTCTCTCTCTCTCCCTGTTCACATACAATAAGTGGACATTTCCTCTTAGCTCTCTTACCTGGAGTCAAAAGGTGAGTTTATGTTGGGAAAAAGGAAAGAAATGGGTGGTGGGCTTTTTGTCACAATTTTGTATATTGGATGAGACAGTTTGCTAAAGGCTTCTTCAGTATTGACATTCACATTGATCTTCCCAATGAAGAGGGCAATGCTTTCATACCATCGCAGAAGGGACCCACAAGGATCATAAAGTCCAACTCCTGACCCTGCACAGGACACCCCCAAGAATACCACCATGTGAATTTGCCCAGTTATTTTAATTTTTTTGGAACCTCTTGGAATTATTTCTTTTCTCAATGTTACCAGCCCTTCTGGAGGACAAAAGTCCTTTTCTGAGCATATCACTCCTGCATTGGTGGATGTCGTGGCTAAAATTAGTTCTGTTTAGACAAGTCACTCACTGGAACATAAAAGGTCCTTCCAAAGCAAACCCTTTCTGACAGAGCAGAGCTGCTTTGCCAGGAGAGTGAACTCAAGGGCCCTCTCCTCTCCTTCCTCCCTCCTCCTCCTCCTCCCTCCCTTAACCCCCCTTAACTCAGTGTCTGGTGGAAAGAGCATGTGATGCTTATTTCTAAAGGCAGCAAAATAAGCTTTGGAGGTCTAAGACTGTAATTGGTTGTCTGCCTTTATCCTGGGAGCTCCAGGGACGGTTCACAGGCAATAACTGTTACTTAAAGTGGATGAGCTTCTTGTGGCTTTCTTGGAACTGGAGAGAGCGTTAGTTCTTGGGTGCTTAGGGGAGCATCTGCCCGGCTGGAGCTTTCAAAACATTTTGTAAGCAAAGAATTTAGGTTTTTCCTCTCTTCTGTGTGTGGATGGTGAGAACTTACTCCTCAGAAAGTGTCTTTTTACAGCCGTGGCCTTGACTGAAAACCGAGTTTCTCTGAAGGATATTAGATTTGCTCATTAACTGAAAGCCTCTGACATCTGAAACATTCATAGCTACAGGGTTACTACTCTTCTCCTTCAGTCGTCTTCTGATAAAGAGGCTCAAGGTGGTAATTTCCACTAGAACGGGAGAGGTACCTGAGGCCTTGCTCCATTTTGGTTCCCTGGGATGGGGGTTTTCCATGGCACTGTGTTGTAACCTCATTAGGATTCGTACCTATTAACCCATGACCAGTGCATTGACTTTGACTGATACACATGTGAAACAGTCTTGGGTTTAAAAACTGCACTGTCTGTTGGCTAGAGCAGAAAATTCAGACTCTCTGGTGTGTTACATGACTTTGTGAATATATTTGAGCTAATTGCAGTTGTTTCTACTCCTTGTTGTAGCTGGGCTTCAAAGCAGAGAGCCTGGCTCCTGGTGCAGTCCTTAGACACATGAACTGCATCTTCCAGAACGCTCTCCAGCTTTCCTGTGGTCATCTCAAGTACATTAATGCAAGTGGAAAAGAAAGGGCAGCCCCAGGGCAGCGCTGCCTTTCTGCAGCCTGAGGATCCTGATTGTTTTGTACAGATTTTATTCTGGTGTGTCGTCGGTGACCAGCATGACGCTACAACCCAACTGGATGTGCTGATAAAACACGTTTCCATGGAGTGGCAGGGTGGGGGTGCAGAGCAGGTTGTCAGGAAGAGCCCTGTGAATAATCCAGGTGAGTTTGGGTCATGGTGCAGACAGGCAGGGCTGTGTTTGCTGAGCTCAGCTTCAGCTTTGGAGTAAGTCATGGGCATGTCCTGAGGCTCCTGTCCCTGCCTGAGGCTCTTGTCCCAGGCTCAGGCTGACAAAAGGCTCTGTCCCTTGCCCTCCCCCTCATGTCACACGCTCACACACATGTGCCAGGCGAGGAGAACCAGCGTGGCACAAACACCAGATGAGGTGACTGGAGGCAGGGGGGGGTGAGGGCTGGTGGCCTGGTTTTTGAGCCAGATTGGGAGAGGTTGTTGGATCAAGGCTGTTCACTGACTTGGCTGTTTCCTGTGCAATTTTTTCTTTGCCTCCCATGACTCCAGAGGTTGGTGCTGGTTGCTCTGTAGTTGAATCAGGAGCAGATTCTGTGCCCCAGGGAGCTCTGCAGACAGCGCTGGAGCTGGGGGAGACCCCAGATCAGGGCAGCTGGAGCTTGGCAGCTCCATGCCCAGGTACTGCAGGGGAGACTGACAGAAGAGCACCAAAAGCCCATCAGTCTTGTCAGTTTTAGAGGCCCCTGTCTCCTTTCTTGGTGTCATAAACTGGGCTGGTTGCTGAATTGGTACTTGGGGAAGAACACTGTGCTGATATTAGTGGAAATCACAAGGGAAATGCTTGTCCTTTTATGTAACATTTGAGAGTAAACTGAGATTCTTGGCTGGCAAAGTGGACATGTCTCCACAATACAGGAACAGATGCCTGAGAGAGAGTTTGGAGCTGGAACTCGAGTGCAGTTACAGCAGGAGAGCCTGGTTGCATTGCACTGAAAATGTGGGGAGAAAATTGTGCCCACAAATGGCTTTTAATTCCCAGACCCATGACCCCACAACCAATTCAGCAACAACTGGGCAAAGCAAATCTGTTCATAGAGGAAATTTTGATTTTCCTTGATGAATCTGATGGCATCACTTCCCTCCCCCTGGTTCCTTCCCACTGCCAAACATGCTCCCTCTTCTCCCGGAACACCCATCCCTGTGTGTGCAGTGCAGATCCCACTTCATTTGTTTTCCTCAGTCCCTCTCCTTCCCTTGGTATTGACAGGGCATCCCAGAGTTCCCAGGCAACTGCTGCCAATAAAAACGACCAGAGGAAAAGGGGCCATTCTTTCTCCTCAGCCCCTCTGACCTGGTTTGTGCTGGTCTCCAGCGCTGGCTCTGCTCAAACACTGGGAAGTGTGAGTTGAACTGTTTTGTTTTGTTTTAAACCACAGGGCAGGGAATTCTTTTCAAGCTGTAACTTTTAGTTTCCACTGGAAGGGCAAAACAGACTCTTAGCCAGTGGAAAAGAGACTTCCAGTTGCATCAGCCAAGAGCCAAAAGGCAAGGACATCGTGTAACTAATGATCAGCTCTTTTCAGATGCTTCTTTAAAAGAAAAATCAAAAGAATCAGGGGATGCTTTATTTGAGGGGTTTAACAGTGGCACTGGGGGAGCTCTGACAGCCACGTTCACACGTGGCTTTGGCTTTGTTTCTGGCTCACTCCAGTGTTCCCATCCGTGCAGGGATTTCACTCCACAGTGGTTTGTGCTTGTCCATGGCAGAGGAATTTCAGCTGGAGGAATTGGAATCACCTTGAGTGGGAAAAACTGATTTTGTTGAACAACTACTAAAGATTCATAGAATTTGGAGACCAAGAGCTTGGCTATTACAAAGTCATTGTTTGTAGAGGATGGGAAGAGTTTTATGGATTTATAGGATCAGATCTGTATCAAAGAGGAATGATACATGATAAGATGTACAAGGAGGACAGTGAATTGAAAGAATAGTTGTTGAGATAAGGAATTAAAGATCCAGGTGAGCATTCTTTGTCAGTGCAAGTTTCCAGCATGAGCTGCACCCTCGTGGTATCCAGACTTCACGGACACGGAACTCGGGAGAAAGGTCACAGTTGCAGTAAAGTCCCAGTGGCCCAGAGGGAGCTCCCCCAGTCTGTGAGAAACAGAATCAGGGTGAGATTTGCCTTTCTGCCCTCCGTTTCAGACTGAGGTGTGTGGATCCAGGGTTTGCCTGCGAGGTTCTTGCTGGGTTTGCATAGCACAGCTTCCTAGAAGTGCCTCAGTGTTTGCTCCCAAGGATAAATGCAGTCATCAGATGTCATCTGGCCTCATTTTTGTGCTAAAAGAATAAAAGGAGAGAAATACTGAGACAGGAAAGAAAATGCTTTTTTTCCTTTCTTTTATGCTAGCCAAGGAGCTTTGAAAGGGGATGATGACTTCTGCCAGGGGCTATGCAGAGTGTTCTAGAAAATAATTTAAATTTGCCTGTGTGAAATGAATTCATCAAAGGGTACTTGTAGGACTTTGCTTTAAACTGAGATGGTGTCTGAAATAAAACAGTCCAGTCTCTTTTCACTTCTTCTGTTGTAAATTTTGGATGTGTTTCCATAGAAATTAAACATTTTTGCACAGGTGTGAGAAAAACTTGGTTCCCAGCTTTTTAGATGAACTGACTAAGCCATTACCCCTTCCCATGGAGTCTTCCTAGACCAGCTGGGAAGGAGTGTTTGCATTGCAGCAGTGAAGCAAAATCAGCCCTTTGCACAAGCAGGAGACCCCTCTGAGGAGGAGACAAAGGGAGCCCTCGAAGCTCTTCCACAGGCAGGGAGAGCGGGGCAGCTCCAGCAGGGATTTTTCCACAGCTCTGCTCTCCAGTGTGGCTCGTGAAGATTCCCCACGGGTCAGACTGGGGGGGACACACTGGCAGCCAACATGTGCTGTGAAGGCAGGAACAGAAAGCAAATACTTCCCATAATCACACGTCCCAAAATGACAGGGTAAAATGAGTGCTTGTGCTTCCACCAGAGCAGTGAAAAATGGGAAGATGGAAAGTCTGGATTCCTGCCCAATGAAACCAAAATTGTAAGAAAAAGAAAAATAAAACAAATGCTCCATACGCTCCCTGGAACTGACACTGCAATGTGGTAGGTTTTTTCTCTTTTAAATATCTTCAGTAGACAAGCAGTAAATCTTCTTACAGCTCTGTGGCACAGCTTTATTTTTAGCTTTTTTTTATTATCGAGACAACCCTCCCCAGCGTTCAATCTGTACCTGAATATATTTATTCCTTTAATCCACGTGAAAGTGCAGTCCTTACAAAGACCTCTAATACCTTATTAATCACTTCTGGACCGCGTCACAAAGAGGCTTTAGGAAGCAAGTGCTCTGGCCATCCGTCGACGTGCTCCTGCAGCTTAAAGGATTCGGATAAGGGGCCCTTTTCCCACACGGAAGATGCCTCTGTTGTGCATTTTTAAATTTGATTTTATCTGGAAATCTGAAAGACATCTCAAGACGACCAGAACCCACCCTCTTCCTGTGTGGTGCAGCCTGTTCTTAGAGAGACTCAAGCCTGCGATTCGTGGAGGCACCACATGGAGAATTCCAAGCCTTGGGAGCCTCCAGGAGTAGCTCTTGAATCCTTGGCACTTCTTCTGCAATGCCATTTTACAGGGCTGTGTAACACACCACACCACTGTGGAGCAGGAGCCTGGAAAACCAACCTGGGTGCCACTGAAGGAGGAGTTACCAGGCTTTGCCAGCTGCGGGTTCTCTGGTGGAGCTGGGTCTGATTTACACCCTCCTTAGGAACAGAGAATGGAGTTCTGCAGCCCCACGGTGTTTTCCCAGTTAATCTTCCAAGAGACTGAAATACAGATTTCTCTCTGTTGGGATAGCTTTGGGGACATTCAGTCTTTAGTTTCTAAGGTTGCCCCACTGGGTGCTGTGATTCCTGCTGGTCTGGTGGGGCCACGTTTCCCATCCCTCTTCAACAGGAGTGGACAGGGCCAAGGGATGGATTCCCAAGTCTCATCCAGGCATGGGTCTGCCTGTGGTGCAGGGCACTGGGGGGGAGGTTTGCCTTTCTGAGGAGGCGAGGGTCAAAAATTCTTTCCACTGGTCTCGTGGTTTGTTACTGTAACACTTAATTGAAGTAGAAAATTTGATCTGACATGTCAAATGTGGCCCTGGTTGGCTGGAGGCCAAACTGAGCTGCCTAATTTCGGTTTGCCTTGAAATGGCTGACATTATTCACAGGCCCAAATTTCCCTTTGGAGTGGACTTCTGAAATCTTTTTTTAGCAACTTTATGGAATCTTTCTGTACCTGTTTTTCCTTAAAACTTGATTGCCTCAGAAAACAACGGACCGAAAGCTTAAGGACATGTTTTGTGTAGCATTTCTGGGCCCATTTGTATCTTGAAGATTCTTGTATCTGGGGACTGGAGAAAATGGATATTCCCAAGTGGCTGTGCCCAGCACAAAGCCCATATGACAACAGGTCATTAAGTTGCCTCCAATGGAAGAAAAAATGAATAGGAAATAAGGAAATATTTATTTTAGTCTTCCAGAGTTTGTGTTCAAGTGTTTTCTAAATCATTTATGAAGACGGCAAAAAAGTGACATCAGATTTTCAGTATTTCTTTTGCAACTCTGTGTGTTTTGTTGTTTGGCAAAGAGAAGTGGAATCAAGTCATCCCCATCTGAGCCAGTACTGAGTTTTTTGTGGCTGCTGGGGCAGGGAGGGTGTCCGAGTGGGGTGTCCTGGTGCCTGGAATCTGTCCTGGAGTGGGATGTAGTGGCTGAGTCACATGGAGGGGAGATTTTGTGTTACTGACGCATCTGGTTCCATCTGAGTGTCTTCCTGTAGTTGTGAGCAAATTCACTCCTGCCTCTTCCAGAGTCAGAGCCTGCAAAAATGAATCAGATGACTCCAGGCTGTGGTCAGGAAGGTTCTGCTTCAGGAGTTTCAGGGGTGAACCTCCATTTCTGGACTCATAGCAACATGTAGTGACTCGGTATTTCATAGAGCAGGAGGGAAGCTACTGGAATGATGACATTTTCACATGGTTCAAGTGGAACCTAAATCCAGGGTGGGATTTTTAAAGCAGCTACCAAGAGGCAGCTCCTGCCTCAAGCCGGAGATGATCTGTGTGAACACAGTGGGGTGGTGGACGGAGAGACACGGGTAGAGAGGGTGTCACAGTGGTTCCACACCCTTTTTTGAGTCCATGGAAGGGCTGCCCCACGTCAGGCAGCCCTGGTTTGTCAGGATTCAGGAGTCCTGTGGTGGGACATGTGCTGATGTTAGAAAACCCTGCAGGCCCTGCATTTCTTCCATCTCTTTGGGGAAGGCAGACCTGCTTCCCCCCATGGACACACTTCCTTTCCTGCTCTTTTCCAAGCTGGAGCCCATGTTTCCAGATCAACAGGGGCTCCTGGTAACGAGGTTAAGCATCATTTTCCAGGTCTCCTGACAGGTTTTGTGCCCAGAGCTGTCCTGGTCCTTGGTATCAGCCAGGATTTAAAGGGGAAAGAAGGGGGAGAGTGGAGAAAGCTGGAGACGAGCAAATGAGATCATTCTGTTGAAACATCTCCCCTGCAGCCTTTCTAAAATGGACACTTGCTCCCCGTTTCCCAAAGAAGTGTGTCCTCCTGTGTGCTGTGTGTCCGGAGTGGGAATGGTCACAGTGTCTGGGGCGGGAATGGTCACATGTCCAGAGTGGGAATGGCCACAGTGTCTGTCCCACGCCGGCCTGGACAGAATGTTCTGCTGACGGATGGTCGGGGGAGGAACGGGTTCCATGCTGAGTCCTGCCACCTGTTGCCTTTTCCATTCCAAGCCCCCCTTCCTCCCCACCCTCCACCCCAACTCCCCTCCCCAACAGCTCACCATCCCCAGTGGATAGGGTTGGGATCAGTAGTCACTTGCCAAATACCTTTCTCATGCTGTCACTAATTCTGCACAGGCAGCATCTCGGAGAGTGAAAACAAATCCTTTCCAGTGCATTGTCCTGCCTTTTCTGCAGAAAGTGTTCAGGAACAGGAGTGCCTTTTCCCAGCTGGGTCTGAGTGGCCGTGGCCCCTGCAGGAGTCAGCCCTGGGGAAGCCTGAGGCTGTGCCCAGAGAATGCACTGCAAATCCCTTGGAGCTGGCATTTGGCTCTGGCACGGGCTGGTTGTAACTGGGGGTTACACACGCACCCCCCACCCCGTGTCATCTGCCTTCATCTGCTCCATATGGAAAGCTGCCCTGAGCTCTGAGTGCCAGGGAATGTTGTGCTGAGCCCTCTGGGCACGGGTTGATGACGTTACTGGGCACACTGGGCAGGGTGGGGGGGTGTGCCAGAGGGACTGGCAGGAGCTGGGCAGTCATGGGCTGCAGCCACAGCTCCAGCTGCTGCCCTGCTCCCATGGCAGCAGCAGCTGGGCATGGACATGATGAGGGTGTGGCTTCCTCCTAATCCAGGTACAGAAGGGCTGGTGGGATGGCTGGAGTTACAGAGCTGTTGGGGTGGGAGTCTGGAGACATTTGGACAATTCCCCAGGTGCCCAGTTTTCAAGGTTCGATAGTCAGCTGGAGAAGCAGCCTCTGAGTTCCCAGCTGAGGGTGCCCTGAGGGCAGAACACAGGACATTGGGAGACAAGATCCTTTTCTGTCACTGGCAGGGAGACCTGGGTTTGGAGCACCTGAGGTTCCCAGGATGTTGCCATTTTGTGTTTTACTCCTCTATCAATACTTGTTTACTCACAGAAATCACAGCGAGGTGTAAGGGTGAAAAGAATTAATGCAAATATGAATTTTATTGGTAGTGGCTGCAGGGTGGTTCTGCCAGGTCCCTGAGAACCAGGTGGTGGGGAGGGGAAAGGTGGAGAGTTTGGAGCTGAAAAGGGACAGAAAAAGGAATAGAAATTGAGGTGGGATGTTTCTTTTGTTATTTCTAGTCATGATGCTGCACGAGGTCCAGAACCTTCTCCCTCCCTGCCCATGGACGTGTTTGTGCTGGCAGGGCTTCCAGCTGGTATCCCCAGTGCACCAGTTAAACCAGTAGTTACCAATTTTTTTGCAAGCCACACTGGGACTATAGGAATTTTATTCCTTCACAGTGTTGAAGGAAAGGGGCTTTGCTTGCCAAAGGGCTTTCTTATGCTTGAGGATGATTTATGGGCCAAGCTGAGCCACTTGTGGAAAAGGCAAAGCAGCTCTTGGCAGCACCCCCAGAATCCACTGCAGCTGTGGGGTAGTGAAGTCATCGGCATAACAACCACTGCAAACAGAATAACAAAGTCTGTTCTGTTCTCGTTTAAAATAATCTTTCCAGTTCAGCAACCACATTAAACTTACCTTTCTGCACACAAAAGTCATAAAAGGCCGATAGTTCTGTGCAGTGTGGAGTGAGTGTGTCACTCAGATCACTGCCCATCTCTCCTGCACCATCCACTTCCCTGGAGGATCTCGAGGGGAGGAATGAAGTGTGTTATGTCATAGCTTATGTCTGCCCCTTGTTTTCACTCCTTTGTTTGGCCTCACAGAGGAACACCCAAGATTTCTTCCTTTTAAATTCAAAATTTGCTTTTGCCTTATAACCTGTGTCTAAGCTGGTTAAAAAATGAGGAATTCTGACTTGGATTTTTCTTGCCTGTCTTTTTTTCAGGTCTCTTCAGATCCTCCTGCTTCCAAAAAGCCCAAAATAGATGACTCTGCTTCCCAATCTCCAGCTTCTACTGAGAAGGAAAAGCAGTCCAGTTGGTTACGGTCCTTATCCAGTTCATCTAATAAGGTGATTGTTGAATATTTTGTAATTAAAAGAGAGCTCAAATTAGCACGTGGCATCACTTTCTGGAGTGGAGAAAATAGGAGAAAATGAGAATGAGCTTGCCCAGATTTTCTAAATTTAGTACCATTCCCACCCTTTTCCTGGTCAGCATTGAGCTGCACGTCCCCGCTGTTTCCTTGTCACCCTCCAGTGCTCATTGACCTGGACTGTGGCAGGGAAGTCAGGAATTCCCTCATGCCTTTGAGCTGCAGGGATCCTGCAACGCTCAGGAGCTGTTTGTGGTCCCTGTGAACTGCACAGGGCTTGTTGGCCCAAAAACCCCTGAGGTTTGACACGAGCACTTTGAGCTCTGCCAGCGGCGCTGCTGAGAGAGCCGGTCCTGGCCAGGGGGAGCAGCTGGGGCGATAAGGGGGTGGGGGGCGTGGTGCCCCTGGGCTGTGCGCTCAAGGACTGTTGGTGGTTGCTGTCCCCCCAGAGCATCGGGTGTGTGCACCCCCGGCAGCGGCTCTCGGCGTTCCGGCCCTGGTCCCCCGCCGTGTCGGCCGCAGAGAAGGAGCTCTCGACCCACCTCCCCGCCCTCATCCGGGACAGGTGAGCACAGGGGCTCATGGGTGGTGGGGTGGGCACGGCCCCTTCCCTCTCAAGGTGAAAGGACAGGGTGCTGTGTCAAAATCACACTCGACAAGATGCTTTTCCAGCCAATGGTTTTCCTTAAGGAAGTGCTTTTTGGGTTTACAGAATGTTTGTGGATAGGCACAAGCACACCGTGCAGTTGGGCAAAGCAACAGTGCATGAAGAGCAGGAGGGAACAGCATTATGACTTTCAGGCTCTGGGAGGTCCCAGCCCTCTGGTGCTCTTGGGGTGTGTGGCACTGGGAATGTGATCCCTGCTGAGCTGAGTGCTCGGGGCTGTTCATCGTCTCCAGCCTGAATGAGGAGCCCACACTAACAAGTGCAGGTTCTCAGACGGTGTAAACTAGTGGAACCCACTGTCATTCCAGCATAACCCATGGACTGGGGCAGCATTTTAAAGCCAAGAACGTGACAATGTTCTCCTCCCTTTTGCCTCCCGAAGCAGCTTCTACTCCTACAAGAGCTTTGAGAACGCCGTGGCCCCCAACGTGGCTCTGGCCCCGCCGGCCCAGCAGAAGGTCGTGAGCAACCCCCCGTGTGCCACCGTGGTGTCCCGGGGCAGCGACTCCCTGAGCTCTGCCCAGCCCAGGAAGAGGAAACACGCCGAGCACGTGCCCGTTCCCGAGGCCGCCGCCCCGGCCCCCGAGGAGGACAAGGAGTCCGAGGCAGAAATTGAAGTAGAAACCAGGGAAGAATGTGAGTGGTGGCCATGCCTGCCTTTGCTTTGGTTTCTTGGTGCTGGATTTTTCACTCTGCAGCTTCTGTGGTGTTTAAAAGAGGATTCTGGGAGCCCAAAACCTCAACGGGTCTTCGGTGACACAAATCGCACAGTCACAATTCAAACAAATTGCGAGTTGGTCCCTTAAGTCAGGGCTGCTTTTTTGTCATATTTCAAGTATCACAGTATAATATGAGATGGGTTTTATTTTCTTTCATTTATTTTAATTGGATACTGAGTGTCTCTCAAAAGAGACACTCAATGTGTAGAAGTGTATTAAAGGGCCTCAGCATGTTTTAAGCTATTTAACATATATATATATATATAAAATATATATCACAGAATATGCTGAGTTGGAAGGGACCCACAAGAATCATCAAGTCCAACTCTTAAATATGAGTTATATATGAGTTGTCTATACATACATGTATTAATTTCAGACATTTTTAAATGAGAGTTTCAATGTTTCTGTTCTCCAGTCACCTCCTCGTTATCCTCGCTCTCCTCCCCATCCTTCACCTCATCCAGCTCTGCCAAGGACATGAGCTCCCCCGGGATGCAGCCCCCGGTCCCCATCAACAGCTCCTACGAGGTGGCAGCACATCCTGACCCCCACAGCAGCGGGTTGGAAGCGGAGCTGGAGCACCTAAGGCAGGCCCTGGACAGTGGCCTGGACACAAAAGAAGCCAAAGAGAAATTCCTGCACGAGGTGGTGAAGATGCGGGTGAAGCAGGAGGAGAAGCTGAACGCGGCGCTGCAGGCCAAGCGCAGCCTGCACCAGGTACTGCCCCACCTCCAGGGGCTCCCCAGGACAGCCCACTGGCTACCCCACCCCCCTGGGAAAAAGGAATTGCATCCCTTTTCCCAAATAGCAACAGCCTTTGCTGGGGTTCTGTTTGGGAATCCAGCCGGGAAACCAAAGTGCAGGAACCCTTCCTACGTTTTTAAGCTTTCCACCTGTTTTGCCTTGGGTTATAAATCCATGGTTACCAAAATCAACATCTTTTCATTACTGACAAAGTCTTCTGGTCCAGCAGAGTTTATTTTGTTTTCATTTCACTGAACAGGAAACATTTCTGGAGGCTTTAGCTAAAGTTTTAAAAGCTTTGTGAAAACCCTGCCGTGCCCCAGCTGAGGGAGGGTGTTCCTGGGACTTGGCCACAGCTGAACTGAGGCCTTTGTCAGGCATCCCACTGGCTTCAGTCAGGGCAGCAGCTCCTTATTTCTGGAAGTCCTGGATACATGGGTTGTTTCAGAGTGGTCAGGCAGAGCTGCAGGTCAGCACTGGCCAGTGGCTGAGCAGATTGATGGGTGAGCTGGTGGTTGTTTGGGCTGGGGCAAAATGGTGCAGAGAAGTAGATGATACAGCCAGGGTGGAGATTTGTGGAGCCGTCCCCCAGCTGGGACTAACCCATGGGATGGTGTAAATGAGGGTCTGGTTCCATGGAGTGTGGGAAACAAAACCAGCACTGGTGCTCTTTGGCTTGTTCTTAGTTACCTTCAGCAAATCACTTCATTCCCTTGTGTTTCAGTAAATCTGTGTTTTATTTTACGTATTTAAAAGTAAACTTCTGTAAGTAATATATCTTTAAAGCTAATTTTTAAATACCTAAACTAAATAGTGTGTACTTAAAGCAGGAATTACCTGAGGCAGTTGATGAAGCAGAATTGAGTGTTGAGGTGTTAAATCAAGCCCCATGTCAGGGGGAGAGGGACTCTGGTATGTGGGCATCATTTTCCATTTGGGAAGCTGTGGGTTCCCAGTTCCACACACAGAAGGGATGTGGGGGGGGGGTGCCCTTCCAGGGGCAGGGCCATGCTAACAATGGCCTGGCTGGGAAGTGAGATTGTCAGAGTGCATTTCCCATGCCCTGCCTGCACTGTTACTGCACAGAAGCTGGTGCTGGACAGGAGGAAATGCTGCTTCTGGAGGGGAAAAAAAGATCTTCAGTTTCTAATTTAATCATTTAGGAGACAGCCCTGTGAGCCACATCCCTGTGCTCATGATGGACATGGATTATGACAATTTGGGAGTTTCTTCCTGGGTACCCTGAGGTTCCTTATCATTATCCCTTCAATTAATGGCTCTCTCTTGGATTTAGACTCCAAGGCAGCAGCTCCTGTTAAAATCTTGGATAGTAGGAGTGGCAATTCTCAGAGCAGAGCGTGGTTTTGATTCAGCTCCAGGTAGCCTGGAGTTTTCCAGCTGTTGGGACAGAGCAATCCCTGGGCTGGTTGCCAGGAGAGTAGGGGATCACAGCAGTCACCTACAGCACCCCAGGGTTGGAAAAGACACACAGGTTGTGTTTTCTCCTTGCCTTCAGCAGATTTTGGGGGGGGCTTGATAAAAAGGAACTGCTCTGGCTTGTGCAGGAAGTCGTGAACTTTCCTCTGGAGCTTTGCTGTGGCACAGAGGACACTCACACCCTGCCCTGACCACGCTGTGCATCCTCAGTGCCTCCAGTTCCAGCTCAGGCGTTGCAGTTGGGGGGTGTTTGGAACGGGGAGCTGGAGCAGAGCACGTTGCTGGGAGCTCTCTCCAGCAGCACTTCATCTTTATTCAGGCCCAGATGGTCGCAGCCATTCTGCTTGACAAAGCAAAATGTGGCTGTACCCTCGAGCTTTTTTGTTAGCCAGGACTTGAGGGTGGCTGGAGTGCAGGAACCCTCGGGGATTTAAAGGAAAAGAGCTTGTTCAAAGTTCAGCCCGGGGTTCAGCCCTGAGCTGCCTCGGTGGCAACCAGCAGAAGGAGGGGATGTGCTCTGGGTCTCAGGGAGGGCTCTGCCGCTCGCTTCTCACACCCTCCATCCCCTCTGTGTCCCAGGAGCTGGAGTTCCTCCGAGTGGCCAAGAAGGAGAAGCTGCGAGAAGCGACGGAGGCCAAGCGCAACCTGCGGAAGGAGATCGAGCGCCTGAGGGCGGAGAACGAGAAGAAGATGAAGGAGGCCAACGAGTCGCGGGTGCGGCTGAAGCGGGAGCTGGAGCAGGCCCGGCAGGTCCGCGTGTGCGACAAGGGCTGCGAGGCCGGCCGGCTCCGCGCCAAGTACTCGGCCCAGGTAAGAGCAGCACTGATCTTCCCTCCTTCCCGAGTGTCCCCTGAGCCCGGCACCCTGCCCCGGGACAGCCTGGATGGGAGGGCAGGGGGCGGTGCTATGACTCCCAAAAATCCCCCCCCAGGGGCCTGGATTTAAACTCGCTCCTGCCACACTCTTGGGGGTCACGCTCGGCAGGGTTTGCCCCCCAGGGAAGGCCTGAGCTGGGGCAGGTCCCTGTGAGACAGCGGAGCTCCGGGGAGCTGCTGCTGGGCAGGGAGGGGGAGCTGCAGGGGTTTGGTGTGGTGGCTTTAAGGGAGGAGGGGAAGAGGAAAAGCGAAGCCCTGGCACTCGGAGGCTCTCTGATAACGGGAAGGGGAGTGGCCCCTGAGCTGCTGAGACACGTCTGAGCAGGAGCAGGAAATGATGTGGGGCTTCCTCTCCAGCATCACAGGATGTCTCACTGATAAGGGGTGTCCAGACTAAACAGAGCCACACCAGGAGCTGCTGCCTGGGCGTTCCTGGCTGTTCCCAGAGCGCAGAACTCGGGCACCAGCAGGGCAGGTGAACAGGGGCGGGGCTGGGGGTGCCCCAGGGGTGTGTCCCCAGGCACTGGGGCTGCCCCCGAGTCTGCGACAATGGGGGTTTTCAGTCTCCTGCTACATCCCCTCCCTGGGAAGGAATAAATGAGGTTTCTTGAGCTAAAAGGCTAAAATCACGGAGGGACGTTTATGATCATTGACACTAATAACCATTGTAGCAGATGTGAAAGTAAAGCCCTGGTGCAAACAGGTTACTTTGTGAGCTGCTGTCCCTGCCTAAAGAAGTGATGGCTTGGAACTAAGGAATTCTTGGGCTATTTCTTAACTTTTCTGGTTTTCACCTTTCTGGAGCTGGAGTCACTGGGAATAGTTAAGTTTCAAAGCTGAGCAGCCCCTGCTCTGCATGCACAGGGTTGGGCAGTAGTGTATGGAAAAAAGTTGGGAACAGGGAATTCCTTCCTCACCTGCGTCCTGCTGCTCCTGTGCCTGAGGTGCAGGGTTCTGTCACTGCTGTGCCCCTGTGCAGAGGGGGCTGGGGTGGAGTCCAGCCCTGTAACGGTGCCCCCACGCTTGGTGTGTCCCACAGATCGAGGACCTGCAGGTGAAGCTGCAGCACGCGGAGGCCGACCGGGAGCAGCTCCGCGCCGACCTCCTGCACGAGCGGGAGGCCCGGGAACACTTGGAGAAGGTGGTCAAGGAACTTCAGGAACAACTGTGGCCTAAGTCGAGCAGCCAGCCCAGCAGCGAGAGCACCGCGAGCCCCCTGGAGAACTGACCCCAGGACCACCCCAGACCTCGGAGCGGCGCCGGCACAGGGAGGGCAAGGGGAGGTGTGTGAGTGTCCTGCCACACACAGCAGGAACGTGGACTCGCAGGAGTTGGAAGGCAAATGTTACTCTCTAGAACAGAAGCACTGAATTCTGCCTCCTTTTTTTCCCCCCAATCCATATAGCACAACATCTTACTGTGCCTAGAAAACACAAAGTGTTTGTAAACAAAATACTTTTCAGTCCACAGCAAATTTTCTACTGGCGAACTCCAAGCAAGCAGCGTGGGCCAGCTGAACCCAGACTCCAAGGCAGGCATGGCCCTGGGGTTGTGCTCTTCTGCCTGTTGGAACATTTTGGAATTGAAAAAACAAACCACCTTTTTCTTATAAGCTATTTAAAATAATTCATTACACAGACTTGGTATTAAAAAAAAAAATTAACACAATTTTTATAATGAACATTTAAAAGCAAAACAAAAAAAAAAAACAAACCTTCAATGCACAATTTTTAATGACTTTATAGGCTTTGGGATTCTTTGTGCAGAAAGCCCCTCTCTGGTGAGGATGCCATGTCAGGAGCAGTTTTCCAGCCATCTCGGAAGCCATCCTGTCACGTGGGGGTGGAGGAAGTTCAGAGTGCTTTTTCCAAGTTGATTTTTTCCTTAGAAAGAGAATGATCTTAATTTCCTGCCCTGAACACGAGAAAAAGGGAAGATGCAGGAGCGTCCAGGGGGTTGGGGAAGGAGGAGGTGTTGGACTGAGAGCCCTGCAGAGCCCGTGTGCGCAGCCCACTGTCAGAGACTTCACCCAGCAGCACTCCAGCTTTGGGAAAGGGAAGGAAGAAAGGAAGGGAACGGATGATCAGTTGGTAGAGGAACAAAGCAGAGACATCTGTGTTGAAGTCATTCTGAAATCTTCAGCTTTCAGTTTTCTGGAAAACTCATCTTGTTGCACCATCTTGCCCCGAGTTCAGTATTTCCTGCCTCCACGCCGGCGGGTTCCCGTGCCCGGGGGAAGGGCAGCGTCGCAGTCTTGGATACTACAGACCAGAACACCACCCTTTTTGCTGCTGTGAATAAGCCTACATATTTTTTTTTAAACTCTTTTTGTTTTTTAAAAAAAACCAGATTACTTTAATTTTGGGATCCAAGCCGCAGCCCCGGGATGCAACGGAGCCATCACTGCCTTGGGGGTGGTGCTCATTTTTTTTAATATATATTTTGTTTTAAAAAAACCCTGCACTTTGTCAGAATCTTACTCTGCATTTTATTCCCTGTTTCTAAAGTCAAGCATTCTAGATTCTGCCCTAACAGCTGTGCAAACCGTGCACCCAATCTGGCACCACTGACACCTCCCCTCATCATCCCTGTTTAACGAAGGGGGATCCAGCAGGTCCAGAATCTCCAGAGCAGGAATTCACCAGACCAGTGGACTGGTTTTGTGGCTGTGTATCTGATCCAAGGGAGGGAGCAGCAGAGATGCTCCCAAAAGTGCTTAATAAATAAAGCTGGTGCTTTACTGATCAAGAGAAAAGTTATTTTCACCCATAAAAACACTCACCTCTGACACACTCAAACGTGAAAATGTGATCTGGGGCTGCAGATGTGCCTTCCAGCTCATTTTTCCTCTCAGCATCTTCTCTAGGCAATGCTGACACTTTTTTACCTTAAATAAAAAGAAAAAAAATTTTAAAAAAGAAAAAAAAAAAAAAAATATAACCCCCCCCCCCCCCCTCCATGCATCATCATACCCAGAAGTTACTCTAAAAGAAGAAACAGTTCCAGTAATCTTTATTTGCTTTTGGACATTAACGCAAAATAGGTAAGCTTCAAAATTATTTCCCAGTAGACAGAAAGCGGCTTCCAATCCTAAAATTATGGTATTTACTTACAGTACATTAGAGAGGTGTTTTTTTGTTTTTTTTTTTTTAAACAAGAGCTGTTTGCTTGAAACCATTATAATAACCATTATAATAACTGTGAGCATTAACAAAGAAGTTCATATATATGTTTTAGGTACAAAAAAAGAAGAAATATGAAAAGGAGTGGAATTACTGGGACAATGTAAAACTGTTGGGAGCAAGAAACAGTCACACCAAGTCAATGACCTGAACCTGGCCCTGGATACAGGGGTTGGCCCTTGTGTGTTTGGGATGCTGGAGGCTGGCTCTAGGTGCAGATCTCCTTCTAAAGTGCAATGCAAAAGGAATTTCGATTATGCTTAAGCAGGTTTTGTGTTTTTTGGGTTTTTTTTAATGTGGGGTTTTATTTTCTTTGTATGTTTTTTTCTGCAATTATTGAATCATATGCATGGATTAAACTCTGCCATATAGTCATTAATGGGCATTATTACTGTCTTATGTAAAGGGGTTCCTTTGTTATGCAGTATGCAGAAAAATGTTCTCAGCCTTATGATTTCCAGATCTGTATTATCCACTTATTTCTTCAAGGGAAACTAAACAACTGTAGCTGTAAAGTTGATCATTTTTGTGCATTTCAAGTGTCCCGTGCTCTGCTTTGCTGCCCTGTTGGGAAATTACACAGAGAACGGCCCTGTCCCCACTCCCAAGGTTGAACCCTGGCTTTGGAAACTGTGCTTGTTTGGGTTTTTCCCCTCATCTTTGATAGTGTCTCTCCCCTTAGAACTCCAGAAAAAACAGCAACATGTCCATCTCCAGGTGGTCTTTCCCAGGAAAGCCACTCTCTTACCTGTAGTTTCCTCTCCCTGTCCAGGCAGCTCAGTGACCCCCTGGGCAGGAGCATCCCACCCTCCTAAAGGAAGGAAACCTGCAGGATTTTGAAAGGACAAACAGAACAGTAAATATTGTTACCAACAGGAACTCAGCCTCTCCTGTCTGCCCAGCTAAAGGGGGCAGAGGGGCAGGAAAAGTCTCCAAAAGAACAACTTCTGCCATGTGTGACAGCCATTCCATGCAGGGCAACACCTGGCAAGCGAACTCACCCTGTCTGAGCTAAGGCTCCACAGGAGTTGGTCCTCAGGAGTGAAAAGCCATTTCTGTAAATTAAGGTTTAAGATCAGTAAGATAAATAAGGTGCAAGAAGAGCAGGAAGGAGGATGATCCAGCAGCAGCCAAACCCCAGGAGGGCCTCCCAGGGAATGGCTGAAACTACTGGGCATTTTCTAAACACATTTAACAATAAAATTGTTACCTCTGCAGAGTATATAATGTATTTCTAATGCAGAATAATTAGAAATACCCCTGTGACAACCCCGAGACACTGCTGTAGTGAAGGGGGGGCTCTGCAGAGAAGCCCCACTGGTGAAGGTGCTGGGGGAGAGGGAGCTCTGTGTGTAATTCCCGAGGCTGCAGCACCTCAGTCAGCCATTCCCGTGGAATTCTTTCCCTGCTCCATTCCCAGGGCCCTCCAGACCCGAGTGCAGGAGCTGCCCCATCTCTCACTTCAACTGTGCTTTAGTTTCCTTTAAGAAGTTCCAAGGGAGAAGAGGTGTTTCATACAGGCTGTTGACTCTCCCTGTACTTACAAATATATTACTACTTGTATATTCAGTTTAATTACTCCTTGTTTCTATTACTGAAAGAAGACTTAACGAAGGGAAAAAAAAAAACCAACAGCAATAACATTCATATCTATGGAGCAGCTAACTCTATACATAATATTCTGCTTTTCAAACAGAACTAGCCAATGTAAAAAAACATTAAAAGTAAATTCAACATGTAAATACTTTTTTTCATTTTACACTGTTGTATTATAAGTGTATATGGTGTTTACTTTTTCAAAACTCTTTCTTACCTGGTAGTTGTCTTGTTTTATGAGTTGTGTTTTTAACTGAGAAGAACCTTTGCTGTCTGTTAGGAAAAACAAAACAAAATCTTTTTGCAAGTTTTCAATGTGGGTTATAACCTTTCTCCATCATTTGCATTTTATTTGTCCTTATTTTCACTGTAAAGTATTTTATTACCAAAAGGTTGATTTTGTTCCATTCTGCCCTCTCAGCAGTCCATGTGTTTTAGAGAGGTTTGTTTTTTTTTCCTGTTGGTTTGGTTGTTGTTTTTTTGGTTTTGTTTGTTTGGGGTTTTTTTTAATCAAAAGAACTCACAGAAATGACATTTTTTCAATTGAAGAAAAATAAATCTTTACATTTATAATAGCCAATAGCATTTCAGCACATTTTTGTTATCCTGGTCTCTCCTATGCTGCTGCTAATGACAATATTATGACTTACTCTACTATTCTAGAACTATTTTTATGTAAGTAATGTATGCTTTCTTGTTTATAAATGCCTGATTTAAAAAAAAATAAGAAAAAAGCTTGGCATATTTATCTATTTCGCTGTGTACCTTGATAGTCCTTTTCCACATCCCCTCCCCCCGATGCAGATAATATTGTAAAATAAAGGACTTTATGAGATTATGTATGAAAATAGCTATGCTTATATACCACAGTGACTGAATGTACAGTGTATAGACGCATTACCGAAAATAAAATTGTTTGTCCAGAAAAAATAAAGAGCTCTGGGCTGTTTTTGGAGGTTCCTGTGCGTGCTGAGGGTCTCGACCCCTGAATGTGACTGACCCACGTTTAGCAGCACCTTGTTCCTGGACGGCCCAGGAAAACACCCTTCCCTTCCCAAGGCACCCTTAACACCCAGATCCTTCCAGGGCCACACAGGACAACAGTGGAGGGAACTGGGACTGAACTGGGAACTCGGCATTCCACTGCCCAGGGAGATTCTAACACTGAAGGGAAGTTTCTTTGGGACAGTGAGAACTGTGAGCACAGCAAAGTTTGTTCCAGGCCAGAGAAAAGGAAATGCAAGAGGGGAAAATGCAAAAAGCAGAAGATGGAAACGTGTCAGAGGCATTCTCTCATGGTTTTCTGGGAAGTGGCTGCAGAATTTCCACAGCCCTGGGAGGGTGCTGAAATGCCCCTGTAAAGGAGTGGAAAAGCCAGAGAGAGAGCAAAATGAAAAATAAATCTCTGCTTTTTAGTTGTGACTCACCCAGCTGGGCTCTGCGAGGGGTGGGTTTGTGTCCCAAACACAGCTCTCCCTCCTCCTCCTCCTTGGAAAGGCTCCTGTGTCCCATGTCCCATCCATGTCCTTGGACAGCAGCTCCTGGGATCTTGGGTTCTAAAATTAAAATTTCATTTACAGTCACTTTCTGTGCTTTAGGTGCAGCTGACAAAGCCGTTTCAGTTTTCTGCTATTCTTAAGCGGTACACCCGAAGGAACTTTGTTCCCCAGATCCTGGACACAAGGAATGGAATTTCCATAGAAATTCCCCTTAGCCAGCGTTGTACGAAATCTCTCAGCACTTGTGATCACTCCAGGCACTGTATCCAGGGCAGAACTTGGCACTGGAGAAATGAGCCACCTCTCCTGATGTTCCTTCCCAGAGACTTGTCATGGAACTCCTGTTACAAAATAAATATAAAACCAAATTTGGATTGATAAAACTTCATAGCAGAGCCTGAAAACATTGTTATTCTGTACTCCATCACAAAGGGCCTCTGAGTGCAGCAACACAAACTGGTAAAGATCAACACAAGTCATGTGTGTACTGTTAAGGAGGTAACTGGGTTTTGAAAATACAATATTATTTTATTAATTTCCAAAGAAAAGAATCTGTTTTCTTTTAAATTATTTTAATAATTTTGTTATTATCTGCCAGAATAACTTCAATTTACTTAATATAACACCCAAACCACTGGGAATGAGACCTGAACCTGCTCAACAGCAAAGTGAGCTGAACTGACCCAAGCACAAAGTTGCTGCTGGAGATCAGAAATAAAAGTCCAATTTCCTGAGACCTGAAACAGGAATTCCTCATGCGTTATTCAACAGCTGGTGTGACCCAGCCATCGGGAAACAACACAGACAACCCAGCCCTGCTCAGAGCTGCTCCCTCTGGACGCGGCAAACTCAAACCTGCTGTGGGGCACAGCTGGAACTGCCACAAAACACCCAAACTGGGGCTAAACCACAGCACCTCAGCCATTCCCACGGGCCAGGAGCAGCTCCCCTTCTCCACACAATGCCTGGGAAACGCCGGGAATGAGGGAACAGCAAAGGCCCGGGAGAGTTCCTGGTGATCTCAGGGAGCTCCAGGCACTGCCAGGGAAGACACAGCTCTGAGCAGACCCAGCTGTGTGACCTACACTCCACTGGAATTTCTGTGAGCTGGCCGATGTGCACTCCCATCTACCTGACTGCAGTGCAAATTCCCACACGCTTTTATTTGGGAGGAAAGAGTTTCCACAGCATCCTGGGCTGGGCTGGCTGAGCTGAATTGTCCTGCACAGCATCTGGGGGGGTTCTGGCTCAGTGTTTGCAATTTACTTCTGTAAATTTGCTTTCTGTCGAGTCAGCTCCTCAGTGTGGAACCTGGAGGATTTCGTGCTCTAAGTGCTTCCCCACAGCCATCCTGGCCCCGTGGAGAAGCAGATGGGCTGAGGAGGGAAAGGCACCAAACCCTTCATGTTAAACCCACCCCCTCAAACCCTCTGCCCCAAATTCCAGCCCCTGCCTGGCAGCAGCTCCCAGGACAGGATTACCCTGCAGTGCCAAGGGATTCAACACACGCAGCAATTTTAAGCACTAGGGTTTTACTAGTCCTGGCTCTGCAGTGTGCAATTATTGCATCTTTGCTGATGTCAGCCCTGCTGCTTTCTCTACAACCCTCTGCATGTGAAAACTGGGACGGGATTTTGGCTACGCCGGAAAAATAACATGGGATGGTACGTTAAAACCATGAGCAGACACGAGGGCCCCACCTGGACCTGGTGCTGTTGGATAAAAAGTTCTCCATGGGAATTTCTGAACTCCTTGTGCCCACCCAAGTCCCGCTGCCAGTGGTGGGTGCCCTGGAAGTGTCCAGGGAGCAGCAGCTCCCACTGCCCTGCCCAGCACTGGGCGTGCACACACACACACACACACACACACACACACACACACACACACACACACACACACGGCTCCTGATCCCACGCTGCTCAATTCCACGTGGAGATGACCCTGGTGAGAGGCACTGACTCCCTCCCTCCCATCAATTTTCCCAGATAAGCAGCCCGTGGCTCAGGCCCTGCTGGTGACGGATGCCTTGTAATTGCTCTGAATGGATTATCCCCAGCCACGGAGAGGCATTTCCAGTGCACAGCTGGAATCAGGAGCTCTCGCACCCGGGAGAGGAACTCGGAGCAAGAGACAGCTGGCTCTGGCCCCTGCCTTGTCTCTCTGCTCTTGTATTAAGCCTAGCTCGATTTATTTATATTTTTAATGCAGTAATATCTAGGATATCCATTGAAATCAGGGCCCAGACGGGCTCAGTGCCATCCCAACCCCCAGAATCAAACTCTGCTTCTGACAACAAACAGCACAACTCAGGATACAGGAGGATAGACCTGCTCAAATCTTGCATTGTATTCACCCATTTCAATAGGTAACATCATCCAAAAATTGGGAAATCAATGTAGGCATATTCTGCTCTGGCAATTATTGGCTAAAAGACATCAGATGAAACCCTTCTCACCTTACTGCTGCTTTCCTCCCTCTGCCCAGATAAATTGCCAGCAGTTTATTTACCAAGATCCTAGGGACATTCTAATTTGTATGGCTGGGGGGAGAACACACATGAATAAATAAATAAGTGTGAGACAGACTGTTACACAGGAACAAAGTACAGCACTTGGGTCTGTGTGTACTCATTCTGTGCCATTATCCATAGCAGCCCAATACCAAGGGGCAGCAGATCCACATCCACGATGCTCAAACTGAAATTCTGATCAACATCGAAGTGTTTTGCCCTGCAAACTTTCATTAGGGGTAACACAAGGAGTGAAGGGGAACAGCAGTGCCCTGAGAGGACTCAACAGGGCAGAACTCACCCCGTTCTATGTTTTCTGCCACTGGGAGGTCTCAGTCACTGGAGTTCCCTCACCCAACACCAGTTTTCCTTCTAGAATTCCTACACTACACAACAGACAGTGGATTGTCCTTCAGGAACCAGGAGTCGGGTGCTCTCAGCCCCTTCACTTCAGTGCTGGTGCCACCCTGGATTTCACTCCTGCAGCACCACAGTTTGCTGGGTCTGCACAGGACATTCCCAGGGTCAATGGCACCTCCACAGGAAAGGTTTGGTACCAGCAGTACAAACTCCACACTCCCAGCCTTCAACTCCAACCAAACCCCAAATCCTGCTCTGAAACAAGTTCCATCTAACACCATGTTCCAGCTCAAAGCTCCCTCCCTCTGCTACCCTTGAAAACAACATGAAATCTGGAGCACAGGAAGAGCTGCTCTTGGTTTGGTGCTGGGTGAGCAGTGGGACCTTCCCTGCTCACCCCACAATCCCTGGCCACCACGTCCCCTGAAGTGATGCCCAAAGCTCCAGGGACTGATGCCCTACTACATTGCACACTGGTTTGTTAAATGTGCAGGAATGGACTGCTATTAAAAGCTTTTTAAAAACTCATATGACACAAACCCCTTTCCCATTTTTGCATCCCAGCAGCAGCCTGCAGGCAGGGGAGAGGGGACAGTGGGCTTGGAGCACGCAGTGACACCGTGGGCTCGTGCAGCTGGGAGATAATGTGCTCTGCAGGCCACTGGCTCTCAAGCACTGTATTATCTCTCTGTAGCATACACCTTGTTGTGTCTTACTGCTTAATTACAGCTGATACACAGGCTATAATATTGCTTATCATTAGCCAGAGGATGACAATTACAATTTAAGATTAAACTGTTCTCTTTTTTCCTTCAGCCAAGTCCGCGTGACACTTCCTCGCCCAAGAAAAGATTTGCACATGCAGAACAAATCCGCACATTAATTGGTGATGTGCCCTCACAACAACGTGGCATTTCGGGAGCACAAACTGCACACGAGCAGCAGGAGCAGCCTCAGCACTGCACAGAGCCTGGACCCGGACCTGCAGAGGCAGCTGGGCAGGCAGCAACAAAGCAGTGACACTCTGCGATCTGCAGGGCCCAGCCTGGTGACTGCCCAGAGTGGTGTCTCAGCTTGCAGCCAGCCCAGTCCTCCCCTTCAGCCACTCGAGTGCCCTTCCAGTCCCTTCCACACCCTCTCCATCTCTCTCTCCCTGTTTCCGGAAAGGCTCTCACAGTGCCCTGGATGACACCTGTCACCCAGGTAGAGCATCCACCCCCCGCAGAAATCCAGGCTCTGCTTCACACAGTGCGAAAACAGGGACTCATAGAATTTCTACAGCCTTTTGGCTTCATCAGGGCTCTTGTTTCAGAAACGGACACAGCTAACATAGATCCCAGAGCTGGAAGCAGCTTGGACTATTAAAGGATCAGCAGGAAATGCTGAGTCTGCACAAGCTGAAGTGTCATTAAGTAGCTTTGCCCTCCCCACAGAGCAGAGATGGGTTACTGTGCACAAACACCACCAACACTGAAAACCGCTGGGAAATATCCTGAACTGAAATCCCCAGAGGCCTGAGAGGAGATTTAACTATTGATCACCAACAATAAAGACTGAACAAGAACTGCATTTCTGTACCTCGGCTAAGCATCTGAGATTCCCCCAGAGCAAAGCTTTCCCCTCCTGAACACAAATGTGATAACAAACAGCTGGGATGACTTGGAATGTCAGAGGGCAAAGGTTTAAATCTCCTGTTCTGTATTTTGTCAACTCCCATTTATCCCACCCAGAACAGCACAAGGGTATGACACATAAATCTTCTGAAAATGTGTTCTGATCTTTCACCTACAGTAGATTAAAAATAGCCCCTAGCAAGAGCTTTTAGCATTTTGTCATAGCAATTTCTCCATCAAATAAGATAAATCACCAGCTCCATAGGGAAAGAATGAACCCACCCAGAGACCAGATGATGAAAGAGGCTGAGTTCCACCTCCAAGAAGTAGGAGTTGTGCTCCTGGTGGAAATCCCCTCTGAGCTCACATCAGACTCATCCAGGAAGGCTTTCCTTCCCTCCCTGCGCACCTTTCGTTGGAGCCTCAAAACAGTTTTGGGAGCTCAAGCAAAAGTTGAGTCCTGCTGTGGATTTTGGGATCCCCCTAGCATGACTTTGGGCAGAGTGCTCTACTTTTAAAAATTATTATTTCAAATCAGGTGCCAATTGTGGTTATCCTCAAAATCGTTAGAGCTG
Organism: Acropternis orthonyx; assembly: GCA_035583155.1. NCBI lineage: Eukaryota > Metazoa > Chordata > Aves > Passeriformes > Rhinocryptidae > Acropternis > Acropternis orthonyx. The sequence goes on along the minus strand of JAWWEU010000055.1, from coordinate 4,777,746 downwards.
CAGCCACTCGGATTTTCTGAAAACCAGCTGCCTAAAAGCCAGAAAGTGAATACCCTCAACAAAACATCTTCCCCTAATAATCTCCCTGAATTACCCTATGACTTTTCCAGGACCTTCTGGTGATCTTGCAGCAATGAGATGCATCTCACCACCACTGCAACATGGAACCCCTCTTCACTACAAAAAGAGAATCCTCACAAAAAATACCACCCTGATCTATTAATACTTGCTGGGCATTAATGGTTTCCTTGCAAAAATTAAAAATCAGATTACGATCTACACATTCATTTTCACCAGCCCAATTACAGCCATTTTTGACAGTGTGTTAAGACTGATTTTACTGTAACCTTCTGGATTTTGTATCATAGAAGTTTTGATGAAACCCTCCCAAGACAATTCCTACTTTTGTTTGTCACAATGGCTTGTAAAGGAGCTAAACCATAAGGAAATGCCCCAAAACATACCCAGCTGTCAGAGGCCTGGAGAAGATTCCCTCTGCATTCCTACACTCATCAGCTGGGAGGACCAGTCAGACAATTAATAAACCCGAAGAAGAATTAACTTGAAAGTGAATCCACTTTTCTGTTGTTATCAGCTGGTTGATAAAAGGTCCAGTCTGCTGCTGCAACTGTGCTTTACTTGCACCTTGAGCTCACCCCAGCCAAGACTGCCAAAGTGGGGTGGATGTCCAAAGTACTTACTCAGGAAACTAAAGCTTCCAAAGCTGCAGCTGCTTCCATATTAATTCAGGGATGCGCTTCCCCAGCAGCTCCCAGAGACTGCAACATCTGTTTCCCAGACACCTTTATGACATTCTGCCTCTCTGAGCAGCCTGCTGAGATTTCAAGAGTTATCGCATTAAATCTTGCAGAGGTGCTGAATAAACTGCACCCCCCCAAAAAAAACCCCACAGACTTGCTCATAACCCAGAAACTCCAGAAACGCCTGAGAAAATGAGAATTTTTACAGTCTCAAACAATTCAGGTCCCAACTTCCAGGTTTTCCAGAGAGGTTGCTCTTTTCCTCCAGGCTGATTGCAGATTCCATTTTGTCGAACATAATTAGATACAATATTGTGTATTATATATAAACAGAAAACTAGTTTGGGAAGTCCCCAGAACAGCCACTGTGCCAGAGGTACCAGCACAGGTCTCACTTGTGCAAGTTATCACTCAGCATTTCTTGTCAGCACTGGGGGAGAGGAACTGTTGAACTGGGGCATCACCTGCGAGCAGGAGCTGAGCAAAGGCCACGGAATTTTACCTATTATTTCCCACTGGCTCCAGTTTTCCAAAGCACATTCTTATTTTGGTCAGATTTTACCTCTGCACCAGGAATTCCCCTGGGATTTTAGGCATCCTGGTGCTTTCCTTGAACACCTGGGAATGTTTCCTGTCCACTTGGGAAAGACACAAAGGAATAGCTTTATTTCTTTGGCACTTTTAGTGGGATGAGTAAGAAAGTCATAAGTAAGCTCAAACTGATAAAGGTACTGGCATTTTCAGACACCTCAAATGCTTCTACAACACAAGAACATTACAAAATATAAAACATCTCTTTACTGTAAAACCAACGTTATTTTGCCCTGGCAACAACCTGCCCACTGAGTTTTTCCGTGGATTCTTTTTTCCCTCTGCACAAATTCAAATCCTGTGTGCCCTTATGCGGTATTTCAATTATCCACTACATAAGAGATCTTCTTGCATTAAATCTGATTTAGGAGGAGTTCACAACACATCTGCACAAGAGCACTCCTTTCAGCAAACCATCTTCCTCTGCCAGCATTTCTCATTTCAGAACTACTTGTGTAGCACCAGAACTGAGATTTCCTCTTCCAGCATCCCCCCCACAACAGGTGTGTGTTTTTCACACGGAGCTGTGCAGCAGCAGAGCTTATTTCCACCTTGAGCATTACATGCTTTTTCCTCCTGCAGATTCATACGGAGATGATAAACCAGCCACCCTCAAGCCCTGACCTTCAAGCACGTTCCCTGCCCAGCCAAGGGGAACTGCACACCCGCTGAACGGGACTGTCCTCTGGCTCACGCACCTGCTGACACATTTCCCTGAGTGGAGGCCGGGTTAACCCCTGGGCAGACTGGTCTCTAAAGTAACCCCGGGGAGACAAGGAGTGTCCAGGCTGGGTTTGCGCAGCCTGATAAGCTCTAATCTGATAAAGACTTCCCCACGAGGGCTGCTGCGTCAGAGACACGGTGCAGCCAGGGGATATTCCAAGGGTGCTGCTTATCTGGTTGGGAACAAATGCAGACTGATTCAGAGAACTGGGTGCCTCAGAGATAAAGCCGGGGAGGTCTTGTAGGGCGGGCACAGGAGGTGAGGTTATCACAGACACAGACAGGCCTAGAAAACTCCACCTCTTCATTATAGTGGCAATTAAAGTCATCACAGACCTTTGGAAGATAGAGAGGTGTCTCATTCCAAATTGAACCGCTGGATGTAAAGCACTTCTGATTCTTTGAAAATCTGGATCCTAATGGCACTGATTTTAAAGTGCAATCAAATTTATATTATGCTTCTTTTACAAACAGTCTGTTCCCATTCATTCTTCTTGAGTTGTTGGAACAAATGAACCCGCAAATTTATGTTATAAAGGGAAGAACCATAAGGGAAGAATGTTCTGTATTTCATATTGCCCCCTGGGATGGAACACCAGTTCCAAGCAGGATCCAAGCACCAAAAATGAGCCCTTCAGTTTGGGGTGGGACAACAATTAAGACATCTTTGTTCATCCATCATATAATGAACACCCATGTCCCTCTCCAGCTCACTCAGTGACAGCTACAGAGACCCAATGCCTTCAAAAAATGCCTCTCTAAATTAAGCCACTGGTGATCAGCACTGACATTTCAAACAAAAACATTTCCCTTCTCAAGACGTGCCAGAGCTACAGGAAATTTAAAACAACTCTTTCTCTTCTTCCCATATCTTGAAAACTCCTCTGTAATGAAGTCCAAACCCTCCAGAGAGGGCTGCTTTCTCACCCAGTGAAACACGGCACTGCCCAGTTTCATTTCCCCAGCACCAAAATGCTTAAATTCCCTTCTTTACAGAAGAATTGCAGCTCTGAGCTCGACTCAGTGCACTGTTTCAGTTCTCAGGAGGTTTGTTTCCCACAGCTGCTCTTCAGCCAAGCTGTGAATGAACCTGAAAATTCATTTGAAAGCCCCTCTCTGGTTTCTGGTGCTTTCGCAGTAACAGAGCAGCTCTTTCCTCACCATCTACACCCTCCCCAGGGAATTCCCCAGGCACAGGGGGAAAAGTTACCAGGAAGGCTTGTAAACCCTGATAAGCGTTTTGTCTCCAACAAGGCACAAACGCTGTTTCGAGTGAGGCTGGGAAAACTTTCTTTTCCAGGCTCTGCGATTGCGTTGTGGAAGTTGGGACTTCCAGGGTCCTGTGACCCGGCTCTGGAGCCCACGGGAAGGACCCTCAGTGATGTGATTCTGGGCTCTGAGTGCTCACCGAGCCCCTGTCTGTCACTTGGGCGGTGAGTCAGTAGGAAAGTCCTGAGAGCTGCGGCTGGGGACAGCCCTCCCTGCTCTGCCCAGCCCAGCCCTGGCTTGGTGCATTGTCATATGAAATGCCGCATGACCCACCCCACAGGGGCTGCCCTTTCCTTCCTTCCCCCAGACTGTTCAGTCTCGCTGTGGCAGTGACAGAGCCGGCTCTTCATCGGTTCCTCTTTTGCCAGCCCCAGTCACAGCACTGGCACACCACAGTGGGATCCCCGTGGGAAAACACCTCCTCGGCTCCTTTCAGAGGATCTGGGAAGCTGCTGGCACTGGGCAGGAAGGTCTCCTGCCAGCCAGCGTGCAGCTCCCAGCGCTGGGGCACCGATTCCCTCCATGCCCCAGTCCCACACCCACTTCCCAGCCTGGCCCTGCTCCTGGTACATCCTGGGCTCCAAGTGCACCAGGAGCTCACCTGGGCACAGGGACTGGCACAGCTTTGGCACAGGGTGCAGGTTCTACCAGAGCCTAACACTGAGTCAGCCCCCAGATTCACTCCCCAGAACCCCAACAGAAGCTCTCACTGTTAATTCATTTTGACAACTCAAATGAATTTCAGATTATTCAGAACGTGCATGCAAAATCTTGATGATCATCTTATTATAATTATATGCTATATATAAATATATATTATCTAGGAATCTAACTACTTATAATCAAGGTAATAATTAGAAAAACCCTGTAAAATGAAAATCCACAGGAACTGTTGGTTTCTGGTGAACCCATACAGAGGAAGATGCCTCCTTTCTGTATATTGAGCCCATACCTAATTAATTTTTATAACTTACAAGTGCCTGGATTTTACATTGGCCAATGCCCTGCTTTTCCTGGATCTTCAGATAAACAAAGAGTGAACCTGAGACCCTTCTCTGTAGATTAGCTCTCAAAACTGTCATGTTTTGGGGACATGAACTTCCCACAACACATGAGCACAGCTCTAGAGAGCACATCTTTGATCTTTCCTTATAGCCAGCACATCACAAAATAATTAATATTGTTCAGAAGTTTCTTACATATTCACACATGCTGCTGCATAAAAGTTCATGCCCGTGAACCCCTTTCAAAATCAGTATTTCTGACTGATCAAAGGAAATCACTGACACAGAGGCAGCTACAATGACACTCGCAGGAGCATAATTTAAATAAACATCATGTAAACAACCTCCTGAGACACGATCAGCTGTGCCACCACCTTCTGTGAAAAGTAAAGGTGACATGAAAGGCAAAGGGGGGGGAGGGCTTCAGCCACATTTGAACTTCACGTAGCAGATATTTACAGCAGCGCATTAAATGTGCACAGCAACGTTCCCAAACATTCAGGGCAGCTGACGCAGAGTGGCCCACGCCTCTATCAGAAACCTCTCCGGCCTCTCAGTCCAGGTGACTGGACAGAAACCACTTCTTGGGAATGGTCTCCAACTACAAACCTTACCTGGGAACAGCTGGGAAAAATATCAGCCTGCTCTGGCCAAAATTCTGCCAAGCCACATTCCAGCACTTCAGTAGTACAGTATCGTGTTCCACATTTGAGGAACATTCCTGGGACCTTTCCCAGGCATCCTTGATTTTACTGGTATGGACACAGCCTAAGATTTCCAGATGCTCACTAGAATAAAGCTTTGCTACTTGGGCACTGTCCTGTTAACAGAGAACCCAGGCACACGAGAGGAAAGGGCTTTATTACGGCAGAAAGGAATATTCGAGTTAGCAGCACTTCCTAGGAGGGATTCCCGGTCCAGTTTGGAAGCAGCACCACAGAGCCCTTGCCAAAGAGCCGTGAGCTCCTTAGCCCTTGATTCCACCCCCTCATGCAGCACTGCCCTGGAACAAGCAGGGACAGCAGTACCTGCAGCTCCCACTCCAACACCCTGGGGAAGACCCTCACTGTGGCATTAAAGAGGGCTCTCCAGGCAGGAACCCAGAGCAGCTGTGGTGAGAAATAAGGAGTGTCCCTGCCAGTGAAAGCACACACAAAACAAAGGGTCCTGCCCACACACCTGAGGTTTCCCTTCTCACCCCTTGGCCCTCAGCACAACAACAGTGTCATCTGAACACACACGGACTCCCTTGATTTCTAATTCCTGAGGTTCTTGGATCACATTTTCAAGAGGGTTTTTTTTCCCCTCCAACTTCAAAAGCCACAGAAACTCAGCTTTTTAAACACAAGACTAGGAGTCCTATGACACAAACCTAGAGGTGGGCTTGACAAAAACTCCCAAGTATCACAATGTTAAAAACCAAGGAGTTGGCAAAATACCTCAGATTTGAGGAGGTGAAGAAATATGAGTGGCACTAGACGGACTTGAACAGCTGTACACATTTCAGCCCAAGATTTTAAAATTTCTGTCAAAATATTGCAGTGCAAAACTAACATTCTCCATGGAAAGCAGCTATTTCTGGTGAAAATGCTATTTTATCAAAACTCTATTTTCCATTAAACACAGTTTTGACAGAAATTTTTCAACTATCCTTATTCAGTGTTATGCTCTGTAGTTGGAACTGTTAGCAGCTTTTAGGCTGTCTCTACAACTGCAAAGATTTATAGGGACTTGGCAATGACAGAAAACAGAAAAAAAAATCTGATTTAAGACTCACATCTCTGTCCCTCCATATTACACATCCCTGGCAATTATTTTTACTGAAATTTAATAGGATACATGACAAGCCCAGAACAGCAATTCTACTTCAAAGCTATTAATACTTACTTTCTTGATTTTTTTCCCCCCCCTCCTAAAAAGTAATGGCAAAGCATCTCTATTAGCCCTGGATATTTCCATTTTGGCTTAATGAGCTAGCGGGGGGCATTTGTTGCCTGGTCAGGTCGTGGTACCATGGTCAGGGTGTTGATTTTGGGGCTTCTGTAGGTGGACTAGTCCCTTCCTGTCCTGTGGGATTTGTGGACTCCGCAGACCTGCTGCTGGAATTCCTCAGGAATCCCAGGCTGGCTGCTGCTGCTGCCTGGGTGGTTCATTTATAGCTCAGTCTGAATTAACACTGGGGGGAAACAGAATCAGGGGGTGCAAAACAGGTATTCAGGAAACCAAAACTCACTGCTGGGGAGAAGGAGAAAAAGGGACTAGAGAACTTGTGGGTATTGTGTGATATGCAGAACTTTTTTGTTTTGTGGCTCTGGAGCCTCCCCAGTGTCTGCTGAACCTCGGTTAAAACATGGACTGTTCCCTGATCCCACTGGTGATGAGGGGAAGGAGAAGCCACAGCATGACCTTCACATGGGGGAGATGAACTGGCAGTCTGGAACACACTCCCAGTTATCCCATTCCTGCTCCTGGGGGTCCCTTCCATCCCACAGGATTGAAGTGTTGGGACACCAGCTGGCGGAAAGCAGTCTCTCCCCTCAAGGCAGTGGCCAGTGCAGAGCTGCCATGAACCAGTGAAATGTTGGGGTCAGAGGAGTCACAACGTTCCAGCGGCTGCAAACGTGACCTGGATTTTGCTGCCACAATTCAAAGACATTTCGCACGCCCCTCCTTCCTCTCCATCCCTGCTCCCCTGAACTTCCACAGTCACAACCATCAGCAAAGGCACCTGAGCCTCAGTCAGGGTTCATGGAGCAGGAGAGACAGTTTGTGAGAGCTTTTAAACCCAAACAGCCCATTTCAAGACAGGCACATGCCAGCGAAAGTCAGGCACAGCACACCTCCGACCTAAGGGAACAAACAGGGAAAAAAGCAGATCCCAGAGAAGGAATCTTCCACACAACATCTCGCCCTGGCTAACCAGAAAACGATGCAGGGAAACAAGAGGCTGTTCCCCAGTCAGAGCTGTGTACACATGTACGCTCACTGGGTTCCTGCTAATTGTCCACGTGGAGCCCCTAAATATCCACGACATCATTATAAATCCTTCCTTCCTGCAAGCCAGCATTCCCAGCCCCTTCCATCTCTCACTTCCCCCACACAAATGACAGACTGACTCTAAGCTCCCACCTGCATAAATCTCCTACAGACAACCACAAATATTTTAGCTATGCTGATTTATGGAGGCCCAAGCAGGACTCAACCAGGAGATCTATCCTCCATGCACGGTGACTGATGGCTCGCTGCAAATCTTTCCATTTAAAGCACTGTCACTTCTGCAGTTCCAGAGAGGGAGAGAAAAGAGGAATGAAATAACATGCAATAATGCAACTTATGGCAGCTCCTGGGGGAAAAAAACCCCAAACATTTGTGCAATCTGTTTTCTTCCAAGTTTTCCTGCATAAAATCCTTGCTACTAATGGAAGAAATTCACTCTATTGAGAGAGGGTGTGAAAACAGCTGCAAGACCCTCAAGTCTCCTCCTCACCCCATCCCATTTTCTGACTTCAGCTGACCATTGCAATCCTGATTCACAAGCAATGGGAGGTTGTGTTTTTAACCCATCCTCAGCTGCCTTTTCACAGCCTGGCTCCAAGACACTGGTGGGGAAAAAAGAAAGAAAGAGGGAGAGTTGGTTTAAGAGGGCAGCAACAGATATTGTATCTCTCTGGAATGCAGAGCAGGACAAGCATATCTGAGCTGCAATGGGTATTTCAGGGCATGTTATATTGTCTACATGGTCTATTATACAGAACTCTGGGCTCAATTTCCTCTCCAGGGCCTCTGAATAATCACTTCCTTTCTCTAGGCCTTAACTTCCTCAGTCAATAAAATGAAGAAAATTAAATCTCCTCTCCTTAGAAATGCATTTAATGACAAACCTTTGTGTAATAGCTAATTGTGTAGTATCATCAATAAAGGAGAGGACCAGCTGCCAAGTGCCTTGGGATTCTCCCGTCCATATCAGTGACAAAGTTATACATGTTTTCTTTAAGTTTTGCATCCAATGCTCGCTAGTGAAACTTGAGAATACCTGTTCTAACAGGAAACCTTGCTTTTCCTTGCTATGATTAAAAATAAAGGAACAAAACAGTAGTAACATTCTGCGCTTGTTTTTACCAGTGATTTTTACCTTGTTTTACTGTGAAAAGAACGTCCTGATTTGAGAAGGACATAAAAAACCCCAGAACCCAGTGGCAGACACTCCAGTAAGGCCCAGGTGACTCTCCTGCATCTGAGGGTTCCCCTGGCACTGTGCGCAGTGAGACAGCCCCAGCTAAAACCTGAAATGTGGTCACACAACTTCCATCATTGATTCCAAGAGGCCACCACACAACAGTATCACTTCCAGAAAACCAAGGAAAAGCCAGAGAACAGGGTGAAAAGAATCATTTGCAAACAACTGGATGGAAAGCAGCCCTTCAAGAGCTGGTCTCTGCAGATTACCCTCTCGCAGCTGCCCGCGAGGCCACCAGGAGCCCTTGCAATGTGTGCCCCGTGCAGCCCAGCTCAGGCGGGAGGCAGGAGCTGAGCTCTCTACTCCGCATCCTGCAGGTGAAATGTGAAATAAATGAGGGGTCCACGGAGTCTTGGCAGTTCACAGACCTGACCTACTTCAAAGCAGGACCAGGGAGGGCAGTGGCAGGTTCATGCTGGGAAGAAATTGTTGCTGCTCCAACCCACCACAGCAGATTGTGGGATGCTGCTGTGAGGTCACCTGTACAGATTCACTACAGAATTCAAAGCCCCAGAGTGACCTATTTTATGTCTGATAATGAAATAAGATGCTGGGAATCATTTCCAGAGAAGTACCTGGTCTCTGACTGCAGGGAAATCTCAGTGCAGTCAGCACAGCTCTCTCTGGAACTGCCTGCACATGTTTGGGTCAGAAACCTGCTAAAAATACAGCCACACTCACTTTTAACCCATTATTTGTTCACGGGAGAGACTCACAAAGCACATGTAACCAGAGACAAACCACACCAGGAGAAACAGCATCAGGGTCGCTTTCTAATCTCAGACTCGTGTAAGTAACTCGCGATGAGAACAATTTAAACCAGAAATTAAACAAGGGCTGTATTTATCCAACTGAATAATTGATGAATGGCCATCTGAAAGAATTAAGAGCCAGGAATTTCAAACCTGAAGCAGGTATTTTTGTGACAATTCTGTTCTTTCTGACCAGCAACCCCTTCACAAAGAAGGTGGTACATTTTCATAGTTCACTACCAAATATTAAGACAAAATTTCCAAATGAGCTCAACTCCCAGCTTCGGTACCTAAATGATGGCTGAATTACTGAAGCCACATTGGACAAGATCGAGGCTGAAACGCTGCTCTGCTTTCTTTTGGTCCATAGGAAAATGGTATTTTGGTAAAATCCAGAGGTTTCACTTCAACAGAAAAGGAGAGAGCTTGTCACAGACCAGGAAATGGGTGCTTTCTGACTGCAACTCCAAGGACTTCTTTTCCATAAAACCTCCCTACTTGAAAAGCTAATAGAAGGACAAGAAACACCCCGCAAGAAAGCCAGCCTAGGGGGAAGGGTGAACTACTCTGGTTGTTCTACCAAATGAAATGATTTAATAACATCAGCTAGTACAGCTCACTTATCAAAACCTTCATAAGCTTTAGCACTGTATTTTACTCACCTGAGAATTCTTGACAGCTGTTAAGATGCTTCCCAGCTACCCAATTAGGGCAGAGGAATGGTACAATTCCAATCATTATTTTCAGAATTTGTCAGAAAATTAGAGAAAATTATTGTGACTTTTTTTTTCTTTTAAAGAAAAAGCTCTGATAGCTGACAGGGAAGCTGATAGTGAAGTGTTTCCTGAGGACTGGTGCTAAGGAAGTGTTTGCATGTGGCAAACAGGCTGAAACGTGGGTAAGAATAAACCCAGGATGGTTCCCAGGGCTGAGGGAATCACCTCTCCAGACAGTCACAGACAGCTGGGAAGGTCTGCTGCAGGTTTTAGTTCTGGCTTGGTTAAATGTGATACATAAGATTATCAGATGTACTGCAGGGAGATAAAGCAGTATAGAACATAGACAAGTCTGGGCTATTTAATGAAACACCTTCTGTTAAAGATTCAGGGCTGCATAAAAGGGCTGCGTTTGCAAAGCTCAACAGGCTGAGCAGAGGGTCTGACAGCAAACTGGGCTTTGTGTTTATTGACGAGTTCACCTAAGTACAAACCTCTTCCCACCTCTGGATGAGGCTGGTGAGAAGGACACACTCCATCAAAACCTGGGCAAAACAGGGCCCTCACCTCTGTCCTGCACCTGACCTCCAGTCCAGCTCACCACAACCAACATCTGGCACATGGCCTGGACTCAAAAACCATCCAAACTAGACAGCTTGGGAAAAATGGGATGTGCTAAGCCTCCTAATTAACTTTTGAAGTATCCATGCTCAACCCAGGACAAGACAATGCCATGTGAGCTGCATTTCTATTATTCATTTGGCTTAAGGATTTTTTGCAGGACAAGGACACGGACAAGAACCTTACACAAACTGGGAAAGATAAATCCTGAGCTCATTTGTGGCTGTGGTACCAGCTGTTCCTTGCAAAATATCCCCCCATTTCCTGCATATAAAGAAAGTTTAAACAATAGCTTCAGATGCTTTGGGAGAGCAAGATGAGCACATAGAGGTGAGCTGAGGTTTGTGCAGTGGTTTAAAATCCTTCAGCTGCAGACACTGAAGCAAACATCCAGCATGTTAAAAAGACTGGTGTTCAAGAAGCTTTATTCCATTATAACTGGGGAATTTTCCCATCCAAAGGATACACAGCCCTTCCTGAACCACATTAATTTCTGCTACTGCTGCAATCGCAAAGCCTGATGTGGTTCCAGCCAGGTTCCTGGTGTGTGCTGTGCCCAGTAGAGCAAATGCAGAGTCTGTAAGCAGCGCAGGCGCTGGGAGTGCAGGGATGGGGAGGGAGCAGGGCCTGAGACGTGGAGAGCGTCTGACTGCACTGTGCAGACACAGAGCTGCCTGCAGCAGGGCAGGAAACCCTGTCTCAGATCTCTCTGTGATCTTGAGACCTCTGCACAGATCCTCATCCTCCCTGCTCGTGCAGCTGGGAGATGGCAACAGCTCCTGGGCTTGTCCAGCAGGACACGGAACTAAAGGCTTGAGCAAAACCACCCCTGGTGGAAGGTGCTGATCCTGTTTGTGTGGTGAACCCAACCAGCTTCTGACATCTCAGCTGCTGTGTGTGACCAAGGGCCTGACCTCACTCCCAGTGAAAGGGAAGAAGGGGCATTCTAAAGGAAGAATGAAGAGATCTGAAGTCCAGATACAAGTTTGCAAAGGCTGGGCAGAGTGGCAGATGCCTGTCCGGTAATTCCTTCTGCCTTCATCTTCTGAGCTGTGCAATAGCTGTGACTAATATCAGTCCTCCCACTTCTCCAGCCTAGTCATTTCAGCTGATATTTTAGAGTGTACCACACTGTGCTGACATGCCTCCACCCTCTGCGAGCTTTCCTGTTCTAGAGAGAGACACAGAGAGAGTGACTCATGCAGCTCTCCTACTATTGGAGCCTTTTAAGCAAATTCAAAGAAAAGTTTTAAAGGTGCTCTCTTGATTTGGGAATGCCTGGGTGGGGTTTTCTTTTTCTGCATGTGCTTGTTTTGTCAAATTACATGTAATTTTCCAACCTCTATGATGCTGAGACATTTTAATAATTCATGAACCTTCCTGACACCATCAAATTGCAATTTGGAAATGTCAGAGGTACCCACTGGTAGATGCATTTGTGAATGCTGTAGGAAAGGAAATGGAAAAGGAGAAGGATGGTAGAATTAGGTTGCTAAATGCCATGTCTGGCTTGTGCTCTGTTTGACAGCCATAATTAAGAGCTGAGGTGGTGGAAAGCAGAAAGTGAAAAACCTGAAAGCAAATGGTATAAAAAAACCCCGATACCAATGCTAATGGGTACTCTTGGAATGCTCTGAGGAAAAAGAAGCGCTGGAGATTGTTATTTAACTTTCAGAATATTTATGTCAGATTTAAATGCGAAGTATTTTACCACCAACCCCGGGGGCTTCGGGGCGACCTACTTGTGGCCTTCCAGTACCTGAAGGGGCCTGGGAGAGAGGTGGGGAGGGGCCGGACGAGGCAAGGCTGGGAGCGGTTCTGGATTGCACAGCGCTGGAGCTGCTCGGGAGGAGCCGAGAGAGCCAGGCTGTGCCGGGGGGGGGCTGCAGCGCCCACACCTCCCGGGAAAGGCCCGGGAGAGCCCGGGAGGGGATGGAAACGGCCCGGGAGAGCCGTGGGGCCGGAGCCGGACAAGAGCTGCTGCCTCCTGCCCTCCGGCCGGGAGCTCTCCATCGCTCCCCTCCATCCCGGAGCTCCGCGTGGCTGTGGGGGCTGCGGATCCCCCGGCGGTTTTTCCAGCCGCGGGTCCCACGCGCGGGTTTTGCCTCGTTAAACCCCCCGGGCCCCGCACCCCACGGAGCCCCCGCTGGACCGAGCGGGTGCGGGGGAGCCGGGCCAGCCTGTCCAGGGTGGGAAACGTGGGACCCTGAGCGAGCCCCCGAGCCACCACTGCCATCTCCGAGCGCAGACCGGGCACAGCACTGAGGTGCTTCTGAAGAACTACAACAAACTTCCCCAAACCCTCCTCGCGGTTACAGCGGGTGAAGAACTGTGAAAGCCTTTCCAGTTCATTCACGGTCCCAGAGCCCCGACGGGGCGGATTCTGCCTTCCCACAGCCACACTAAGCCGCGAACACGCACGTTCCGTGTCGGCAGCGCCCAGGAGCGGCGTCTGTCCCAGTGGGACTCCGAGCCGACATATGTCAGTGACTCACCCGGGCGCTTGCCAGATCATTAGCGCATGAATACGTCTTAAAAAGAAAAAAGGGGAAAAAAAAGAAAAAAGCAGCCCAATAGCAGCTTTTGAAAGAAATAAAGGACACCAACAAACAGCATCAACACTGCCAGCCAGCACCCCCCCTCCTCACAGCCGGACTGTTTGTCTGACCTGGGAGGCAGCATTTTATCACTTAGAGATTGCAAGTTCGATTGAAAAGTCTAGGCTGCTGGCTGGCTGGATAATTTGTCTCTCAGCTCCGAGAGAAATGATGGAAGTCAATTTGACAGCTGCGAGGCTCCCCAAGGATTCCAGACCCAAAGTGCACGGAGCAGTGACAGACACGACGATGCACTGAATATCAATGAAGCTCTGCCTGGGAATAATGCTGAGGCAACACAAATTGCACATGTTCAGCTGGAAGGTTATCACTATCATTAGAGTTATTAATTATTGTTATTATTACTTCTATTATTAAGACATAAGAGAAGCCAAAAGCTCCTCTTGGTCTCACAGAAAGCAGATGAGTTCCCAGCTCTGACCCGCACGCTGCCCTCCAGGTTGTGCAGCCACGTGGATGGAATCACAGAATCACTGAGGTTGGAAAAGCCCTCCAAGCTCATCAAATCCACCCTGTGCCCGATGCCCACCTTGTCCCCCAGCCCAGAGCACTGACTGCCACATCCAATCCTTCCTTGGACACCTCCGGGGGTGGAGACTCCAAAGCTCCCTGGGCAGCCCCTTCCAGTGCCTGACCCCCCTTTCCATGAGGAAATTCCTTCTGATGTCCAACCTGACCTTCCCCTGGCACAACTTGAGGCTGCTCTGTCTTGTCCTGTCCCTTGTTCCCTTGGGAGCAGATCCCAACCTCTCCCTGGACCCACCCTCCTGTCAGGGAGTTGGAGACTGCAAGGAACCGGAGCTACAGTGGGTTAAGAAGATCCGGCAGCAGAAACAGCTACAGAGCTTTCCACTGGTTAGAGAAGCAAAAGTCCTCAGTTTGAAGTCAGGAAGAAACGGAGTCATTTGGACCCAGCTTTCCTGTGAGTGGAAACTCCACTGCCGTCTCTTCTCATGGATGGGAGCTGCCCCATGGATTTGGGAATGATCCGACAGGATGCACAGCCAGGGGAGTGAGGACCAAACGGGAGAACAAAAGTATTCGTGGTTCTGGTGCATGTCCAGACCAACAACACTGATCTGAGCTGGGAACTGCAGAACCTGCAGCAGGATTTGGCCGTCTGGGCCATCAGAGTGCAGCTTATAAGCCAAAACATTGTATACAAGTCCCTGTTGCTGGTTTCTGGGATGGGTGGCTGTAAAACTGAACATCCTTTGCTGCCACTTGCAAACACAGGTGTTCTCATGTGAAAGCCAATTTAGATTCTTTGCTTATTCTGACTCCCTTGGCAAGCCTTGGGCAGTTGGCTCAAAGATCTTTAAATCTGAAGTCAAATACAGCATTTAAAAAAAATGAAAAAAGAGAAAAAGAAAAAAAAAAACCCTCTCAGCAAAATGCCTTTTGTCTTCATATTCAAAACTATCTCTTTTTTGCCATTGTAGAGAAGAGGGGTCAATTAAAGCAATATACTGTAACCTGCTTACATAGCAAATTTATTCCTGAAAAACAGATTTACAAGGGAAACTCAGCTCAGTGGCAGCACCATCAATTCAGTCAGAAGCAGCACGATTGTTTGGCTAAAACTATGGCAACTACACAGACACTAACATGCAATCCTGCTTTATTAAATCAAACCTCCAGTGAATCTGTTATCACCATAGTAACACTTAGTTATTACATGGAAACATGTGGAACTACAGTTGGATATTGGCACCTGGTTAACATCTGCACAGTCTCTTATTCACATCCCTAAAATTATGATCCAGGCAACAAAAAACTTGAGCAAAACTATGGCTTTAAAGCCAAGTCCTGGTCTCAGGTGCATTATATTTAATGTTCAGGTCCATGGTACGTACCCCATATCTGGGTTTATAATCAGGGGCTCAGTGTGGTGTTTAGGGGTTGGTTGATGTATCTCCTAGGATGCAAGAGCACACAGTGTTGGTCGTAATGACATCCATACAAAAAATGGCAAAGCCATATGATAATTGCAACTGCCCTTCTCCTGAGTGCTTCCCAAGGCAGGTTTGCAGGGCCTGCCTCGAGCACTCCAAACAGAGCTGCTTTGATTCTTATTTATTTTAAGCCACCTGCCACAACATTTTTCCTGTCTTCTGCCTCCCACGGAAAGTGTGGCACTTTGTATTCAGGCCAGTGCCATTTTGTGAATAAAGCTCAGAATTCTGCAGCCTGAGAGAAGGGGGAGGTTTAAGGCCCCAAGATCTACACACAGTCGGGATGAGAAGCGGCTGAGTTGTATCACTAGAAAGAGATATTCCTGGGCTAAAAATAATAGGGGAAAAAAATGAAAACTAGTGGTTTTCTTCTGGGCTAATAATAGATTGTGATACAGTTTTTCCTCCCCCTTTGCCACTGAAGCCCACATACTTCAACTCCCAGTAATCAAGACTTATAGTGAAAAGATGGAAAGGAGTAAATACTCTTCCACTTACTTAACCATAATTTCTTCTTTTTTTTGCAGGATGCAGTAGGTAGAAAATATAATGTGGAACCAAGTGTTGCAAATAAGCCTGTCCTTGCCAAAGCAGAGTTTGCCATGTCAAAGGAACAGTTTCAAGCACACTAAAATCTGATGTAAGTCAGTAAATTGAGACACAAATATTCTTGATGAGCCTTTCATCACTAACACAGAAGGTTTGATGGAGGTTATGGGTGACAAAGAGCCAGAAGGATACTTGAATCCATAAAATGTACAGCCATGAAGCTTGTGATCTTTCCAGAGGGTGTCCACTTATAAACACACAATGCAAAACAGCTGGGCAGCCCAAAGTGCTGTGGCAGCCACAGAGAGCCCAAAGAGCCTGGAAGGCTCAGAAAAAACCCGTCTAGAGAGGCCTCCAAGGGCCTTCAGTGCCCCCCTTTCATCCCCACCGCAGGTGAAGCAGATCACTCCCTAATTAGTGCCAATGAAGTGGTTACTGCCCCCAGCTGTGTAAGGGAAAACAAGCCAGTCCTGGTGCAAACCAGCTGGGGAGGGTCTGAACTGCACAACTACCAGAGCAGGGGAAGCAATGCTGGCACTATTTTGGCACAAGATTGACATTACTGGTGTTTTACATGCACTTACTCTCTATAGTCTACAATCAAACCCACTATTTCAGCTTAAAGTACTGCCACAAACTGAAATTCAGTGCAACAGGCCCTCCAATTTCCATTTGCAGGCACAAACCAACATCCACTGCACCCTGCAAGTCTGCAACTTTTGCTTAAAAAAAGGGCAAATACCCAATTAAAAAGTTGGCATAACACACACCACCAAGGGCAAACAACAGAAATAACAACAACTGGGAAAGGGGCTAGAGTCTGCAGCTTTTTTTGTGCGTTTAGTCACATGTTGGGTTTATAAGATGCCTTTTCTCTTTTAACATGAGATCTGCAACTCCCTCCTGCCTCCCACGTAAAGCAACAGGCTACAGCCAGTTAAAGACACGATCCTTCTGTTCTCTAGGTGAGAGACAGCCTTAACAAACCCAAAGTTACAGCAGGAGAAGCCAACCCAAGGCAGGTCAGACCCTGGGGCTTACTCAGGAGCCCTTGGACAACTCCAGCTCCACTTGCCCGACACACACACTGCAAGGAAAACACACCACTCCAGACTCACCACGAGGTGACCCAGGTGAGGTCAGTGCCTTGCTGGGGCTGGTCCTGCCTTCATGGGAAAGCTGAAGTGCTGTGTGTTCACTGGGCTTTTCTCAGCACAGCTCACACACAGTGGCTATTTTAAAGTTCCTTCTTGCTTATCCCCACTTTATTTCTCATTTTAAAGAGCAGGAGAAGCCCAGCAAGGACCCACAGCGAGCAATCCCACCTCTAAAAGTGAAAACATACTCCATACATACCCCTGCTAAGGCCAAAAGCAGCACCACGCCAGGGCTGATCCTGTGCTGCTTCTCCTCTCCCTCGGATCTTTGGTGCTCCCTTTCCCACTCTACAGTTCACCTTGCAGGAGAACCTGCTGCTTCTAAATGGCAATTTCGTCAGCACCTGTGAGAGAACTTAATTGGAACTAATTATCTGTTGGTTGTCTGGGACCTGAGGAGTCACAGCAATTACTGCAGTCAAGAAACAACCTGGGGGAGGGCGTTGCTTCTTTTCAGAAAAATGAACTAAGCTACTCCCTGAAGGAAAGTTCTTAAAGAGATGGAACCTGTCAAATGCAAGTTAAATACAAGTCAGTGAAATCACATCAACCAATGATTTATTATTACCATTAATAAACATATCTCTAACAGGAATCTGTATATGCTTATCAAAAATAAGTCTTCTCCTGACAGTTTTAATGTGATTACAGAATTGTTTGTTATCAATATAGGAAAGGCAGACACTGCCAGGAAGATACGTAAGCAAAGGGAGTAAGATGATAGCAAGTAACCTGGCATAGTTTTGGATGTGGGTCTAACTGGGAGTTGCTTATCTACACAGGGAAACAAGGAGAGGCAGAAGTGAGAGGTTAAAGAAAGAAGGAAGTTTAGTAGAAAAGGCTGTGAGTTGGAAGAAATAGTTGTGAGCCTAAAGCAGAAAAAGAATTCAATGAAAACTGCAGAAAAGTCTCTGGTGATTTATAACTGTACAGTTCTCGTTCTATGAAATAATGATAACTGAAATTAAGTCCTCTTTCAACACTACAGGACATTTCCTCTGTGAAGGAGATGAATCCCATAAGAGCCACAGTGAAATATTGCTGTGTTAGCCCAGAGAGAGCAACAGCAACTTTGCAATATCTGTTTGCCTGTGTAGCACAGGTGCACTTGAACCAAGTCTCCCGGGAGATCTGCCCAAGGCCAGACTGTTGCTGTATAAAAAGAATAGAAAAGAAATATGTTTAAGTCAAAGCAAAGGTAAATTTGGCTGGACTGCTGCCTAATGGGAGGAAGAAGGAATAACACAACTCTTTAAAAGCAGCTCTCCAGTGGTTAGGCTTCCCTGCAGCACACGTGCTTGGGAAGATGCAAGCCAGGTGTTTATTTTCAGGTCTGTTAAATGCAAAAAGAGGAGAGAGCCCTCCTGGAAGCACAAATGACTTAGTTCAAGGCAAAGCAAGAGTGGAGCACCCGTTTTAGGAGCAGCCAAGGTGGAGGCTGTAAGGGGATGATATCAAGAAACGTTAATGCCATATTTACACATTCTTAAACCAATTTAGCTGTGACCTCAGTGTCTGTGGAATCAGGCAGACGGTGACCAGAGGAGGAGACAATGATGGTATTCAGTGATGGAAAAAGTGCCAGTGAAAGGATTAAAACTATGATTACATTTTTAGGGCTGGACTCGTTTTGCTGGAGGATGTCTGTGTCAGTGTTGGCTGGATGACAATGGGCAAGATTCTCTTCAGATCCAAAATATTACTATTATATTTTCTTAGAAATCAGCAGTATCTCCTTGACAGCAGCTCTGGGCAGCTCCTGAGCTCTGACTGCCAGCACAAGGCCTGAGGTACCCAGAGGGTCTCACCCTTCCCCTGCCCTTCAAGGCTGGCTGAAGCTGTTCTGCACCAGCCCCGGGGATTCCCTGGAACTCCCTCAGCTGGGAGAGCAAAGAGTTGGGTTCTCAGGCAGCTCAGAATCTGCTGGATCAGACCCTTCCTGCTTGAAATCCAAAAACATGGCCGTGTTTTATGGCAGACTGCATCCGTAAAATCTTTATCATGTCTCTGTCTGCTGTGTGATCTCCATTAAACTCCATAAAAACTTCTGATAAAACCCACACTGAGAGCAAAGAACAGTGAGGAGGAGGAGGAAAGGCCAATTTTAACAGCTTCTGTATGACTTCCCATAAAATCCATGGTTTTCTTTTCTGCATAATTTACACAAAGACCTCGAAGATGATAAATCAGGGGAGAGGGAATAAAAGTTTATTTGCATAAAATGGAAACAGAAAAAATAGAACTACACAGAATACATTTATATTCTACTCCAAGGAAAGTCACAGACCTGTTTCTATAATCTTGGGAAGGAAGCCAGGAAGACTGGAAATACACAGCAAGCTTTAAACAATTGATCTTACTGGGAGGTTACACTGGTACCTTATATCCTCCTGCTATCCAGATGTTTCAGAAAAGACACAGAAGTGAAACACTTGTAGGTTTCTAAGGAATAAGGTGGAGAATCATTCCCTTCTTCCCCTCCCATCCTGCTGCCAAGGCACCTCCCTGGCCTCCAGTGTAAGTTCTGGGCAGCTCCTGCCCCGGGGTTTGGTCTCAGTTCTTCCCAAAGCCTGGGAGGTGGATGGAGTTGGCAGTGAAAGGAGCATCCTGAGGGACAGCTGTGGGTTCTGGGGTGGCACAGCTGGAGGACAGGCTGGGGCAGGGGCTGCCCTGGGCACTGCTGGGCTTTCGAAGAAGGGAAAGGAGAACACTTTGACAATCTGCACCGGTAATTCCTTGAGATACCTTTTAATACCTTGATACACCTTTCAGTGCAGAGCTGCTGAAAGCGGCTGCACCTCTGTGAGGGCTGATGTGGTGCCTTTACAGGGTTAAACCCAGAGCTTCAATCTCACATGCAACATCCCTGCCCCAGCTTTGCCCCCAGAAATGTGCCTGCAGTGCCCCAAATGCTGCAGCCCCCGCTCTGCAAGGCATTAAAAACACCCCGAGATATCATTTAACTACGACTGCTGAGAGGTCAGAATGATTCTCCCCTGTTAACCACAGCCTGATGTGCCTTCCTGAGACACATTTCGAGGAAGAAAAGCCCTCTGACAACCCCCGCCCCCTGCCAACATAAAAACCGGAGCATGGCTCTTTAAAAGTAGCCTATTTAGGCCACAGATGCTAAATGAATTCAGCAGACAGACGGAGTAATGGAATGTCAGTGTTCCAGTCTGCTGCCTTGAAGCAATAGGGGTTTTTTATTATTAATTTCTCCTCTCATTTTCCAGTGCTGCCTCTGGGCTCCATGCTTTAGATGCAGTATTCTTGTCAGTCTCGCTAACCCAATTTGGATATAATTAAATTTTAAAATATTAAAGGGATTATAAATACTTCCCACCCCACTTCCCCCACCCCATTCCCTTTTATGCTGTCCCTCTAAAACTGCTGAATTTTGCTTCAGGACTTAAAATGTTGCAGAATCTGATTTGTTACTGCAGTTTCCTTTGCAAAGGCTGGAGAATATCTGAAGGCAAAAAAAGCCCAGAGTTAATTCCAGTAAAAGGTGCCCAGGAGCTTTATGAGATAAAGAGCTTTCTGCCATCCTGACATCTTGGAACCTGATCTCACTCCCATTTAAATTAATGTTAAGACTCTCAAATTCTTAGAATGGATGAAGTTTTGAGTCACATTTGAGTTCTCCTAATGACACAAACAGGGGTGTAGTCTATCACAGAATCATTCAGGTTGGGATCTTGTAGTCCAGCACCTGCTCAAGCAGGGTCAGCTGCAGGAGTTTGCTGAGGGCCATGACCATGTTGCATTTTGAATATATCCAAGGATGGAGACTCCACAACATGCCTGAGCAACCTGCTCCAGTGATTGACCACACAGGAAAAAGCTGTATTTAACTAGGGGTGGTGAACTTTGGCCCTTAGTGAGGATGCCAAAATTCTCAAGCTGGCTTAGCACCTACACCATAAAGCAGAATCCAAACCTCTGTGTTTTCTTTTTAACATCTGTGAGAAGCATCCAGATTTTCCAAAGTTCAAACCCAAGTTTCTCTCACTGAGAACAACACGTAACATCCCCCAT
Organism: Acropternis orthonyx; assembly: GCA_035583155.1. Taxonomy (NCBI): domain Eukaryota; kingdom Metazoa; phylum Chordata; class Aves; order Passeriformes; family Rhinocryptidae; genus Acropternis; species Acropternis orthonyx. The sequence continues at coordinate 4,756,752 of JAWWEU010000055.1, read as the reverse complement.
TACACCCTGTCTGGAGAATAACCCAATTTCCCTGTTCCTCTTGTGCTGATGGACAAAGGCTGAAGCTTCTGGTTGCTGAATATGTGGACACTTCCACAGGATTGTAGATTTTTGTGACCGGGAAGAACAGTCTCTCTTGTGTAGCCCATCTCAGATGTCAGCATCAGGTATTTTCTTCTGTTTATATGCCCCAGAAATAAATTGTAAAGGTTTGTATTTAGAAGTCCTGGCTTATTCTTATAACATGCCTCCAGCTCTGACTGTTGGGATCTTTAAGAGGAAGATCTCCAGGTTTGGATTTAGATTTAGGAAGACAAAGGCCCAACATGAGTCTTTCAGTAGATGAAGGTTTCCTAGTTCTCAGCCTTGCCCTTTTGTGGGTCCAACATGCTGTTGTTATTTTAAAGCTCCATCTGGAACAGAGCCTACAAAAGAAAAGACGAGACTGTTACCAGCTCATCTCTGCCATCTTCGTCCCACATTTCCATCTTGAAAGGATCAAGTTCAGCTTCAGATCTTTCGGGGTCACCAGTGGTTTGTTTCAACAACTGTTCTCCAGACCTCCTGGAGACTCCACCAGGCAATTTTGTTTATGGCTTCTATTTCCTGTATATTCTTCCCACTGATTGTGTTTCCCAGTTCCCGCCAGGTCTCGGATGGAAAATAAAAAGTTGGGGGATACAAAGGGAATCCAGTGTGTCACACATGTCATGTGTAACACATGAACTGAGGTTAACCAGAGCACGGAATGGCTGTCTAGGAACTTGGAATTACTTCTGCCTGGAAGGAGTCAGCAGAGTCCAACCTAAGCCAGTTTGCTAATAAACCCCAAACAACAAACAAACGAGGTCACTGGACTACTTCAGAGACTCTGGGCACACATTAAAGAGGGCAGATTTGTGGGTTTTCATATCCAGAAAATGAAGAAATGTGCAATAGTTCTGCATTGAACATGGCCAGGGCTTAGTGACCTGGGTGCTTCAGACGAGATACCAGTGAAAATGTCCCTGAGAACTGAGCCATGAAAAGATTTGCACGCGGTAATTTTATCTGAACCTGAGTTACAGTGAATTACAAGCTTGTAGTTTATACTGGAGCAAAACCTATTTGACTTTTTTTTTTTTCTCTGTTTTACAATATTGAGGGAAGTAGTTTATTTTGGGCACCAGCACCTAGAAGAATATGGTTTTGTTCCTCATTCAAGCAAAATCAATAGATGCTGCTGGGCAAAGAACCCAAGTATCCTGCACTGCTGGAAAAGCCAGACATGGGTGTGCTCCCTGGAATAGCTGGGAATGTCTATCCAGCATTTCTGAAGATGGTGCCTCTATAAGTCCATTTACCTACCATGAAATACCTGTGGGTTTGTGACAGGATATAGAGATACTTTCCTTACATTACTTGAATTTCTCAGTTCTCACAGAATCAGAGACTGTATATGAACCACCCGTTTTGCTGAATATTTAGGTCAGACAAAAGCATGCAAATTGGCAACATGGTATGGAAAATCAGGGCCATTCTATCAATTTCTCTGTGGCAGGAAGACTACTCTTCGTTATTGTGGGATTATACAGTTATAAAAGCATGAGTGGGTCTGTCTGCAATAAAGGACCTCCCAGCTCCCAGTCCCTGGCTGGGCGGGTGGCAGAGCCCTGGTTTTTGTGCATCAGGCAGGGAAGGGATCCATAACACAGGGAGCTATACTTGGGCTCAGGGAAAAAGCTCTTAAAAGCCAGCAAGTGATGCCATACGTTTTCATTATGGAGCACGCTATGCACAGATCTGGGGAGTCAGCTCCCACCAACCATCTGGAGAGAGAAGTCACTCAAATCCAAGTGCTGAACCTGCTGTGGTAGACAATCGGTGCCAGTGAACCACTCACTACTCTCCCCCTGTCTGTTTTCCTGCCTTTTGCTGCAATAGAGCCTTAAAATAAAATAATCTGGCTACCACTTTCCAAACACCCGCTTCCAAACACCCCAGCTCCCATCTGCAGAGTGCACTCCATTCACTGGGCAAAGTGGGCCACTTCCACAGAAAAAGCTCTGCTGAAGGTCTGACCAAAAGGGAGATGCATAAAAGGGAAATAACCCATGGAAAAATTGCCTTTTCTTTGCTGAGCTTCCTATGGCCCTGTGTTAAACCCTGATTTCTGTTTTCTGTCTCCCCAATTCCTCCCCAGTGTTTAATGTCTCTTTTGACTCCTGTTAAAGGCTTCCTGGGGCTGAGATCTTGGGAACCCAGCAAGCTCACTGGGTTTGCCTTATGAAAAGTGACTTTAAGTGCCAGGGAGGGTTTAGCAGCTTTGAAATAAAAGGGACTTTCAACCACGTTGCCATGAATTGCTTTGTTGCCTGTAGTCAGCAAGAATCAGTTTGAAGATTTCTGGAGCCTGAGGTTACCAATTGCTTTGTTTTTTTGCCTCTATCAAATCCATCCTGCAGTGACTTGTGTTACACTGCAGGCTGCTCCGGGATGCTCAGCAGATGCTAAATGGGGCACAAGAGACATATCAAGCCCCTTGGCATGTATATATTTTTAAATCAAATAGGCAGACATGGGCATAAGAATCTGTGATGGTGAATCAAATGTTCCTGGCTTGCTCTGCTGTACAGAGTCATCCCTCCTCCCCGTAGGACCAGACAGTAACTGAGTGACTAAAGTCTAAATAGCTTGGGATCAAGTGCTCTAAGCCTTACTCATATAAGTACCAGTTCCAGTGGGCTCACTGGGACAGCTGCTTTATTACAGGTCATTTCATGGTTGGAGACATATGAAGAGTATTTGTAGGTGGGAATGAACTAATGAAAACAGAATACAGATTATCTCAATTACAGAAACAATTGGGTGCATGTCAGCTGGGAAGAAAAGACAAGCAGAATCTGGAGTGCTCTTTCCACCATAGCAGCTCCTAAACAGAAGCAGGAATACTGGACAATTTAATAACACTGGGATGCCCCTGCAGACCAGTCATGTGCCTAGAACTCCTCTGAAGTCAGAACAGCTTTAGGAAATAGCTACCCTAAAAGACCAGTTCTTAGTAAATAAATTCCCACTTGGAACAACTTCCTAACAGTTGTTCCTTGTTCCCTTCCATGACGTCCTGGTCGCAGGGCAGTGACCAGGCTGTGGCTGGTGGTAAATCAGTGTGTGACAGCACCAGGAGCCAGCCCTGGCTGCTGCTGCAGGGTCTGCCTGGCTCCACAGCTCAGGAGCATGTGCAGCTCCTATTAATAAAGCAGTGTGTACTGGTGGAACAAGGCCAAACTGCTCCCATCTCCCCATTCCCTAATTTCTCCTATAGCACTCGCCCTCCCAAACAGGAGCAAAGGTCTCCCCTGCCTGGCGTTGCTGCCTGTGGAAAGGGGCTGTTCGTTACTCAGCATGTCCCTTTGATGAAGGCAGCACGTTGGGAAGCCTCCTGCATGACCACTAACCCACCCTTCCCCTTCCTCCCTCCTCCTCTTCCCACAGGATATTCCTGCAGGCAGAGCTGCCGTCGGCTCTGCAGGGACCGCCTTGGCTTTGCTGGGCACCAGGAATGAGCCCAGGTGACCGACAGAGGTGCTGGCCTCCTGCAGGCAGGTCTGGGGCAGCAGCTGTGCCCAAGCCTGAGAGCACAGGGCAGGGCGGGTGCCCAGGAAAAGCACCTGCAGTTCCACGGTCCTGGTTCTGAACACTGGACCTTGACTCTTCAGAACGCGGAAAGTTAAAGTGGAAAGAGAAACTCTGAAAAGTTTACAGGAAATGGGAGCACGGGGAGGTTTAGTGATTAGGGAGGAACAAGCTGGGAAAGTCCAGAGGCTGCAAGTTATGGACAATTAAAACCTGATTTAGGCTTTCCTTGTTGTTTGCTCAGGCAAACATCCCAGAGGAGACAAGGCAATTGTTTCAGAGGAAAGAACTGTGCCTTCGACAAGTGGTGACACTACCCTTTTGCAGGGATTTTCCTAGAGGAGAAAAGCCAGCACGTCAATGAGGTCAGTGATGGCAGTGGATGTCTCTGGTGCCAGCCTTGCATGGCTCTGTGCCCCCCACACGCCGCGGTCAGACACGAGGGTTCAATCCCAGTGGCTTCAGAGCCCCGGGGTCCATCCCCGGCAGGTCTGGGAGCAGAAAATGCCTGGTGCAGCCTGTGCTCCAGTCTCATTTCCCCTCCTTCGCTGACAGAAGCATCAAGTGCACTTGTGCTCCCGAGGTCTGTGCTGTATAAATATCCCCAGGAAATAAATAAATGCCAGTGCACTTGTGCATTTCCCTCAGATATTCTTCTCCCCAGCTGCTATGCTGACAGTGCTTACCAGGAATCAGGCATTTCATTCTGGCTTACTATTCTGCTGGAGAGAAATGGGAACAAGATGCTCCTGAGGCAGGGAAGGGGGTGGGAGGTGTGGGGGGGTGTACAATTCAGTTACCAGAATATTGGTTTGTTTATTTATAGATGCACACACACAGACCTATGTAGGAAACTGGAAAATAATTCCTCACCCTGCAACTGAAGGGGAGAGATGAAGACTGAAATCTTAGAGGGGAAGAAGCGGGAGAGAGTAGAGGAGGGGGGGGGAGTTTAGGACTAGGGTTTTAATTCTCATCCAAATGGGCACTGAGACTGCATACCTGTTGTGAGGGGGAAACCAGAAGGGCTTTGCCTTAGTGACTCAGCTTTCCAGCAGTTCTGGCCACAGGCTGTATGGCAGGGACTGGAGACATTGCAGGTGACAAAGTGCCCCCAGGACAGGTGTGAGCCCACTGGGGCATAAATGGGAGCAGGGACACTCAGGAACTGAACTACTGTGAGCACTGAGCTTGCTGGCTGCTCTGCTCTCCAAAGCCAGGCTTGGAGCCATGTCCATTCCCCAGCCACCCTGAGCCAACAAAACCGTGCTGGAGAAAAGAGACAAACAAAAAGGAGACTTTGAAAGGGGAGCTGGGAGGCCGTGTGGTCCTGGCTAGAGATCCAGGGCATCTGGGTTCCACCTCCTGGGGACAGAGCTCAGAAGGTCTGTGTCTTTCCTACCCTCTGTCTCAAACTGTACATTCAGTTCTGCTGCAGATCTGTTTTGTTGGTTTAGCACCTGGCAGCACAGCAGGCTTGACTTTTTTTGGATCCTTAGCTTATATTCTAATATTGTTAACAATTAAATGAAACCTATAGAATGGAACCGCCTCAATTACTCTCTCATATCAGTCTGTCCATTCATGTCTGTCCTGTGTGATCCCCTGCCCCACCTTGCAGTAAATCTGACTTTCATGCCCAGAACTGTCCAGAACTAAATACACAACTTCTGCTTGGCTGTGTTTGCCTGCAGATTCACGAAGTTCTTGGGGCCTGACCCAGAGCTCAACAAATACCATTAACATCATAATTGAATAGGTGTTTTCTGAACATCACCAGAAGACATGAAGTTGGGCTTCTATTGCGTACTTTTAGGTCTTAGGTATCTGTGTCACCTTCAGATGCCCTGGTGACCTACCTAGACAGTAAGAAGGCTCACCTACCCTTGTAGCGATTATGAATTAAATATTGAAATGCAGTGGGATCTTCTGTGTCCTTTGGAGCAGAGACACCGAGAATAGAAACATCAGGCTCATGTATCCAAGAGGAACTGTGTTCCTGTGCCAGAGCAGCCACTGCTGATCAGAGCAGCATGGAGTCTTTTAACCTGGAAATCAGCAGTGCCTGTGGACAGATGAGGCTGTTGCAGGCTGGGAGCCCTGGCTTGGCTTGGCTTTGTGTCCTCAGGTGGGTCTGAGCCAAGGAAAAGCCCAGCCAATGTGCCTGTTTTGGCACTGCCTCTGCAGTCAGTCACAAATGACCTTGCAACACATATTGTCTCTTGGAACACAGGCGTTCCTGCCCCTTCCCTGGAGCCCCTGCCTGGGCAGCAGTGAAGTCACATCCCACCCAGTTCTCCCATCAGTTTGGGTATGAAATGTTTGGGGGTTTGAAGGTTGTCTCCTGTGCAGGAGTGCAGGATGTAGACTGGGTGAGTAGAGCGGGGTTTCGGGGCTGGTTCCCCCAAGAGAGACAAACCTTCTCCATCCAGCTCTCCATTAATTATTGTCAGGTCATCTGGTTCAATCCCTAATAACAGCAGACACACATTGTTAATTTCTCAGGCAATCTGGAATCTGCTGTTGACATCAAGTTCACTTGCCAGGGTTTATCTCTCCCCATGGCCCTTAGGCCAGGCTGAATTGCGATTTTAGCTGGAAAATATTCAGTAAATCTGAATTGATGGAGATTGGTCCATAAAACAGACACCCATCTCATCCATAGCTGGGGTCTGCAGCACCTTCCATTCCCTGTTCTGCCTTGTTCCAGAACTTAACTAGAGAGTTAGCCATGGCAAATTAGTGCTGCATTCATTACGTTTTTCAATTTCATCCATGACATACACCCAGTATTGGAATGAAGTTGTGCACAGACATCAGTTTATGGAAACAGGTGATTCTCATACTTGCTTTGGACTTGATGGAGCCAGCATGGACTCCTTGCTGTCCCTTCCACTCCCAATCACTCCCAAAGCATTCAAATAGATCATAAGGGCCTCTTTGGATTTCTTTTTGTATGTTGTCTTAAATGAATGAAAAGTGTGGCATGAAATACTTGGGGACATCTTCTGTGATGGGATATATGTCCATATGATTTCCTTGACCTGACATAAAACCATCTTTGCCAGACAATCCCACTCCAACACCTGAACTGCAGCACTGGATTCTCTTCCCTTCTCCCCATTCCCTTTCACCCCAAACCCAGGCACGTCCTTCTCATGTCAGAGCCGAGCCCGGCTCAAGGACTGCCTGCTGGAATGAGCAAAGCCCTGGGCTGCTGACCTCCCCCTCTCCCCGAGCCCGGCTTTGCACGGGGCTCTGTGTGTTTTGTCTAGTGCTAATGAGCCGGCCTGTGTTATCTCTAATGTCATTTTAAAATTAAATTAACCCCAGACTGTGGGTGTGTGTTTGCATGGCGATAGGAATTCTCTGGGAAGGAGGATGCCTTGGGCGCACACACGGAACCTGCAAAGCTTCTCCGGCGGCTCTGGCTGCTGTGCTGGCTGGCACCACCCCAGGGAGAGTGTGCCCATGCATCACAAATCTGCTTTTTGGTTCCCCATCCACCCACCCCTGAGCTGAGCGCTCTGCCAACTCAGCTTCTGTATAAATCAAAGGGAAATATTCTCCCCCTCCTGTTTTTTTCTTTTCCTGAACAGATTGGATGTCATTATGTGCAGCTGAGCTCGCCGAGGCTGGCGGGGGAGGAGGGACAGGAGGAGGGATGGGGAGAAGAGACGGTTTTAGACAAAATGCTCACAGTCCATCAGAGGGGGAAAACAGCCTCCAGCTACAAGTAACCAGCACTTCACACACACGCTGATTTACTGGGGAAACCCAGAGAGGTTTAATATTTAAAAATAAAATAGAGAGTGAGGGAGAAAAGGACTAGGAGGGAAGGATGTTATCACTGTCGATGGAGCGATGAGACACCACAGGGCTGGGATGGAGGGGCGGGATGGCACAACACCTTCTCCGGCCCTCTGACATATTGGGGGGCTCAGGTGGCCACTTACAGAGCCCGCGGGATCCTACATTGTGGAGAAGGGCTTGTGGCTCGTCCTTGAGGAAGCGAAAAGCACCCTCTTGCTCCTCCCAGCGCAGTTGTTCGCTGTGCAGTGCAGAGTTTCCCATCATTACTGAAGGATCACTGGGTGAGAAAGAGGGAAAAGAAAGGGAAAGGGAGAGGGGAAGGGGGAGGAAGAGAGAAAGGGAGAGCAGGAGGAAAAACGGGGAAGGGCACAGCAAATGGAGAAGAGGGGGAAAAGAGGAGTAAGAGAGGGAAAGGGGAGGAAAGAGAGGGGAAAGAGAGGAAGAGAGAGAGAGACAGACAGAGAGGAAAGAAGGAGTGTGAGCCAAATGCATGGCATTCAAAAGAAGCAGCTTTCAAAAGCTTTGGCTGGGATGCAGATTTGCAGAATCTCTGGACCCATAATTCCCTGGCACACAAAGCTTGCTGGAGGCATCAATGTGCCCAAAAGGGGCTTGCAGAATAAACAGCAGATAAAAAAAACTAACACCCACAACAAGCCTATGAATTAGAAATGAAGGCAGGAGGAACAGCTGTACTTCCAAGCTGCAGGTGACCTCATTGTGGAAGCTGTGCCACAGCAAGGCTTGCCCGTGTCCAGTGGTTCTGAAATAATAGGTATGGACAATAATAGCTGGGAGGGAGAACACATTCTCTATCTATATTAAAGAGTAGGTAATTGCCCATCTCTCCTGCCAGCTATATTTTAATCCAGAACTAAATTACTCTGAACATTCTTATAAACTTTTATGTTACAGCATCTCCTAAAGCCTCCACTGACACTCCAAGGCCCAGATTTTTCCTTCTCCCTTTTGCCTGCAGTGAACTGGAGGGTCACCCATGAACTGGAGGGTCCAAACCAAAACATCGGAACTTTCCACTCAAAGGACCCTGAAACGTTGCAAAGTGCTGAGCCCACCCTGGGGGACAGAAGGGGAACTGATATGGGAACTAGCATGTCTCCATAGCTGTAGATATCAGACAGTGGTGGTGGGCTCCAGTATTTCAAAACTTCAGTGTTCTGTCATTTACTGTGAAAGGGAATTACTCCACGATGAACTAACATGGATCAAGGACAGCAGCCTACACCCTCGTGAGGTGGCTGCACTGCACAGGTGGGGTAAGGGAGCAGAGCTGTGGCAGTAGATTTTCAACTGTTCTTGCCTTCTGGATATAGGAATGCCTCAAAATGCACCAGTATTCAATAATCACCATCTTCCCAAACACATCCTATGCCGTGGCCAACTTTGGCACAAAACAAAGCAGGTTTTTAGAATGCTGGTTGCTTTCCTAATGATGCAGAGCAATGGAGGATCAAAGTCTGCTCGATTTTTGGAGAAGAAAATGACAAAGAATAAAAAACCCACGTGGGAATATGAAACAAAAGCAGTCATTAAACATTGCTTCTGAATTGGTAGGTTTTTGTTTGAGGGAGATAATTCCAGCGCTATTTGAAAAAAAAAAAATCAATTCCAACTGCAATTGGTGTTTGTTGTACAGAGAATGGGAATGGTCTGGCTATAAAAGGGGCCTCAGTTCCTTCCAAAAATGACCGTACAAGTCCACACTCAGCTCTGGCACAGGGGCATTAAAAATAGTCAGAGATCACGTACACCAAGTAACAGTAATTTGCTGCTACCAAAATAGTTTACAGTATTTAAAAAAAGCTTAATCTAGAGATCGTTTTCTTGGCAGCAAAAATCTTCCTTGTGCCAAGAGAGGAATAATTTGCATCCTTGGTGTCAGTGGTGATGCTGCCATGGTGCCTCAGCAGCGCCCGGGAGGGGCAGCCAGCTCCGCACGCACAGGGAGAGCACATGGAGAAGGAAAGACATTCTCCTTGCAATGGCACCAGAAATGACATCAGCAAGGGGTGAATCATCCCTTAGTCGAAGCATTTATCTCATGGAACACAACGCTGTGTTTGGGATTGGGCTTCTTCCCCCTTGATCTTGGTGCGTTGTGAACAGGCCCCAAAGAGTTAAGTTTTCAGGAGTATGATTGCCTTGGTATTATGCTCTCAGCTGTGATCAGCAATATGTAACAAAAAAAACAGTGCTTAAGTGGATTTTTTTAAAGTATTCCCCACTGTAAATGTGTAATTAATTAGCCTTCCCCTTCCCCCTTGCTCACACATCCCGCCCCGTGGGGACCCTCCCCTTTCCCTCCTATCAAATTCAGACAGTGACTGGGAGCTGAATTATTCATTCAGCTGTAGGTGTAACACAGCCATTTAAGTGATTTAAAGTTCAAGCAGTCTTGCTGATGTTCAGCAACAACAAAAAAAAGTTTAAAGAGAAAAGTAGAGACCAAGTTCTCTTCTCTTAACCCACTTGTTTAGTTACACAAACAGTGCAAGGTTTTGTGAATCAACCTATTGAATGAAAAAGAGATTTGTGAGAACGTCACATCAGCCAGAGCACCTGTCACTCATTAAGAAAATACCACAGTTATAAGCATCAGTTAAAGCTTTTGTTCCAATATGTCTCGTTGAATATTCTCTGCTGTGATAGTTAATTTTATGCACACTTTGCTGGAAATAGGTGGCAAGTGAAGTTCATACTGACAATCACAGAAATCACATTAAGATCCCTGTTTAGTCCTCATTATCATTGTATCAGAGAACCTCATGCTAAAAATTACGTACAGCCGAAGAACAAATTAACCATAATTAACGACACTTTGTAGCACTTCTGATTAGATCTCAAACTGCTTCAAAGTCTTTAATTTTCTGAACATTTCTGCGATATCAGGCAGTCCCTTCACTCCTCTTTTAAAGCTGGGGCTGTGAATAACGGTACCTGAACCTGGCTAATTCTCGGGAATCTGGGAAAGTTCCTTCCTGCCCCAGGAGGCAGCACAGGGGGAGACACAGCCCTCTGTGTCCATAGCCGTGATCTGGAATCAGGATGTGCCTCCCAGTGTTCTGCAGCTGGGGCTGAATGTTGACTTTCCTCAAGGCAACACCAAAAGTCCATGACAAAAAGAAAAGCCAGATCCAAACGGTGTCACCCTCCTGGTGTCACCACCACTGGGTGGCCACCAGGCCCCAAACTGGGCTGTGCCAGATGTGCTGTGCAGTGGGATGTGTCAGTCCAAAGGAATTCCTGCAGTGAAAGCCCGTCCTGAGGCCTGTGATTACATGAAGTGCTGTGTTGCCATTACTCACAATTTTATTAGCAGCACCCTAATATGTGCGGTTTCTCTTGAAGATGCAGCTGCTTGAATGTCATCTGAATACCTCAGCCTTTATGAAAAAGTGTTCTATTTTTACAGCCATAATTATGCCACTCAGGATTTTGAAGTACAGGCTTATGCCTGTATTAGTATAAGATTGGCAATACTAAACTTAAAAAAAGCCCAAATCCTGAAATACCTGTAGGTATTTTAGGCAAAGGGAAAGCTTGAAAGAAATGGATGTCAGGATTGTTCCCTGACTCCTGCACTGCAGAGTCCATTGTGGATTTAAGAATGAAGCCACAGACTCACAAGTGAGGGGATGTTGAAGCAGCACCAGGAAACAGCAAAAGCCTTCAGTTCTGGGTGAGGGTTATTGCTCAGGGCTACTTTAAGCTAAGCAGCTCTTCAGGGCTACCCAAACAGGTGCTCTGGGTTCTACAATGCAGGGTTGATCGAAGTGACTGTACTAAGAGAACTGGAGGTTGCAAAATGCCGGCCCACCTCAGCCAGGAGCCAATAAACCTGGATAACCGATGGCACGGCTCAGTTCTGGTTTGCATCACCTCAGCTGCCTCTGGGATCCCACCCTGCAGCTGCTCCCACCCACACAAACTTCACTGGAGGACAAGTCTTGTCTTTCTGAGCCTCCTTTCTGGCCTAGATTTGAGTGGCACAATCCCTTGACTAGAAGCCCCACTTGCTCAGAGCGGAGTTTTCCTGATAGTTTTCTTTCTATGAATTGCTCCATCACAGGACTGTCATAACAGACTGTTTGCCAATTTGAAATCCAACAGTTTGTCTGGTGTAAGTGTTAAAAATGTTGTCTTGGCAGTTGGGTTTTTTTTTTTGGTTTTTTTTTTTTTTTTTTTTTTTTTTTTTTTTTTGTTTTTTGGTTTTTTTTTTCCTTTGCATTAAGTGACTTGATTTTTTTTTCTATTCATTTTGACAGTATGTCAGGGGAATTGGATCATTTTAGTAGCCTGCTTTCTTTCTTTCACTTCAAATAAAACTCAACACTTAACCTATGAATTCAGAGTAATTTTATTTTAACTATATAAACTCTGCAAGACTCAGCATGTTTTTTTTTTTTTTCACTGGAACTCATAGTCATAGCAGGCAAAATATAGTAAATTGTTTAAAAGTGGGATTAAAACCAAAAGCAAGATAGGCACGTGTTATATTTACTGAGAATGGAAGATCTGAGGCTAAGACTTCCCCTAGACTGTAGGCTGAGAGGAGGGTCCTCTGTGATGACTCAAGTCAGGGTTTTTTAAAATCATCTTTTATCAATGTTCTTTTCACCCATTGCAAGAATTAAATGACTAAAGCTTTACAATCTGCTTATGATGCAGCAAGTCTCACTTTATGCTTGTGCTATCCAAACCCCCCAGCCCCACTGACCTGGCTGTCCCTGATGGCCCACACTGTTCCTAACTATGATTCATCATTTCGACGGCACGTTCATCACTTCTGGTGAAAGAGCCCCTTGTGGACCAGAGTGGTGCTGAATGAGAATTTCCAGAGTTTAACCAGGGGTGAATTTCATGAAATTATCAGAGAAAATATCAGACAGGCTACAACAGAGATTCAAAGTTAGTAATTGGAATTAACCCCCTGCTAACAAAGAGGGAAGAATGCTTTACAATCTCCTGTGAAGTCTGAGTAATGCAGTGTCCAGGGGAAACTACTGATGTGAGAAGAAAGCCAAAGGATACCTGCACAGGAACAGGAACTCCAGACAGACTTCAGGACAAAAAAACAAGGTCCAGAAACCCAGAACTTCAAATTCTTTCCTTAAGGATAGATGAAAGAATTAGCTTTTAATATCCCAAGCTTTCAAAAGGGAGAGAGCCACAGAGCCACTGATTTCAGTGACCCATTTTCATCAGGACTCACTATTTCATCCAGCCATGATGACACACGATCGTCTGAGGGCATCAGTGTGTCTGTGAACTGCACTGTTCTGTTTCCAGGAGAAAAACTCACCAGTTCAAAACCAGAGCAATATGGGACAAGAGCAATTCTGCTGAAGAGCAAGCAGAGGGTAAATGTCAAAGAGAAAACTGCTGACCCTGCATTATCAAAGACTCATAGAATGTCCTGAGCTGGAAGGGACCCACAAGGATCATTGAAGTCCAGCTCCTGGCCCTACAAGGACACGCCAAGAATCCCACCATGTACTTGAGTATTGTGCAAAAGCTTCTCAAATCAGTAAATAAGAGTGTAAATCAGTTAACTATTATCAGTAAAAAAGAGCAATGAGACCCCACTTTTCAGTGTAAATCCCTGAAGTTACATCAGTGTAGAACCCAGGAGAGGGAAGGAAGAATCAGACCTCCTGAGAAAATGCAAAAGAGATACATCACCAAAAGAGGATTCTGTCCAGCTCCTGGGAGTACAGTGGGGGTAGCGCCAGCACAGGAGATGTGGCAACAGGGCAGCACAAGTCTGTGTGTATTGTACCCCCACCTCTGTGAGTGCTGTAGGGAGAAATTAATTGGGTATGTCCTAGAAGCCCGAACTTCAAGTTACAAGGAGGGTTCATGAGAAAAGGTGCCTGTCCTGACTTCCCAAAGCTCCTGCCTTCCCTGTCCCCCCTCCCTGGGCTGTGTCCCTGCACTCTCACCCTCTGGCAGCCCTCGAAATGGTGATGCTCCCACTCCTCTTACAGTGGGCTCTGTGTGTGCTGTTTCTTCTTCAATGATTCATGACTCCTACTTCTCACTTCATCTGCCTTTGTTTTCCCGGGCAGGGAATGTGTCTGGTACATGGCAAAACGCGCCGTGCTCACGCCAGCGCCGTGAGCGGCTCCACGCGAGTGTCAAGGTAACGCCGGCTGCAGACACAGCTCCTGATGGAAATGGGCTTTGGCTTCCGCTTCTTTGCCCTTGTAAAATTGCACAGAACTGCAGTACAAACACTCTCCCCACTGAATCGTTTGTCTTTGGTCCATAATTCTTTTTCTTGTACTGGTTGTTCCCCTGAACTCATCTCTAGCAAAAGGCCTTCCTAGTACTTCACCAAAAGCCTCCTTCTTGTGACAGTAAAATCCAGGTGTCAACCAGTATTTCTCTACACCAGCTTTCAAACATCTTTACGAAGAAACAGTGAGACTCTATAAGGATGGAAAAACTGAACCACAGAATCAGAAAATACCTTGGCTAAAAGCAGACAGCAGGCTGCTGGAAGAGCTAAGAATAAAATTATGATTTCCTGATGTTTAGTCTGATCCTCTGTGAATGGGACTCCCTCATGCTGAGAAGGTGCTCAAGGATTAGCTTTATTTATATATTTACTATTCAAATATGGCATGTTCTCACATCTCTTTATTTTCATGTTAATCGTGTTGTGGATCTTCTCCACCCACCTCCCATTTCCTTTGGTACATTTGTTCTGTAGCTATTTGTGTAGAAACCAAGCAATTTCTGCTCCACCTGCTCATAAACACAATGAGAGCGAGAACACTGTGTTACAGCACAGCCACTGCCTTAGCAACAGATTACAGCATCCCTGGGAAGGAACAGGGACCTTCTGGAGAGGAGGAGTGCCCTTCATCTCCCTGAAAAGCTACCGCAGGCAAGTTCTGCCTTTAATTATATTTCCAGCCAGCCCCCCCTTAGCTTTAAGCAATAAGTAGTTGTAAAGAAAGAACATAAAAGCTGAGCAGAGTTTGCTCCTCGCACTCAGAAAAGCCAGAATGGGGCTGGTGAAAGCTTGTGAGCAGACTGGCTCCCACAGAACATGCAAACACATATTTGAGCACTCAGTCATGGCTGGTGTAAATAATTCATTCTGCTGTGATCCCAACCCCCTGGTAGCTCCATGTCTGGCAGGACAGCTCTCCTAGGGATGTACAAAAGGCAAGTGAAGCACAGCCCACAACCCTTGGCTGTCAGACTACAAGCAGCTCATAGATCTGGAATCAAAGTCAGGAGCTCTCTACCCTACGGAAAGGTGCTGAAAAGCATCAGACAGAAGTTATTGGACATAGTGGGACATGCAAGGGCTGGTTTGGCAGAGGATGGCTGACAGGCAGGTCACCCTTGATACATCCTCTCAGAAAAGTAACCATGACTTGATGAACTCAAAGCCACCTCAAGTATTTTTAGAAAGGCAAATATTTGTGTGAAAGCAAAGGGATTTGATTTTAGCCTTTCTCCCAGTCTGTTTCAGTGGGTCACACGATTTTGTCTGTGAGCTCCCCAGAAGCAAAGGTGATGTTCCTGTGTTTGCATTAACACAGTCCTGACCTTGGAAGAGGTCTCTAGACAGAACAGGGGCGGAATATACTGTAGGCTATAGTAAAAGCTTACAGGTGTAGAAGGAAAGAAGGGTCACCTACACTTGCATGGCTTTGTTAAAATGATGAGATTTGGGCAGTTTGATGCATAAGGGAGACAAAAGTCAGAGAACCACATCTTCCATGTTGGACCCCAGAGCCCTGAACTGACACGTGGGAACAATGACATAATGGTGGGTTACATAAAAGGTCAGTAGTGACATACAGCAAATAACCAGACAAAAAAAACACCCCTTCTTTTTCATTGTCTGGGGATTAGCTATTTCATTAAGCTGTCTGCCCATATTAGAGAATTAAGCCTATTATCTGTTGAAGGATTTTGATGCCTGAAAGAAAGAGGTCTGGGCTTACAGCTCATCTAATCTTTTTATGACTGGAAATATGAAGCAAAGTATGGACGAGGTAAGAGGAAATACAGAAAACCTCTGGCCTGAAGGCAAGAGTGAAAAGGTTGTGGGAGAGCACTGAACTTGTATGCAGAATGTTTAGTGTTCTCATTTGGTGTCTCACACAACACACGGTCCCCGAAGCTGCGGAATACAGAACCAGAAGCTTTCTGAATTCTGGCCACAATGCTTTTTATGCTCACCTGAAGCTGCAGTCTCTTCACCCAACACAGGCAGCAGTGACAGAGACTCAGCTGTGTCCCATGGAGGGTCTGGTACATGCGACTGCAGCAGGAACGTCCTCACAAAGCATCCCCGGCAGCCCTGGGTTTGGGCAGTCCTAGCCCTGGGTTTGGGCAGTCCTAGCCCTGGGTTTGGGCAGTCCTAGCCCTGGGTTTGGGCAGTCCCTCCCCTGTCCCGGGCTGCCGGTGGCACCGAGCCGGCTCGCGGGGCCATCAGGGCTGTCTCACGAGGAGGGAGGTGGCACACGGCTGAGGATTCGCATGGGCAGCCCAAGGAACTCAGCGAGAGCCATCGTGCTGGAGGAAGTCCCTCCTCTGACGCACCGCCACCACCTGTCTCTTTACACTTGATGGCATCTGTTGGCATTTTTTATGTGCCAAGGCGTTAATATCAGAAGGGAGCAGGGGAGGAAGATACCGAGTTCTTGGGGACCTGGAGTGGCAAACACCTCAGCTGTGCTGGGTCAGGGGATGGGGCTGCCCACGGGCATCACCCCTTGGAGCAAAACACAGCAAGTCGTGTGTTTGTCTCCACTGTCTGAGGTGCCACTTGGAAAAAAAGGTGTGTCAGGGGATTAAAATGCTTTGCCATGGGGAAGAGTGGAGAGGAAGACAAATTATTTTAAAATTAATAAAAAATATAATGCCTGGATCAGGTACCAGATGGATCGTAGAGCAATCCTTGACTTGTCCCCAAGAAAGGTAAAGAAGACAAGCTTTCCTGACATTGCTCAGTCAGCCATGAGGAACCACCAAGAAGAGGCAGATGGTCATTCCATCTCTGAAACTATCTGGGCCTTGGCCTCTGCTGGGAATATATGTTGAGGTGCCAATTGCCAGCATTTTGAGTAGTGCCTTTTGTGATCCAGCCATTAATTTAACCCCGTACCAAGATCCATAAAACTCACTCCACAAAGAATGGCGAAAAGGGCAGGATTCCAACAGGTTTTGATAAACATCCAAAATAAACAGCTATAAACCCCAGCCAAAGACATCAAAAATAAATCAAGGAAAAAAAGTGGAACAAACTGGTGCCATATAGCTGGCAAGCAGTTCCACTGAAGATCATATGAATCTCCTTTTAATAAGAGGAAACAGTTCGGAAACCCCTAATGAACCTCTAACCAGAGAAAATAATTTGAAGAGACGACTGCATTCTCACTCCCACAAATAATCACAAGAGAGGGTGCTGTTCAGCCAGGACAATGAGCAGGCAGGTAAAAAACTGCCCCCCCCTCCCCCATCTGCCATGTATATTCTACAGATCAATGCCAGAGTGCAGCCTCGAGTGTTGTCAATATGGTTCCTTTCAAAATCCACTAAAATTTCCAAAAGATTAATGAAAGAATCTGAAACAGACCTCACATTCTGGTGCCACCTGTCAGGCCTGTCCTTGTGTGAAACTGCTGAATAAGTCAGCACTCCCTGGTTTTCCCCCTGGCAGGGATAGCAGTGTGCTGTGCCTGGGGTGCACTGGGAGCCCTGGGAACCGGGGCTGCTGCGCACCAGCCTGGGGCTGAGCTGCTTCCAGCACTCCCACATCCACAGTGACAGCCCCGGGAGTTACATGTGGGCTTTCACAACTTGGTTTTGACCAAAGTGTGCAGAAAATCCTCCTGTCGTTTTGCTGGAGAGGTCCTGTCTCTTCACGTGGGGGTGTTGCTCCCAGGGAGCATCCATCCTCTCCCAACGTCCAGAGGAATAGGTGTTGGATGACCTATTCTGCATTAGGATATTAAGGTGTAACTCCTCATATGGTGAGCTGGTAGAAGGTGCAGGGGAGTGTAAGAGGGAGCAGTGCTGCTGTGCCCTCGCTGACTTCTGTGCTTGGGGCTCAGAGGAGGGTGTACAGGACAGGTTTATTAGCAGATACAACATGACTTCTCAGTGGGGTGTGTTTCAAGGGATGGACCAGGATAAGGTCTTTTCACTATAAAAATAAAAAGAATCTAAATCCCAGTGCTCTGGGATTTTCATTATCTATCTAAAGAACAAATAATGGCAAATAACAGCCTGTCTCCTATTAGGTTTTACAGGTAGGTTAACATGAGGTTTAATCTCACAGGATAAGCAGAAATACTTGGGAAGATGCAAACAGTTAAGCTTGTGTAGCCATCTGACCACACACTGGGGGTTCTGTCAGGTTTCTACAGACCACGCTGAAATCTCTGCCACTGAATGTCAGCTGTGCTTGATATTATTATAATAGCATGTAATACAATTTTACCTGCCTGCCATGAAAAATGCCTAGTGCTAACTGAAAATAAAATGGTAATGCTGGTCTATGTACAATGGGTTCTCCCACTGATGGCAAAAAAGAAGAAAATAATTTACTGGTCAAGATTTTCCTTTCATTCATTCTGGATATCAAGAAATTAATGACTGGAGAACCTACTGTGATGGAGGGAGGTACAATCACAGTAAAGTTCAGAGAGGCACAAAAATTCCGTAACACAGAGGGCACACTGACAAAAAATATTTGCAAGGAGAGTGGAGGGGAAAATCAACTTCATTTGGCCTCAGTTATCAAACCCAGAGTGGCCATTAGCAGTGTAATAGGAAAATCAAGTTGCTTTACAAAACAACATAAATTCAGCCTGAACAGGACTCTGTAACCTCTGCAAAGACACAGGGAATATACTAATTAATGGCTTTAGTCATAGTACTGTTGTTGGTAGAAGATGTTGAGACAAATGTGTAAACAGAGGAGCTTTGGGAATGTCACAGTAATTTAAAGTACATAAACCTTCAAAGCACTGCCTGTGATAGAGTGATACATTGTCTTATAATTGGGCAATTGCTTTCATTCCATGATATAATTAGCACACAATTATGGTTATGTGAAAAATCGCTCCATCTCCCTCCCTTCCAATTTGTGCTGTTTAATCTAAGCAGAGAAAATGTCTCTTTTTTGCGGTGTTACCAGCAGGTAACTCCATCCCTACTGCCCAGTTGCAATAGCAGAGCCTCTTGCCTGACTGATATAAGGGTTGAATATTCAGGAGAGGAGTGGAAATCAAGCTATTTGGATAAAAGATTTGCTGTTCATATTTTTTTTCACATCCTAAAAATACACCTGTTGCTGCCACAACCTGAAGTTTGGCACAAGCCCCCAGTGAAGCCAAAGCTGCAGCAGAGTTTAAATGCCCCCAGTGCCTGTGCTCTGTTCAAGGCTGGGCTAGACAGGCCACTTTTGGCTACAACCCTGTTTTTTGAGGGTCAGTGTTCAAACAGCATCACAGGATCATTGAGTCTGGCAAAGACCTCCAAGGTCATCAAGTCCAACCTGTGACTGACCCCACCTTGTCACCCGGCCCAGAACACTGAGTGCCACATCTCTGCAAGGTTATCTTCCCTCCAAAATGCAAATGTTTTGGTAAACCTTGTGAAAAACGTGTTTTTAAATCCACAGCCTCTGCCCAAGGCACAGCATGTGCGTTATACCCTTGTTCATACACATGTTCTGTTGTTAGTCTGGAGATAAGTTGTCTCTGCAAAGCTCTCCCTTGAGTCACTCCCTGAGAACGTGCTCTGGGGTGAGGTTTGCTCTGTGTTCCTGTGATCAGCAGAGGGTCAGGGCTCTCTGGACGCCTCAGAGAGCACACAGTGCAGGAAACAATCCTGGGCTTTA
This sequence comes from Acropternis orthonyx, assembly GCA_035583155.1. NCBI lineage: Eukaryota > Metazoa > Chordata > Aves > Passeriformes > Rhinocryptidae > Acropternis > Acropternis orthonyx. The sequence continues at coordinate 4,737,428 of JAWWEU010000055.1, read as the reverse complement.
ATGGAGTTGCCATAATTCCTGGCAGCTGAGAGTCCTTCACCGCGTGGAACTCACCTCTCCAACTGCCTCAGAAGGAGTTTTTATCTTTAGCAGAACTGTCTGTTTTACCTTCAGTGAGATCTTAAAGAACAAAATTCCTGGTGTGACTGTTTATACCGCAGAGGAGATCAGTGCTGCCTTCACACTGCTCGTGGGCACACACAAGTCTTCTCCCCCCAGCCCACTATCCACAGATATTCCCCAAACTATCCCTGCAAACACACATGTACCTGTCTCTAGATACTCCTTTTTTTCCATAACAGTTCCTTCCCACTTGTATCCATGAAGAGGGAGCAGGCACGTACAGAAATTTAGGGGGGGAAACACGTTGCAGATGGAAAAGAACAACAACAACCTCTCACACTCTCTACCCTCAGTCCTGTGGGAGATACTTATCCATGGGAAAAGCTTTACAAATTCTAAGTAAACGGGAAAAAAATTATATTTTCATAACATTTGGGAGGAAATGCATCTTAATGGAAAATAGCTAGAGAAAAATAATAGCAGCTAGTGAGCTGAAGGAACTATATTCTCCCTGACATGCAACAACAATAGAAGCTAATGCGAGTCATTTGCAGAAGGAAAAGTGAATAGCTGTGGCATATTTGCAAAGAATATATGGCAGTTTACCAAAGGCAAAGCTCCAAGGAATACCAGCTGGGACATAAGAAGGGAGCTATCAAAGGAGGAGGGAGGTATAACGGCATCATGGGATGGTTGGCACCAGTTCCTTAAAGCATTTCATGGAATGAGACAGGGCTGAGCAGAGCTGGTAAATCAAGGTGGGGGTGTCACTCACGGCGGCTCGTGGCAGGGGGCCAAGGAAGGCACCAGAAACACACACGTGGGGGTTTTCAGCATGTCTCAAGTTGGCAAATTTACCAGTTATTAAACCCTAGTCATGGATTAGATTTTATTAATAACTAGTCTCCTGTTTCGACCAGAAAACATTCACTTCAAATAGTATTTAAAAATCAAACTCTTCTAATTAGAACACTTTTCGTTTGTGGAAAATTACATCCTAATGACTTTGTACTTTGACCTTATTATGTGAAGACCAGGATGGCCCATTGCTTTGTGCCCCAGCCTGGCATCTTAGCAACACAAAGCCTAGGAAATGAGAAGGCATCCAAAATGCCATAGTAACATCCCATTTATCTGGATGCTTCCAAAAAGTTGATTTCCATCTTTGGATGTGTCTAACTACAGAAGCTGCCTCCGCGATAAAAGAAAAGTGCATCCTAAATTTTGAAAAAAGAGAGGGATAAACTTATTTCCAGTTTAATGCAGATTTTAAGGAACACAAAACAAAGTGTGCATGATCCCAAATAGAATTATTTTTCAATTCCTCAGTATTTTGTTTTCTCCAAGAGATAACTATTGCAGTTATTAATAACTTCCACTTTGAAAAGGGAGCTGTCTGGATTTGCAAGAGAAATTTATGATTCCTTTATGCACAAGGTAAACTGGGACAAAATATTGAGTAACAGTTCACCGCCAGGTGATTTCAACTTTAACTTCTCTTTGAAATGAACAGGCTGTCCCAGTAAACAAGAGCTCTGCCAGTGTTCCTGGAGGCCAATTTGTCCAGGTTTGATAGTTGAGGAGGTGCTGGAGGACAGGTCTGAGGGACTGGTGCCACCAACTGCTGGAGAGCCCCTGGACTGAACTGAGGCAAGAACGAGCTGTGTGACAGTCAGTGCTCTGCTCCTCGAGGTGCAGCTTCACCTCAGAGCAGCACAGAACCTGGCCCAGGGACAGCAGCTGCCAAAACTCAAATGATGGCACACTCAGCTCCACTTCCAGAAGTACTGAGGGTCTGGATTTTATTCTCCAGGATATTAGTGACAGTATATTTTGTCACTTCTTAAAGAACATTTGGCTGCAGCTCTAGGATTCCTCTCTTTTCGAATTTTGCTAAGGGGCTCAAAAATGGCAACAAATAGCTTGGAAAAGACAGAAAAGAATCCTGTCACTCTACTGATTGTAGTTACGGTGCAGTTCAGTGCAATGTGATAATTAGTCTCCTGGAAATCATTCCTCAAGTTCATACTGTGATATAGCATGAAATAAATCTGAGCCAACCATACAGTTCCCATTCCAGTGTGCTGCCATCAACTGGTACGTTAATCCCATTAAAATGAGCTTCTTGGGAAGAACAGAAGTTACACTGGTGGGGGGAAAAGGAGGGGGTAAGTTTCTAAGTATTAGTAGAATCCACTTCACACTCACATCCCCAGCTCTCTAAATTACAGATACAAGATCTGTGTTCAAATTACAGACAAGGTTACCAGCTGGAACTTTACACTCAATTCAATTATTTTATATTGTACCTTCAGGCTCCATTCCAGAGCGACTCTTAAAGAATAATCAGACTTACTCAATAGGCAATCAAAATGGAATTACTTTGTGTAAGTACAACAAGGTTACACACTTGGTGCATTCTGTAAGTTACGTGCTGCTAGTTTTCAGTGCTCTAAGATTTTGGCTCTGATTACCTGTGATGTGCAGGACAGAATCTCCTCACAGCTTCAGCTTAACGTTTTTACTGTCCCCATCACACCTCGGATAAACAGGCAGAAGCCAAGAGTGCAAACAAATTACAAAGCAGCTGAAAGTGGTGCTTTGTATTGTAACCACGCCTGGAAGCAGTCCCTGCTGGACTGGCCTCCTCCAGGCATTACCCAAACCTACCTCACACCTCAGAGTAATGGTTCTTTAGCTTAAGCTTCCAGGTACTGCAATAATGTGAACAAAAATATAAAATCATACTGATTTGAATACAAAATTAAGGTTCGAATCTTCACAGTTCAATTTTGAGCCTTTTCAATTAATGGCAACACTTCCTATGGGACTGCTCAGGAGAACATCCAGGGGCACACAAATTGTTATGTCTTGGTTATGAAAACTTCTGATAGGATTTTATGCACTAAAACCCTTCTGCCCCTCTTTGAGACAATGGAGCATGGGAGGCCTTCAGAACTACAGTCCATTTGTGACATTTAGAGAGAACAGGGACATCCAACCATGCTGAGAATGTAGAAATCCATACCTTTTTCTATGCCGCAGCCCCTCAGACCTTCTGAGGGCACTCAACATGTGCAATAACACACATGTGGGGTGAGAGTTCTTTAAGTTCTCAGTTCTGTACTTTGTAGCCCAGAAATTTGTCTCTTGGAAACACAACTCCTAACACTGAATTCCATGGGTGATTCTGAGGCATTGACTCTGAAACCAAACCCCCAGTCATATTTGGTGTGGATGGCAAATACCTCACAATTCCCTTCAGTGTGGAATTGAAAATTTAAAATAGCATCTTTCCTATGAAAATAACAAATAATCTAATATAAATAAAGTAAACTAAACCCCACACTCTTTCCTCAGATCCAGCCCCACCAGACCTTCTGGATGCACACAGCTGATGACACAGACCTTCTCCTCTATCTAAACAGTACAGGTGTAACACCGACAGTGACAAGGAGACGCAGTCTCCGTTGGCTTTTGTCCCAGGGAATTTCTGCCTGTCTTAGGTGGCTCCACTTGGAGAGGACACCAACCCAAGCTGCCCTCTGACCTGAGCCCCACTGAACTCGAGAAGTGGGGAATGTACCCGGAATTTAGACGGCATCACTCGGGATGTGAGAGCACTGGAGGAGCTCAACAGCAGCACAGGGAGTCTGCAGGAAATGGGCAGGAATTTCAGCGGCACGGGGAGCTTTGTGGGATTGTACTCAGTGGTCCTGCAGCTTTCCTTCCAGGAATGTAAACAGCTCTCCCTGCAATGTCTCTGTTATGTCTCTGCTCCGTTACAATTTCCTGACCAGGGCAGCTGCCAAGAGCACGGGAATGGAGCCATCGGGAGGAGCAGCTCCATCGCTGGGATCTGAGCAGGCTCTGGGAGTTCCAGGATCGCCAGCCCTGCAGGACTCGAGCCATTACTGGAGATACAACGAGGGCATTTGGGTATTTCCACTCCAGTTTAAGTAAAAATTTCGAGGTTGGGTTCTCAGGCAGGTGGTTCTTAAAGACATTCAGGGGTTCCTTCAGATGAGACGGAGCATCCCTGTGGATGTACCTGACTCCTTCATTCCCGTGGGAGAGGCTGCTGGCACAGCCTTGCCCCCTCCACTGTCCACACTGTCCACACCTCCCCACAGGCACTGTCCATGGACCAAAGCCGTGGAAAATGAGCAGATCTGCTTTGCTGGGCTGGCACAAAGAGGTGGTTGAACAGTATTTGGCTTTACTTTTTTTTTTCCCATCGTTTTCAGTTGCACAAAAGGGATATAAGAAATTAATAATAAAAATGTGCATTTATATTCAAAACAGTATTTTGCATTTAATTTGACTGAAAAAAAGGACTACACGAGATATGCTAAAAAAATTGTTCTTTTTTGGATTACTGAGATTAGAGGTCTGAATTTTTGAGAGTTTAAATTCACTGTAAAATTACAATATAACATTTGATTAAATCCACGAAGCTTTACTGAAGCTCTCATAGCACTGAGACACGACTATTGCCTTGGAAGGCCCCAGGATGTGCAAACCCAGAGTTTGATGTGGTTATTACTTCCAACCAAACTACAAGGATAATGACAAATTATTAATTGTGTATCATTTTGATAAAAAATCATTAATCTGACTTTGACAGTGGCCATAAATAGGCTGAACAGTTTTCAAAGTCTTTGCCTGTCCTCCTACACAGTGCTTTCCTTCATGACAGCAGCTGAAAAAAACAAACTCATTTCCTTAATACGCTTAGAGTTTGGAAATGCATGTTCAATGAAGTAACTCATCCCTCTGCTTGGGCCATTGGCAATCAAGTTTACTGGCAGTGAAAGATCCACTTTTCCATCCACCTGGTTGCCTGCAAAGCGCTGGATGAAGCTGGGTCAGTGAGCAGGAGAACAGGATCCTTGGGGTTTGCAGGGGGCTGATACTGCAGAGCAGATTTGGCTGAGGTGACACGGAGTCTCCAAGGCTTCAGTGGGGAGAGGGCAGAGCAGTCCCACCCTCAGCTGCTCTCCCTGTCTGGTGCCAGAGTGCAGTTTGCAGTGCAACTGGGAATGAGAAGGGGAAAACCACCTTAGGGCTCTTGATTTAATGGAAAGAAGAAACAAAAGTACATAATAGTGAACAAAATTGGCTGAGATAAAACATCCCGTGGTCTTCATTCTTGTCTCCATTTTGTTGTTCCTTCCTTGGCCTCCAAGGTTTATTCCAGCTTTACATCACTTGAAGAAGTTGTTCTGGCTTTCCTTTTTTTCCGTTTGATACAAATACAAATCAGTTCCCTGTCCTCTTGTACCAAATCTCTTGTCTGCTTGTTCTGACTGCAATCCTAACTAAAGATAGTCAGGAACTAGAAAGATAAAAGATAGTTCTCCTTAGAGACCTCACTTCTCTGTTTTAGCTGCTCTCTCAGAATTCAATCCTTTGCCATTTAGCCACCTCCACAAAACAAGAAGTTAATGGCAACAACTTTTAAAATTGTGGATTTTATGATTTTATGTATGCAAGCTGATTTAGCAGGAGAATAGCAACAAATGAGAAATGGCAATTAACACTCCCGGAGTAAAGCCTGTTATTTCTCCTGTTCCTCAGCCCTTCTCTCACAAAATGCTTTCAGAAAGAAGGCAGCTGATTCTAGCAAGCAAGAATACACGTTTCATAATTCCACTCCATTGCTTTTCCAAAAACAAAAATACGTAGGAAGAACATTTCAGTAGAACTAATTAACAGGCTCTGTGTCCTCATCCTTGTTAAATCAGGGGACATCTCTGAAAGACTCCTCATCCAAGTCTACTTCAGGTAATAAAATAACAATGTTCAAAAGATTAAATCACAATTTATTCTTTTTCCCACTAAATCAGAATCAAAATGATTCCGGAAAATGAGTACATGTTCCTAAGGAACATGATTCCCTGGAACTGCTTCCTTCCCTAGAAGTCACAGAAGTGATTTCTTTCTCTGTAGGTGCTGACTAACTCGTACCCTCCTGCCCTGGCAGGACTGAGGGCTCCCTTTGCTGTTTCAGTCATCTTTGGCTGCTCAAACAGACCCACCATGCACAGAGAGTTTTGATAAGATCCAAAGAAGCTTCGTTGTTGTGGGAGTCCCTCCAAATCAATTATTTGGAAATTTCAAACCTTTTGAAACTTGTCCCTCGTTAATCTCTGAGATAACATGGCATGGAATAATATCTGCTTTGCGTAGATCACACAAACAGGGGAAACAGCTGTGGCCGTGTGCCTGAACAGGCTTTGTTCGCTGCTACTTTGAACAGAGCTATGAACACATTTGGGTAGGAAAGAAGAGCTCAGTTTAATAAAAAAGAAAATCTTTGGTAATGCAGAGAATTTCTGTAAACTCCAAGTCATTGCAGAGTTTTGGGGCTGTTGCTGTTTACTGTCCATCAAGCCAAATCCCTGTTTCTGTGTGCAGTTGAGCCGTGCTGTCACAGGCAGCCCAGCCACCAGATGCTCAGAAATACTCCTTCCTCTGCAAATTAGTTCACCTCATTTCGTGGCCAAATCACTCACTTGTCAATTCCCCCTTTGGCCTTTGCAGTTAATGGGATCTGCTCTTCGTTGGTCTGGGGGGATTTCTTACTCCCATTATGAAAAAGAAAACCCCACTCTGAATTCAAATGGAGTTCATTTTCCTAAACATACAACCACAAGTTGCCACTCTTTTGTCTTAGAGCAGCAGATCTGGGAGTGTTTTGCGTTGAAAGATGCCTTTAAAACTCAGAATGAAAAATGTGCTGCTTTTCATTCAAGTACATCCTGAAAAGAAACACCTTCTGGCTCTTTCTCAGTATTTTTTGTGTTTACCTCTCCCCTCTATATCCAGGGTTAAAAAGGTGGCTTTGACCCTGAATATCCTACAGCTGGAAAATGCAAATGTGGGTTTATGGGCATTTGTAGCAGGGCAAAGAGCAAACCTGACTACTGCAATGTATCCCCCTGGCATGGGCTGGGCTGGGCACTGTGAGCCCGGAGCACCACCAGCACAGGTACCAGTGCTGGAAGAGCCACTGACACAGGTTCCATCTCCTTCTCTCTGTTGAGAAGCTCTGCTACAGGCTGTGGCCAGGAGACCTGTACATTTTAAACTCGACATACATGTTTTTGAGCTCCCAACGTTCCATGCCATGTGCCTTGTGTAGTTTATAGAAACCTCCAGGGCTGGCTTTAATCTGCTTTCCCAGAGTCCTTGCTTTCAGAAATGTGTGTAGCGGGAAGAGAGGGAAGGAAAAAGAGACAAGAAACCCAAGCACAAGGTGAGATCACTTCTGTAAATGTGAGGGAATCCTCATGTGGGGGCTCTCCTCCTTTCCAGCCTCATCTCTTCACCTGAAGTGCTGGATGAGGGGGACTGTTTTCCCCTCTGGATTGCGTAAATGAGGAAGCTGTTGACTCCGTGGTCCTGGAAAGACATATGTGCTTCATTATCTGGATTCCTTGTATTGTTTCAGCTTGTCGTTGCTGGCTGGGAACATGCAGCCTTGAGCTGTTCCCATTTTTAAAATGCACTTTTTTCTGCCCCGGATTCTTGCCAAGTGGAGATTTAAGTGCACTATTACTTTTATAGAAGACTATTAAGAGTTATTAGATCCCATTAGAGTAGACTGTGCTCTTTAAAAAAAAAAAAAAAAGAATCCTTTCCTTTATTTTTGAACAGCCATTTATATTCATTTAAATCTGACAGAATGTTTGTATCAATGCAAACACAGTTAATTATATCTTAGATCTGTGAGAACCTTTCTTGTTTATTATTATTTTTAATGTTTTACTAGTCTCCCCTAAAGACTGTGTTTTACTTGTGTGGCTTTAAAGCAAGTCTGAACCATCCTGGGTGCACGGTGCACTGGGTGTTCTGGCATGGATGGCATGAGAACAGTTGGAGAAAACTGATGGAAACTGAATCACAGCATGATCTGTATCTATGTTGTCACCAGGACCGGATGAATCCTCATCTCAGGGACACTGAAACATCAAAGGCAATCTCTCTATCAGTAGGAGCAGGATCAGACCCTACAATACAGGGGGAATATCACAGGATGTTACTGGTAGAAGCCACTACCTGTAAGAACTGCACAAATCCCCCTTCCTGGGTGGTTGTGCCATTGTAAAGACAGGATTAATGCTTGGATTAATTGCTGGTCCCTTCCAAGTTTACTTCATGCCTCCTCCTTTCTTTGCAGTTTACACCCAGTTCTCCAGATTTCTCTGCATTACTACTTTGTCTTAAGCCAATTTCAAATAAAATGAGTCAAAAATGTCTCAAAGGAGTAAAGAATTAGATGTGCTGACACTGTGTTTTCAGAAAGACGTCTAGGGGATGAGCTCTGACGTTATCCCTTCCCTTATGGCAGCCTTTGCTTATGGAACATTCTCAGTAGCCTGGCCCTATGGGTTTGATCTGCTTAGACTCTAATTTGTATAACCCACTTTGGGAAGAATGATATGTCTTCCTGGAAAACATTCCATTTCCCTTCCCATCCCTTCCCTTCTTGAAGACACACTGTGAGGAGATGACTAAAGGCTGCCACAGGAGGGAGAAAAACAAACAGGAAAGAATTAAAAGGGCCTCGGATAGGACATAAATTATTCAGCTTTTCCCCTCCCTGAAGCCTCCTGCAGCCAGCACATGCACGGCACCTCCCCTCTGGATGAGCCTTTGGCAGGAACAGCAGATCCATTAATTGCTCCATCACTTGGCTGTGAGGAGCATCCTCCCTCCAGAAAACTTTGCAGGAACTTCTGCTGCATGGCTGGAGTAGGTAGAGGAGGGAGAAAGAGGGAGGGGGAAAACACCCTGGTTCTGTGAGAGCTCAGGTTTGAAATGCCTTCTTGGAGCATAAAGCAAGTCTCAGATTAGAAGGAATTGTTTTAAAATGTATATGCTCCTGCACAGTACCTGTAGAGCTGGTGCAGGAAAATGTGTGGTTCTATTTTTGATTTCATTTCCAAGATTGGCCTAACAAACCAACCAGACACGTGAAACAGCAAAGAGCACAATTCTCACATACATGGTTTGAATTTTTTAATTACTGCTCTTAAGACATGCCCCTAAGGAAGGCACTTGGAAGCACAGTGGTTCTGTCCTAATCACAGCTGTCCTACCTCATCTTGGTCCTGTCTTAACCTGGTCCTTTTCTCCTTGGGTTTTAAAGCCCTTTGGTTTTGTCTAGACCAGGAATAAGGAGGTTTTTTTTCAAGAACTGTAGCTCAATAGAACTTGTTTAACTAAACAAGAGCCAACACTTGAACAGCATTAGGATCATGGCTGAGCAGCTTTATCTCAGTTCAAGAGGTGGAATAAAACTAAATGAGGTCAACTGAACCAACCCCTTCAACTTTTCTCCTTATTAGTCAGGCTTTGAAAGTTCACTGCAAGTGACAGACTGAAAGCCTTAGGACACCTCTGAGCACAGATCAGGCTGAGCATTACCAGGTTCCTTCCACCTGGTTCCACCTGCAGGAACAGAGAAGAAGGGAAGCTCGACCTTAGTGGACCATTCGGCCTTAACCTCCCCATCATTCTATCTTGAAATTTGGATTTTATTTGGCATTTGGGTATTGCCTGGCTGAAAAGCCATGGAGGAAGTGATAATATTTTTCTAGATTACAAAATATAGCTGTAACAGGGCTGAGACCCACTTGACTTCTGCTCTGCTGGAGTCCTGGATGAGTGAATCATTCCATTCGTCCCACAAGGAGGGACAATGCCATAGGATCAGCCTTTCCTCTGCTGCTCTTTTTTGTTTTGAAATCTCCTTTCAGAAAATGTACAAAGTAGATGATAAATTATTCTTCCTACGCCAGGAATTTTCCATTTTGAGTTTTATCTGTTGCTGGGTTTTGGCACCATTAAACTGTTAAGGATAAATTTAAAAGTAATTGAGAATCTGGCTCCCTGGATTGTAGTTTGGGGCTTTCCTGCAGAACAGGAAAGGTTTTTGATTCAGGAAAGCTCTTTGACTTTTGGTGAAGCTCCTGAGTATGTGTTGTCCATGCAGATAACTAACTCCCTCTGGGCACTGATTGTCTTTCCTCTGCCTTTCCACCTCTGCACTCTGTGAGTTTTCCAGTGCAGCTGATGAGCCTCAGAAAGGCAGGGAAGAATTAACATAGCATGGAAAACAGTTTGAGGAGAAGGAAAGGAGGGAAGGAAGGAGCCTTCAGCATTCTGCTGAAAATCCTGCAGCTGATGTTAGGTAGCAAAGGGATGTTAATCAGAAGACTCGTAGCAACCTAGTTGAAAAGCTGTTGGAGGAGGAAGAGAATGAGGATTTAACAGAGAGGTCAAGAATTAGATTTGGGAGAATCACAAGACCTGGAAAGAATGTTGGATGCAGTGAAAAGCAATTAAAAAATATTTATTTTCTATTCTAATGAAGTCTGGAGGGGGATATATCACTGTGTGATGGTGGGCATACACATGACAAGGAAATGTGTTTTGCTTCAGAAAAGATTAAAGGACTATCATGTAATATGAGACCATAGGAAGGCAAAACAAGCTAGAATAGAAATCCAGCAGGAAAATACCACAACTCTGAGGCAGGTCCCACTGTTGTCCTCTGTCCCCCAAACTGGACAATATAGATTTTTAAATAGTTTAAGCTTTGGACTCTTTACTTTCCTGACTAATGTGCTTGAGCTCAAAGGAACACCATCTGGACAGGTCAGTTGAGCAGCAGTGGTATTTCACAGAAGCTGGAACAAATACTGGAATTATAGTTGTTCTTTTTTTCCAAGGAAAGGAGAGGAATGGAAATGGAAAAATGTCAGTGAAAAAACCCATGCAGGGCCCAAAGCTCAGAGCTGAGGAAGTCTGCAATGGAGAATGTAGTTGAGACAGCTGTGCTGAGCCTTACCTAACCTGGGGCTGACCAAGGGACTTCCATGAGGTCATTCCATGAGTCTGTTGTTCCAGTCCTTGCTCCTGACACCTATTAAATCTCCAGCGTTTGAGTTTGGAGTTGTCAGGGTAGCACTGCATGGGACACCAACAGAATCCATGTGGATTTGGGGGAATGACACAGGCGCTGCCCAGAAGCTTTGCTCTTTTTTTGGCTGTCTTTTCAGGATATTTTCTTCCATGCACATTCTAGGATTGGTTTAGAGAACCAAAGGAATAATTTACAGGTCCAGCACTGTCCTTTCTCCTTCACAGAAACTGTTCCCAAGGAATGTATGAGTCAAGAGTCATTCTTTTAAATGAATCCAAGCTCAATGGTCAAATGCACACTTTTGACTTTTATGTTGATTATCCTCAGTGAAGTTTTCTTTGGGACATCCTCTGGATGTACCTCCTCCTCTCAATGTCCCTCATTTCTAGTCCTCAAGAGAACAGTTTCCCTCTCCCTTCTGTTTATTCCTTCCCACAAATCCGAGCTAAGTGTGGAGCACGTGTCCCATACCCTCCTTCATGTGCCACCAGTCCTGAAGTCCACATCCAGAAACTGCGTCCTGCTGCTTCTGGTGGCTGGAGAAGCACGGGTGCATCCTGCAATGGTCATTCTTCCTGACCAAGACCAATTATTTTGAGTAAGTCTTTTAAAGAAGTAAAACCTGACTGGCAACTAAGAGACTGGCTAGTAAGTTGCCCCTCACTTCCACCAGGAGCCTTGAAGTGCAGGACAGAATCCAGGAAAGATTTTCTGGAAAATGAAGAGAGGCTCAGTAAAGTCTCTCAGCCTGGGCAAGTCAATAAACTGTCACAGTTGCCCAGAAGGAATTGGCTTGTCTTAGATAAACTTAAAAAAGGCCCTGAAAAAACAGAACTTTTTAAATGGCAGAGATTAATTTTCTGACTTCAAAGTAGTATTAATGCAGAGTTTGGCTGAGGTTTCCTGTGCAAGCAGTTTCCCCCCGAGCAATGATTTCAGAATCCGCCTTGTTTCAAGGCTGGCATTTGCTGCAGCTGCAGACCTGGAGTATTTTCGATCCCCTCTGAGTGCTGGAACAGTATCCAACAATTAAACCGCAACCCAAAAACAATCAAACATCTGTTTGGAGGCTGCTCAGTGACTGACGTTCCCCTGCCAGCAAAAACACTGGAGCTGCTGAGTGATTCCTGTCTTGTGTGTGTGCATGTGCTGCTTGTGTGGGGTGTTGTTCTCCCAGCAGTGAGATTCTGTGCGTGTAAATATGCTGAGGAGCACTTTTACTGCAATGCATGGAGGTGCCCAGATAGTTTATTTGTGGAAGTATTTTTTGTTGACATGAGCACATATGTTTGAGTATCAGCATGGTGTGCTGGAGGGTGGCTTTGGAGAAAGCAAAAGGATGTGGACTGTGAGCCTGGAATCGGGTATGTGTTTATGGAATGCTCTGTGTGTTGGTGCATGTTTATTTACAGGTATGTACTTGTTTTTATTTTTGGAGCAAAGTTAGCACTATGGCTGCATGTAGCTTTAAGTAGAGACAATTATTTTGGAGAGTGGACATGTATGTGGAGAGTGGACATGTATGTGTACATGCAGAACTGCATTTGTGCTTTTTGATGGCTTCTGCAGCTAATCCTTGTGTTCTACCATTGAGCTGATGAGCTCCTTGGGCCAGAGGAGGTGATGTCCTTTCCTGCAGGCCCAGAAAGGAGGTAACAAACTGCTGCCAGCAGTTCAGAACTGGGCTCAGGGGAAGAACTAGGTCTGCCCCTGATGTGATCTCAGACTCTCTGCATCGAAGCCCCCTGATTTCAAGAACTCTTGGGACTACAGCAGAGGTTGAGGATGATTTGACCTCAGGGCTTTGGGAACAGGGATGGAGTAATGAAATTAGGTCTGCTCGAAGCACAAGTTCCTATCCTTCCTAAAAGCACTTCCAGACCCCGTGCAGGTAGCTGCTTTTGTCCTGTTTTATTTATAGCCTTCAAATAACCATGGGCTGTTGATGGCCAGGGGAAAGCACCATGCAAATGGCATTTATTCCCAACAGGAACTCCCACCCTATAAAACTAAGACCAGCCTTCAGAAAACACAATTGTTCCCATTCCCAGCCAAATGACAGCTTGTGCTGCTCCTACCAGCTTCCCCTGCGGTGCCCGGGCTTGCTCTTTGCCATTCGTGGGGTCTCTCTGTCCCTCACAGTCCTGAGTCACCGCAGTGGGAGCAAGAGAGAACACCAGCACCTCAAGTGACAGACTCCGGACCACCCACTGCCTGTATTTCGGGAGCATTCCGCAGTCTGGGAGAGAGCAGCTGGAGATTTTTGCTTTAGCCCATTTCTCAAATATCCTATTGCTGAAGTATAAGAACAGGCTGTTACAGGAAAGAAGGATTTGATGATCTTCCCACTGTGAGCTCCACAGCTTAACTTATTGCTATAATCACCTATTCTTTTTTTCCAGCATTTTTCTTTTTACCGGTTTAAGCTGAGAAAGTTCACTAGCAAACAGCTTTGCCTCCGGAATCAGAGGAAGTTCTATTGCTCAGAGAACACAGAGGGCAGCAGTAAAGCACAGGGAATTAGTAGTTTCTGTTGTGGCTGCTGCCCAGGTGCTGGAGAACACAAAACCAAATGTATCTTTGGTCAACAAAATTTTCTTGTCTGTCAAACAAGGAAAGGATTTCCTGTGGCAGGAGAGAGGCTCATGCAATGTCATGATTCCTACTTTGAGGTACCTGAACTCAAAACTGCTGTGGAAGAACACTGTTGCTGTTACGCACTGCCCTGCCTGCAGTGCACGCCTGTAAACCTGGGCTGGAAATGTTGGAGAGCACAACAGAGCACGGCATCACAAAGGCGTGGGATCTGTCTCTACACCAGAGGCCCCCAGGAGCGACCTCCACGCTTTGAACACAACCACTAAGACTCTCTCAAGTGTGGAGGTGGGACATCCTCATCCCACGCTCTTCATGGACATGTCCACTGGGGACAACAGGAACACTCTTTGGCAAGGCACAGTGTGACTCTCACTCCCGCTTTTTCCAGCACAAGAGCCCTCACCAGGGTATAACATAATGATCCTGACAAAGGCCCTTCGGCAGCATTAACAGCTGCTCAACTTCTAACTCTTGGTTTCCCACAAACTCCAACTCCAGAAAAATATGAAGTGCAACTTTAGGAAGCTCTCAGCTGTCTGCCACTTTGTTCATTTCCATAACAGATGTGAAATAAAGTTGGGTCTCTTTTCTATTCCTGTCTTGTCTCTCTCTGAATTTTGAGACCCTGAAACTTCAAACTGTTCCCTGGAAATTTATTCCTTATTTATTCCAGGAGTTTTGTGTGATATTTGAAGCTCTTTTACTTTGTGGATTAACATATTTACCCTCACACTAATTAGTCCACATTTCAGAAAGTCCCAAACTTTAAATTTTGGCTCAATATTCAGCCAACCAATAAAAAACGTGAGAATGCAAAAACAAACAGTAAGACATAAACTTACTAAGTGTGTGATGTCTTAAAGATAAAGGAATGCATTTCTCAGTGAAAATATAACAAGATAAATTCAGGAGCAATGAAATGAAACAAAGCAATGGGAGATCTCAGTATGATTACTGGGAATAATGTATTTGAAGCCTGTGGAATTGCCACCCATTGGAAAGGAAAAAGTACTGCCACAGGTAAGGACAAACTCGTAAATGCCAGGATCGTGTAGTTGTGTGCAAAAGTTACTTTCAGAGACACAGGCTGGACTTGCCAAGTGTGGTTCCTGCAATCACAAAACCCAGGTAGAAGTTCCATGGGCTGCCGGGCCTTTGCTTGTCCACCCCGTGATCTGGGCACCCATTCTCAGCCACACTGTTTGCCTCATCCTGGCCATGTTACATAAAATTCCTCTTGTTAGACAATAACATGGATCAAAAATGTGACATTCCTTTTGGGAATGACATAAAAGAGCACCTGAATATCTCCTTGAAAAAGTGGAGGTTTTTCAGACCTGGAAAGGTATTTGCCATGCAAAGGCTCACCCAGGCCGAGAGCAGCAGCTTCCCAGGGTGGGTCTGTCCTGGGGGAGCAGGGGGTGTCAGATCCTCACATCTGCCACCCTCGTGCACAGCTGTGAGCTGTTCAGGGAGAGCCATCCCTGCCTGCCCAGCTGCCCTCCCATTCACTGTCACTCCACAAGGAGCTATTTCACAGTCCTTACTGGAAACAATGGGACCTTTCAGGAATGAAATCAGATCTTGACTCTGATAGGAAGGCAGCTGGGAGACACATGAAAGCTTCTGCTCGCTGTCTCTTCCTTGTCTCACAAGGTTTGGGTTCAAGGAATCCCCACAGCCCCTTCAGAGAGGTCAGTGTTGCAGAGGAGACTCTCAATGCACAGTACCCTGCAGGAAACTCTGTAGGGACACTGAAAAATAGCTCACAGTTTTAAGATGGATGGGGGGGAGGGGGGGAAGGGTAGAGTTTACATGGAAATGGATCATAGAATGTAAAAAGAAAGAAATAGACCAAGAAAGACATTGAATTTCACTGGGTTTTTGATTCCTAAAGGAGACCTCCTACTTTATGAACGTAAGGTATATTATGGAAAAAATATTTTCCCTTGTATTCAAGTACAGGATCTGCATTCAGGTCCCACTGCACTCACCTGGACTGTGAGGCAGTAATTTACTTTGCATTTTATTCCTCTGGCTGCAGTTCATTCTATAGAACTACTGCAAAACAGTAACCCATCTTTGCTCTTCACAAGCACCTGAGAGTGAGGGGTGTGAGGAGCTGCCCACCTGATGGGTAAGGGAAGGACTGCAGTGCAGTGTGGCTCGATAAAGGGCCATACTGGGCTTGCAAATATCCTCCTGACAAACTGATTAAACTCGATTTTCAGTTGGTATAAAAACCCCTGCAGCCCCACTGACATAAATTGGTCTCATTTATTCATGTGAAATTATCCAGACTGCTGTCAGTGGATGCAGATTTGCCTCCATCACTTCCACGGTGGGATTTGGGCAGTGGGATGTTACTGAGAGGTGAAACCAGAAAGACCAAAACACTTACAATAATAGGGCAGGAGGGAGATGTGAAAATGAAATTCTTTCAATCCCATATAAAAGAAACAAATCTCTTTAATTTGAGAAAACCGCTTGACCACTTCCTTACAGCAGAGGAAAAAATGTTCTTGGAAGACCTAAGCTTCCCCCACCCCAAAACCCACAAACTTCCCAAATGCAATGACTCCTAAACTTTTTAGCCCAACTCACAGAGCAAAATTGGCTTTGCCAAGAGCACAGCCTTGCTTGCAGTCAGCTCCTCTGGTCCTGAATGCTGGGCTGGTTAAACATGACATTGTTCAGGTTGTAACACACCATCCAATGATTGTTTTATTGTGCTTTCAGCTCTTTGGAAGGTTTCCAAGAGTACCAGGCAAGGAAATGAAATCTTCATCCCAAGGAAAAGATCCCTTTCCAAACCGGTTAATCTTTCCTTATGACATCTTTTGGAATACAAACGTATCCAGAGGGGGTTTGTTCGGCACCGGGCTCTGTTCGTGTCAGGGACCAAACTGGGGTTTCTTACACTGGTGCATGTGTTAACAATAACTCAAACTTTTATTTGCCCTGTTTCACTACAGCTGCTCTTGGTTTTCCTGATGGCCCCACCCAGGGACACTTGGAACACAAGCAGACACACGTATGTATTACAGGGAGTGATGCTTTACATCGTTATTAAATCGAGGCTTCTCTTAGCATGCAATATTATCATAACAAACTCATGACTACACAGTTTCTGTCACTGTAGAAACTCCATTTATGCTGCAATCAGCAGAATTAGGAAGCAGATTTGGTTTCCACATATCACTTCTGATTAATTTTTGCATTACAGAGACTGAAGACAATTCCAGAGCCTCTGGATGATCCAGATTCCAGCCATTTGTAGGTCTGTCCCACCAGCACATTCAGTGAAGCCATTTCAGTGTTCTAAATAAAGGAATGTGTGGAGACAATAAAGACTTATTAAGGCTAATATTAGCTGATTAGTGATGAGTATTTCCTGAAAGAAAATCTGAAAAGTTAGGTACAACACAAAGAGCTAACACAGGGTGAAATTGTTTGAGGTCTGGAGAAATTTGCTTTTACTAAGATTATTATTAGTCCAAGAGAGTTATTTAATATCTCAAAAAGATGATTGACAGGTGACCTCAATAGACCATGTAAGATGGAAAGATTAGACATCAGCTGACTCTTGAGCCTGGGACGAAGCAGTGGCTTTAAGATGAAGCCAGAAGAATTTAAAATTCGAAATGCAGTGTTTGGATTAAGCCCTTAGGAGCTCACCTGTTACCCACCTGTCTGACCCACAATACTATTTATTCCTGATACCGATGAATGTGCTTCAGGAAAGTCTTACCGTTCACAAAGGCCACCCAAAAATCTATCAGCCCAACATCAGAATTTTCCATCTATAAATCAGAACTGCAAAACGTCAAGTGACAAATGACCAGCTCTGTAATGAAATCTGATGAGAGGATCCACTTCTTGCCCAGATTCCTATTCATCAAGTATTTTCCTAATTGATTCTGAGCTCAGTGTAAACCTCCAGCCTGTGCTTTACAGAAAGTCAGAGCAGATGATGCCAAATGGGTCCTGTAGGTACAGATCTATAAATCTGAGTTTCAGAGCCACATTTGGCAAGGGGCTAATTAATGTACAGAGGGTAAACTGCAAAGGTCTGTCTGCAATGTTTGAGCATGGAGACAGCACAGGGAAACAGGCAGAACCACCCCTTCCAGTGAAGAAATCCTGAATATTAGTCTGGAGTCGGGAGCAGAGTTTGCTGAGTGAGATGGAAACAAGTTCATTTGAAGCATTTCCAGAAGGATCTACACAGAGCCTGTAGCCTGTCTGACAGCATCTGAAGAGCTGCAAATGCAGGCAATAGCTGCAAAGCTCAGAGACAGGAGTCCCACTGAGTCTGGACAAAATCATTCCAAACGAGGAGAGCAATGTTTGTGTAGAGGAAAGGATGGGATTCATTAGGAGAGCAGTGACAGTTCATATTCCTGACAATGAGGGACCAGCAGAATGGGCGTTTGTTTGTTCCTTCGTTTACTAGAAAGATCTTACAGCAAAATAAACACTGAAAATTGAAAAATAGTTTACAGCGATGAACTCTGGTAAATTTAACCTCTTTTACAAGGGAATTACCAAAGCAGATTTTAAACATTTGGCAGCTTATCAGAAGCCAGAGGAAGATTAACTATGTGAGGGAAAAATCAGGCTGAGAAACCAAAAACAGCTTTTCACAGCGAAGGAAAGCCAAAGAGCAGAGTCTAAAAAGCATTTGGAAAGAAATGTTAAAATCATCACACTCTTAGGAAACAGATCATGGAAGCAAGAGGAATTTGAATTCCCTTTGGAAGTGTGCAGGTATCTTTTAAAGTAAGATTTAGACTTGTCTCACAGCACAGGGTCACTCAGAAACAATAACACTCCCGGGGGTACTGTGGCTGGTGCTGTGCACAGACAGCACAGAAACAAGAGGTGGTTTGTATAAAAGTCACCAAAATGGAATGCCTGACGCTCCCAGACTCCCTGTCTGGTTTGGCAGATCTCTGCTGGAGCTCCAAACCTCTCCCTGGCTGGGGAATGTCATACTCACAGGACCTTGGGTTAGCAAAGGCTTCCTTCTGGGTGCAACAAAACACAAAATTCATTACCACTTGATGTTATTAAAGAACAGCATGAAAAGTTTGTGTTTCCAGCTCAGTATTCAATTCCAAATATAACAAACATATTCCACTTCCTACATTCCCATGGAAATTCCAAAGCCTACAGGCTCTTCACTTGTTTTTAAACACTTGTGTTTGAAGTAAAAAAGCTTTGCCTTTCCTTCCAGGGATGGACGATCCCTGCGTACCCCCCTTACACTTTCCTAGAGGAACTGGGACTCCTAAGTGGAGTTCACAGCAACTTTGTGCTTTCAGATCTGAGTTGCTTCAGACACTGCACTGTCTCCCTGTGTCCCTAAGACTGTGTGGTGGAATAGCTCTGAGAGTCCCAAAGATAAACAAAGGTTCCCAGTAAAACTTGCAACTTGCTGTATTCCTTTTAAGGAATTTTAATTTTTCCAGTGCAGTTAGACAAGGCATTACACACATTTCAGACACACTTCTTCACTTGTTAGAAAAAAGAGAGAGAAGGGAAGGGGAGCCAAAACCTTTCTGACTTTTTTCTGGCTGATCTCAGCCATAGGAATTCCCCAATCACAAAAACGCTCGGCTCTAGCTGAGGAAATGCTGTTGATTAGGAAAAATGTTCCAGATGTTAAGTGAAAGCAATTTCAAGAGGAAGGGAAAGTGGAAGAGAGAAGGCATGTGAGGTGACCGCACCCTGGGCAGGGAGCACAGCAGGGCCCTGTCCCCTCTCTGGGCTGGGGTGCAGCTCTCACACGCACCCCAGGCTGTCCGTTCCCCTCCTGCAGCAACTGGAGCTCCAGTTCAACCCCAGCAGTTCTCTGCAGCCTTTCTGATTTGCACTGTTAGGTAAATACATAAATCAGAATTGAAGTTATACAGGAAGAAACAGAAGGACCAGTTTTGCCCTCACAGTTCCCATGTGATTTCTTCTGTCCGTCCTTACCAGGACCGTGTCCGCGCCAGATCCAGAGGTATCTCCAAGGGCATGGATAGAGTTTAAACAGTAAGTTCTTCAAGAGAAGACACTGCAGTCAGAGTGAAGACAAATGTCTTAGCTCTTTGTAAAGTTAGTTAATGTGATTTAAGTCTTCGTGGGTTTTGGGAAATGACCAAAGCAAACCAGCTGTTCATGTCTCTGGGGTGAACTCCCTGTGCTCACTGAGGGTTCTTTGAGTCTGGACTTCACTGTTGGTCAGAACAGTGCTGCAGAACTGGGTGTTCAGGGAAAAGCAAGAGAAAATAAGCAGAGCACTCAGCCATCCTGAGGGCCTTCCTGGGACAGGGACAACTGAGCTTCACTCAGCCCCCATGGGCAGATCCTGTTCCCTTTTTCTAGAAATTTAAAGGAAACTTATGAAATCAGGAGTGGCAACGACTCGTTTTCATGATGAGACTAAAGAGTAAAAACAATCTACTGAGGGTGTCATTTTATTTGAACCCCAAATTTTAATCTAGGACTTAGCCACAATATGTTTCAGAAACACAATCTGCCCCTGTCACGTAAAACTAAAACCAGGCAAGGGAAAGAACCCTGGGAAAGGCTTTGCAGTCCTTGCAAAGGAACTGTCCAGAACTGAGCTCAACAGCTCACTGGAGAACGTCCTGCAGGGAGGCAGTTCGAGCTGGCAGAGCACATGGACAGGATGACCTAATAGGTTTTTTCCACCTCTGATGTCTGTGATTACGTAATTCCATCTCGATATGGGACCAGAGGAGTTGACAGTTACATCTGCAATTTCTTTTAAAAAGTTATTGACTCTACCCATGGAACAGATCAAAAACTGAAGGGAAAAACACCACATGAGCATTAGGAAATGAGAGTGTGTATCCAATTCAGATTAATAATACTTCTTCAAAGCCATAAATGGGAATGAAGATGCAATGAAAGCAAAGGTTGGTCTTGGTTTAAAAGCCCAGTGAAGATGTGACCAGATGATATAAAGCAGAAAGATGCTCATTACGTAAGGTTTAGCACTGCTACACAGCCATTAATAAAGGGTTTGAAATTTTGTGTTTTCTTCAGCACATAAAAGATTATGTCTC
Organism: Acropternis orthonyx; assembly: GCA_035583155.1. Lineage (NCBI taxonomy): Eukaryota > Metazoa > Chordata > Aves > Passeriformes > Rhinocryptidae > Acropternis > Acropternis orthonyx. The sequence continues at coordinate 4,716,749 of JAWWEU010000055.1, read as the reverse complement.
TTTCCAAAGCAGAATTCACTTCCAAAATTTCAGAACTCCTCTGCTCCTGCAGGTGTCCTTGTGTAATATATTTTCTAACGCATTTTTAAAATTAAAAATAATAAAAACTCTAATAGTGCTTTCTTGGCTATGGAAATCAGAGCAGTTATGAAAAAGCAATAAAGCAGCCTTTCTCTTTTAGCTGCCAGCAAGTCCAGAAACATGTTTGCTGGAACTCTGACCCCTTACATAGAAAACGTTAAAACAACTGCAACTTGATACAAATAACTGGTATTAGATTCAAAGTTTGTGAGGCCAACTGGCTTTTATGATATATTTCTTGGTACTCACATACTAATGGAAAAACTCCAAACTTTTGAAAAATATATTCCAGATAGGTTGACTGTTAACTTATTTTTTTAAAGCAAATGCTTGAGCAACTGCTCAGCCTGTCTGCAGAGGAGGGAGAGCAGAGACACACAGGATTTCTCCTGCTGTACACCCAAGGAGCTTTTCTGCCTCATTCAGCTCTCCTTCAGAACACATTAACAATGGCAATATTTGAGGTGTTATGGATAAAGCTTTCACTGCACTTCTCAAAATACCAGTATCACAGCTGTAACCTTTCCCAGTCCTTCCCTTCATTCCCCAGCTTAATATTGAAAGAGGTACATAAATCTCATTCTAAATCACAGAATCCCAGAATGGTTTGGGTTGGAAAGGACCTTAAAGCCCATCCAGTCCCACCCTGTGCCACAGGCCGGGACACCTTACACTATCTCAGGTTGCTCCAAGCCCATCCAACCTGGCCTTGGACACTTCCAGGGATGGGGCAGCCACAGCTTCTCTGGGCACCTGTAACTCCTGTGCATTCCTTCCAGCCGTGTTAGGAAACAAGAAATGGGGCAACAGCTCTGAAAGAAATATTTTTAAGATGCTGCACATATTTCATTGGCACCAGAAAACAAACCCAAAGCACAGACCGATCTGGCTCTGAACCTGAAGGCTCCTCACTTGCAAATCTTTAATGACACTTCAGCTGCAGCTTTTGGTGCTGGTCCTGAATTGTGAACAGAAAAGGCATTTCTTATGGAACCTGTGAATCTGGAGGATGCCAAGTAAAACAATCCAACATCTCCTAAAACTCAGCTTTTCCTGCCTGTGTTACGTGTTTCTTTGCTTGACTCTGCATGTGAGAAGGACCAGAACACAGGGGATTTACTGTGCCCCTTAGGGAAAATACCTGCCAGCTGCTCCATTCCTGGGGCTCTTCATCCAAAGGAAAGGCTTGTTAAATATCTGTACACCATGTATAGGAGAGGACTTGACCCACCATGTATTCTGAATATTCTGGAGAGACAACCAGAGGTGCAGATTGTTTGTTCTCCAGTATTTTTACCGATAACGATAATTTATCGTTTTAATCTCAACAGTTCCTAACTGCAGTGTTGTTGGTTCTTTTGTTTGCCTGTGTGTTTGTTCATTTATCTGTAGACTCTTTTTAGGAGTGGAAAAGCTCCTATAACTGCTAAGCACATAGACAAAGAGAAATTAGGATCCCCCAGATCAGATAAAAACATTTTAAGCCCCTAAAGAAGTAAAGCTCAGTGGAATTCACGAACAAATTACTCTAGCTCTTTGAGTAATCAATTCCAATCACTATTAATAATATAACTTTTCCTTCAAAGAATTGCTTTCACCTTATAAAGTCAAAGCTTGAAACCTCCTTAATCTTTAATAGAGCCTGTAACAATTACTACAAGGCAGAGAGGACCTACAAATTGGGAGCCCCGTGTGATTATCTCCTTCTCCAACCAACTCTTCGGATGACCATAAATAACAGTAAAATTACCATAAAAATTAATAGTACTACAGTTAAAGAAAATCATTATGTAAAGGTTTATGAATTTTGCAGCCATTAATAGACATAAGTTAATGAGCCATAGGCTTTCCAGAATATGATATCAGATATTTTTCCACCAATGAAACTTTCAGAGTTCCAAATCCTTCAGAGGTCACCAACTTCAAAAATGGAACAGAAAGTTACTGTTTAATACTAATGTGAGTAAAAATGAAACAGAAGTATTAGAGCAAGTATCATCCATGGAATTGGAAGAGTCTAATAGAGCAAGGTCAGGAAAACTACCATGTCAACACCTTGGAATGAAGAAAGACAAAACTAAAATATCCAAGATGAATAAGATGCATTTTGAACACTCTGTGTATTTTAAATTCAACTTGTACTCGTTTTATCACTGAAAAGTACTGGCAATTAAAAGATTTCTATCCTAGAGGGGAAAGCCTCCAGACTGTTCTATAACAAATTATATGCGACAGTATAAGAATGGCATTTAAAAAAAATATAGATCAATTTGAGATCCACTATTGAATGCAGGTGGTAAGGATCATATACAAGTAAACACAAAATGGTTTATATGTCCTAGTTATCTTGTTACACGTTGAATTACAATGACAAAAAATCAGATGCCACATCCTAAACATACTGAAACATTCAAATTTTACATGTACATTTTTTATGCTGAAACACAAAAGACAAAAGATAAAAATGGCTTCTCTTTAAAGCGGGGGAAAAAAACCCCAACCCACCAAAAAAACCCACCCTACACGTCCCAAGAGTCAAGTTAAAGATTCAGAAGTCAGGGCTAGGAGGGAAAAGGAAGATAAATAATTTAGCACTAAGCATAACTAAAGCCTGTCAGTCTGCCAGCTTTAAGAGAAATAAAAAGGTTTACAAGGATCCTGAGAGTTTTTACAGAACCTCTAGGGGTTTGAAAAAATAAATCCAGAACAAGGAAGGAGTTCTGAAGTATTCTGCATAAACAGATTTTAAAGACACTGGTTAGCCTGTGAGAATAATGGCAGGGAGAGACTGCTGTCGCTCAGGATCAGGCTGTGCCCTGGTGTGTGCTCTCCTGTGGCATCCCCAGCTGCAGCAGCTCCAGCATCTCTCCCGTCAGGAGCTGGGCAGGAGGCACTTGCAGGAGACCAGAACTCAGGAGCACCATTTCAGCATCAGGGACGAGCCACATTTGGCATTAAATGCAGAGAACAGCCCCACAGTTCTTGTTTTACAGTGACACGCACGCTCATGCTTCACCCCCAGTCCTGAGTGTCTGTGAACTGAGTAATTTCTGGGGTTTGGAGTGTTTTTGTTGGTGGTTTCACCAAGACAGTTAAGAAAATAAAACTCTTTGCAAGCCTTGGCCGCTCACTCTTTCATGGGAGGGGGCAGTGCAGGTGGATGAAAGGGGAAACTTCACATTATTTCCTTTTACTTTAATTTTTGCTTCTCGTATTCCTTTGTGATTTGTTTTTTTCCAAGAAGAATCTGCAGTGAGGTCCTTTGAATTGCAGAAACCCAGGAGTTAAACTGCAAAACGTGTATGTAAAAATTTTAATTCCATATCATCATCATGTTTTACTTCAAACTAAGATGTAACCTTGTACTTCACTGCTCAGACAATGTTAACTGGAGGAGAATCACAGAAAGGAACCAGGTTCATTTAAGACATAAAGCAATTTTGAATTGCATTGATTACAGTGATCAGTCTATCACTTTAATGTCATCTCAACTGGCATTTATTAAAAAGACATACATGTGACAACCCATTGATCCTTAACACTGCAGCTGAGATAAAAAGTCTATTTGCAAAGGAAAATTACTTCTTTAATTAGAAATGGAGTATCATTTCCCCTTTTCTTTGTTAAAACTTCAGCAGCCACGGATCAAACACAGCACGGGAGGGGTTCAGAACCTGCCACTCGCTTGATTTGAAAGTCTTCATAGTTAATCACTCAAAATTGCACAAATGAGCACTTGAGATGGGAAGGAAAACAGGTTTATTCCACCTGTATGAAGGCACTTCCAACTCACTGCTGCTTGGGAAGGTCTCAAGGGAAGCTTGATTTCTTGGTGGACTCTGCAGGTCACTCCTGCATTACACATGGAGTAAAGCAGCAAACAAAGTGTTCCACAGACTCCCTGCAAGATTTTCACTGTGGCTAAACATCCACCTCTCCTAGTGACAAACTGCTGAAAAAGAATCCAGCAAATATTGCCAAAGAATATACTGTACAAATGGCTGAATCTTTTCAGTTATTTAATGTACATGGGAAAAATAAATCTCAGTCCCCCAGAAGATGTTCCACGGGCAGATGAAATGGTAAATGTGTCCGGGACTCTGGGAAGGACACACTGCTCCATACATTCCAGGAGGATCCCTTGTTGATGAACAGAATTTTCAAGACAAGTAATTTAATCTGTGGACCTATAAAATCCTATTTTTAACATTGTTTTCTCTTTGTACAGATCCAGAGTTACATATTTGGAACATGTTACATTTCATGCAGTGTCTCTTTAGTTCTAGGGTTGGACAGTCTGACTCTCCTTAGAGAACTGCCTTCTTTTTATAAACTATATGAATGATTTCCTATCAGTCCCTCTCAGAAATGCAGGGGCATCTCCACACTCTACAGATGTACAAACCTTCTACTCTTCTGTCAGTTGTATTTTATACTCTACTTGAAAAACATGTAATTCAACAGAGTTGGGTTTAATTTTTCTAAGTTTTCAGGATGAAAAACACAAATGATACTGACCCCACAAGTAAATCTCCACATTCTTGTGGACAGACACATTTTATATGAAGTGGCATTAATTCTGGATAATTAACTCATATTCCATTTCCCCCATCAATTAAAATCAGGAAAAATCAATGCATTGCTTATTTCTTAGCTGAATACAGAGTCTATATGGTGAAAAATGTTCAGACTAAATGATTATTTACTAAAAAGGTCTTCAGATTCTTCAGATTCTTTTGTGCAGTATGTAACCTTTCTAATCTGCTTAAATTGCTGCCTACAAATAAACTACCAGTAACTTATCATCTGGTCATAAAAATAACTTAATTGGATTGCTATTGGATATTTAATTGGCTTCACAATGTTTGTACAGTATCTGCCTATAAAACTTTAGATAATATTGCCCTAATTCATCTGAGTAAACTATCAGTTCCCTTACAACAATAGACAAAAATCTGCATTCTTGTGTTAACTCTCCCCTGGGCACAGATTAAAACTTTCAGGTGGCAGATCTTTATTTTGCTATAAACTCTCCAAATACTTTAGAAGTATGAAAAAGTTTCTGTTCGTGAGAGTGGAATGGCTTGAGCTGAGTGATTTCTATATTCTTAGTTTATGAAAGGTAAATTATTCCCAGGAGCCTGGGACCAGAAACCAAGAGCCTGAGCACCCAGAGCTGCTCTGCACACAGGGCACAGTTGTGTACAGAAAGAATGGCTTATGTGAAAAAACTACTGGCTGGAATTCATCTGCTCCCATTCCAGAGCCTTGTGTGGGATGATGCAAATATAATCTAATAATATCAGGATCAAAGATGAGTGGAATAAAACTTCCAATTTTAGATGCTCTTTATCTGCAGGTGTGAATGTATAATGAATCCTCACCACTGGCTCCCTGTTATAAATCCAATGATTTTGTACTCCATGACAGCAGTTTCTACAATTTTCTTTTGGCACAACCTGCCTGGAGGATACGGCAGAGCTGCGGGGTGCCAGAACGCTGCTCTAAATGATCTGCTTTGCAAGACAGCTCCCAAGTGTGACCCTGATGAAGCTTATCAAGCTCTTGGAATGGAATAAACATGAAGGGAAGAACCCACGTATTGCTTACTCAAGCGCTGTTTCTTTTACATCCTCCTGCATGTCCATGCCAAGGGATCCATCCCAACATTCAGAGCATTTTAAGTCCAGGTTAAACAGAAAACCATTATTGGGTAGGATAGAATTGCACTAAGGCTATTTTTGAATCCTGCTGTCTCAGACAAATGTAATGAATCAGTTGATGTCACCTCAATTACCATGTTAGCTCTAATCAAGGGAATTGCTCTTCCCATCCATTCCTTGTATAGAACTCTCTGAATTAGATGGCAGATTTTCCAGTGGACAAATCCACCCTCTGGCAGACTACAAGGGTCAGGATTGAGAGAATAAGGCTGGATGAATCTATTTTAATTGAATATCAGATCATTTTAATGGTGCAGGAGGCATTTCATTGCAATTCATAGTGACAGTTCAGTGTTTAATTGGGAAGAAGTGTTTATGTGCAAAAACTACACCAAACACAGGGAGGGGATCATTAGAGATCTTCAAAAACATTGCCTGGAATTAAGGTAGATTCCAGTTGCAACACAAATTTACAAAGGCCTCTAGTTTTTTCATCTTAGCGTGACATTCCTTGTTGCAAACACCAAGAACTGGACAATAAGTATAAGTAGAATGCCTTGAGAAAGGTTCCTGAGTACACATGGACAGGGAAAAGTGAGCATGGAGAGGGCTTGTTCCCTCCTCCTCTCCCAGTCTAGGAACCCTTCCATATGCTGTGTTCTATTTATTATTTCAGCATTGCATCAGAAGGGAAATATTCTCACTGAGCCACAGGGATTAAAGACTGAAGCTCTAGAGAAGTCGGATCACATCCGTCATATCCAGCTGTTTTCAATTCCAATACCTCACACCTGCTTTTATTTATTATTCCTGGGCTAGACAAGACAGGGCTCATTTTTCAGTCTCTACAAGCTTTCCTAGGAAAGACACAAATCAATTTGTGATCTTCTGCCTCTGCAAGAGAACATTAAAGCCAACTCCTGACACGGTGAGGACCTGACCCACAGGAGCCGCTCACACCCGAGGCTGGACAGCTCCCTCTCCTCAAACAGCACGGGGACAATATCCCAAATGGAACAGAAACACCATCAGCTACAAAACCTGGGTTAGCACAGACTCCTAAGCCCACTTACTGACACAGATTTCAACTGCCTTGTCTTCACTCCCATCAGAAGTGGACTTGAGAGGTTTGGGGGGTGGTGAAAGAACAAACCGATTCATACAAGGCTTTGAGCAGCAGGTTCTCCACTTTTACTCCCTTCCAGCATCCATTGCAGGGAGCCTGTTTGCTGGCAATCCACCTGAATTGCTTTCCTGCTCTCTATCAGGAGATCACACTGCCTGAACATTTAATTGTCCTTTCTTTATTGAGCAATTTTTCCAGACAGAAGTCGTTCCTTGTGCAACCCTCTCTCGTGCCACAGGCCAGGCTTACATTAGGAACTTTCTAATTAACTCTGCTTAACCTACTAGACCTCCTTGCACTTACTGCACAAACACTTCCCCAGGTGCAGTGGTTCTTCTCCCACTCCTGGCACACCAGGTTATTATTTGATGGAGCAAACTTGTATCTTGGTTGCAATTCAGTCACCTCATTTTTTGAATCAGCAAAGTGCACAGAAAAAAAATCTTCCCACACCAAATGAAACAGGCCCTTAACTTCATCAAACATTTGAAATTATTGCATGAAATTCAGCACTGAAACACAAAGTCTTATCATTTGTAATCAAATAAACAAGGAGAAGGTGAATACACTTGCTTTAAAAGGCAACTCTGCCACATTACTCTTTAAAAAATCAACGATACTCCATAAGGAGCACAACTGTCAGTCTGAATTCAAACCCAAACCGATTCACTACAATTGGACAGCATGTACTAGAACACACCTACAGCTGCCATAGCACCGACGTGCTGTAAATCTCCCCAGTTTTGGGAAGAGTAATGCACACTTACCAGACAGACATCAAGGCAATTGCCCATGATACAATGTTAAAAAAAAATAGCTTGTACGTTTTGCAGTAGCATCAAGTCTCTATTCAAGTGTAAAAAAATTAATTGACTCCATCTGTATTGGCCTAATGACTGATTAAATGACTAATCATGGAAGTCTTAATTAAAATCATTTTTCTGTACAGAAGAGGATGGAGGGAGGAAGGCAATCATTAATGTGTTCTAATGTATGTCACATTCCATTTGTGCTTTTTACTAACAGCCATCAGATGAGTAATTACTCACAAGGTCATCCTGTAAACTTTGTGCTCACATCCCACTGATTGGAGCAGGCTTGGCCAGGCTCTGCTTCTTCCCAATCACAAGGCGGGTAATTAACGTTGCTCAGCATAAATAATCCAGGGAGCTGACATTCCCCCCTCCAACCCAGAGCCACACACAACTTCCACACATTGCTGGGTGCAGTCCCACACCTCACACCTCCCCAGCAAGCACACCCTCCTCAGCCATTCCATGTTCTCCATGGATTGACAGGGATCTCCATCACAGTGAAATTCCATAATATGCCAGGAATTTTTCCTGCATGACTAAAAGGAGCAGGCCATTAAAAGAATCCTTTTCAAGTAAAGCAGGACAGCAGAGGGACACTTATTTTAAGTTTTATTTGCCAGCCACCTGACGACCCTGATGCATAGTGACCTCTGCTATGGAAAAACAACAAGCTGCTTCCACCTCAACAGCTGAGATGAGGCTATTTAAAACAATGTACCAAAATGTGTAATGGAATAAAAAAATGTATCTTGAGATTAGAGAAACCAGCTTTCCACTGGCATGTAACTCACACACAGCACCTACACTTTTTGAGGAAATGTTGCATATGAAATATTAAAGTCCAAAGTACAAACTGGAATACAAAATATTTTTTGTGCTGACTACCGTCCTGAAATTCTAGAAATTCTTATTTGCAGCCGCAGCAAGTCTGCATGTCATTAGCTGCAAAAACTCTGCATATCCCAGAGGGCAACACACTATCATATATAAAACAAGGCTTTTTATAAAACTAAAATCAAATGTTTTAGTGAAGGAAAGAAGAAGTTGGTACAGCCCAGTCATATATCAACAAATGTCCCATTGTATAACTTTACTTTCCTTCAAAATGCTGGATTCAAATGTGCAGCACTGGAGTGAGTTGCAGTTGCACAGTTAGGGGACAAGTAAGTTCCAGTTCTTCCAGGATAATGGAACCAACTTTTAGTACTAAGTTACTTCAAATATTGGTTTTCCTAACCAGAAGTATTCTGAGCAACAATCCTGATAAGGAAAATCTCTGCAGTGACACCAAAAATTCACATCCTCCTGTATTATCCTGCTTTAAAGAGTACTGAGCTGACTAAAAATAGGACTCAGGATATGGAGGGAGAAGCTAAAGGGACAAAAACCATTAAAAGAATCTTCAGTAATTACATGAGTCTGTAATGTCCATTTTACCCGTTTGGCATCATTAATTACTACCCTTTCTAAACCACTCAAAGCCACAGAACAATATATGTAAAGCTGCATCAACCAGCTCCATCCATATTTCAAGTAAATACAAATTTCAGCTATTCTGAATTAATCATAACACAATCCTGACCCTACTTACCACATAACAGAAGAAAACAAAAATATGTGACAACAAATCTCTGCTTGCAATAACTGTCAGTGTCACATATGAAAGAAGTTCATTTTACTAATAAAGGAAATGGAATTGAGTGATAGATTTAAAATTAAATTCAGCTATTCTATAAATGTCATTCAGAGTTTTAAGGTGGCTCTCAGGGCTTAAAACCAGCACTGAGACTCAAATGTGCCACTCTCTGGGCTTCTGGGGAATTAATGAAGCTTAGTTTCATCTTCATTTGAAGACACATATATTTAAAACAACCACAAAATCCATCACCACCACACCAGAACACTCCAAAATAAACAACATACAGATGGCACAGTAAATCTTTCAAAACCTGAAGATATTTTTATGGAATAATTCAACACAATCTGCACTACTCTGCTAATGCAAATGAAAACTTGCACAACTACCTAAATTACAGGGTGGTGTGCCATTCTTAATCTTCTCAGAAATGTAGGAGTTCCTGTTTCAATCATTTCTATTGTTTGAAATACACACTGTGATAATGGAGCCACTGCACGCAGGGACTGATTCTGGGTGAAGCTAATTAATAACTGAGTGTGTGACTTGCTGTGGGTTGGAAGGAATCAGGAGGCAGAGGTGAAGATCCATGTGGGAGACACCTGCAAGGACATTAAGTGACCTGTCTGAAACTCAGCATTGTGCTTTTACTGCATACATTGATTATTTCAGTTAGTCCTGGTCTTTAATTGTATAAAATATTTAAAAGTCAAGTATTTCAAGTACCTGAACAGGCAGCTCCCCTGCTCAGCACACAGGGACACAACCTTCACATCACAGTATGAAAGCCCATCTAAATGTGGTGTTCTTGATGAAAGACAGACTTCAGACTTCTTTGTATTTCTTCAAGTATTAAAACAAATACTAAAATATCTTATGCCCAAAGACAGACCACAAAAGATGGTGACTTATATGAAGGCACCTCGAGCTGTTCTAGATCCATAAATCTGGGAATTTGTGACTCCTTAGGACACTTAATGGGATAAGGCAAAACAGGTTCAGACTGAGTGGTCAGAATGCAGCCAAGTTCAAGTTAAAAAACACAATGGTCTTCACTAAGTTGCCAGGTCACACTGCAAAAAGGAGGAGCACAGTTGCTGCATGTGGTAAATGAAGCTTTTTTGGATGTGCTTTCAATAGTTCACAAATCACAGAATGGGTTGGGTTGGAAGGGATCTTAAAGACTATCCAGTTCCACCCCCCCTGCTGTGGGCAGGGACATCTTCCACTAGACCAGGTTCTACACCTCTGATTTCTGTGATCAGCCAGTGCACATGGTCCTGTCTATTGTGATCAAAACATAACTTCGCATACAGACTAAAGGTGAGAAAACATCTTTGCTACAGAGAAACTGCTGCATCTCAGTGAGACCAACACGATCAGACACTGGGATCACGCTGTCTGCTCACGGCAGCGAGTCCCACCATCATGATCTGATGCTTTGCTGTTGGCTGAACTAGTGCCAAAGGTGCAGAATTAGTCATCAGGGCAGACCTGCTTCAGGCAGTGTTTTAAGAGCCTGTAACTGTGGTACAGCAAAGAAATCAAAGCGAACACTGAAAAAGTTACCAGCAACAGGCTGTAGTAAAAGTCACTTGCATCACAACCCAAATAATGGGAAAGTTAAACAATACCTTTCTCTGAACTGCTACATCTTCCATCCATGGCAGAGGATTTCTACCTCCCTGCTCACTTTGTCAGCTAAGAAATGCAAATGAGCTCTGCCCTATTCTTCTGTTTGTTTTGTGCACTGAGCACAATTTCTGCCTCAACGTCCAACTATATTTCCATCCTCTTTGTGCCACACAAACCTCATTTACCAGTCATTCTTCTCCACATGAAGAGATCTATAATGAGGAGTCTTTCTGCCATTGCCCTGCTTCTCTGAGTCAGGAATTTTCATTTCCCCCTAATACTTGCTGCTGTAGCTGCAGTTTCATTTACTGTCATCTCCCACCACAGCCTTGCTGTGAGCACATCTGTGGCTGGGGCAGGAAAGGAGTCAGGATTGCTCCAGGAGCTGTTCAGAAATTAAACAGTTACATGAAGCCAAAGACTTTATTTACTGTGCTCTCAGATGGCACTTAAAAAAAGAAAGGTTTATTCACTCTACATGAAATGACAGTTTACTCTTGTTAGTTTATCCAGTCAGTTAATTCTTCCCTATCAAACAGAAAAATGTAACACTGGTGTTGTCTTCAAACAGTGAAAGCACATCAATCACACACTGAAAATCTACAGCTGGGGGGAACTTCTGATCCATTAACACCAGAAAGGGTCATAATATACTTTCAACACCTAATTCCACCCCAGACTTTCAGTAAACTCCAACTGGTGTTTTTTGTTGGTGGTGTTTTATTTTTCCAGAGAGAGGGGATTTTCTGTGCTTGAATAAACAGTAATTTTTACATTGCCATAGTTCAACCCACCGTTGCAAAACTTGACTAACACACTAAGTAGGAGAGTTTTTCTCTCTGGGTAATTATTTTCCTTTTAACTATCTACATCCTATGAAATGCAATTATGGAGGTTTGTTTAAACACACCAGTTTCCAAGTGGCAGAGTTAGATGTAATGGGCAAGGTTAGGTGCAGCTACTGAAGTGTCATCAGAGAAGACTGCAAAACTTGGCTGGAAAAGTTTTCCTACCTGAAAAACCAGGTAAAGTAGATCTGATGGCAATTCTAAAGGTGTAGTGAACCACCCCCCCGCCCCCCACACACACTTGCTTCATTTCAAAGAGAGGAAAAAAGCTCTAATAAAGCAAGAAAAGCACTTAAAAAAGCTACCTAAACATCCAACCCCCAAATATCAACCACTAAGTGAAGGACTGAAAAATGTTCTTACAAGCACAAGCCTGGGTAATAAGGAAATAAAAGGTATATTGGCATAAAATGTGAAGGGCGGTGTGATACTACAGTGGTCAGGTAAGCAAAAACCAGGGCCCCTTGTCCAAGAGGGCAACCCCAGCTGGGTTAGAACCTGCTTTGGGCAGGAGCAGCCTCCAGCTGAGCAGAGCAATCCTGGTTCACACATACCTGCTGCCTTCCATCTTCTCCTGCGAGACTGTCATCTTCTCAGCTTTCTCAGCAGATCTCCTGCCACTTGGCTTTTTGCCTCCTTTCTGCAGGGAGAAAAAAAAAAAGTATTTCTGTAGTGCTTCAGAGAAGTGCCAAAACTGGTGTAATTTATGATGTGCTAGTGTTTTCCTTTGCATTTGTAACCTAAGAACAAATGCAAAATCATCAGCACTTGACTATGCTGGGGTTTGATTTACATATATTAAGATTCTCTCGTGATTTCCTATTATTTATTTCTGTAAGCAAAATTGGATCCTGGTCACTAAACTATCAGCATCCCCTGCAGTGAAAAGACAAAAGCCAGAATGTACAACTCAACAATCAAAAGAATTTGAAACCAGAAGCTGGAACAAATTGTCTGATCTGAAACTCTCATCTGCTCTTCCTTTTTGGAACATTCTTACAGGGAGTGAAGCAAATAGTTGTCTATAAATGGCAAATAGTTATCTATACCTGAACTCTGGGAGTGGACATATCTTACTGTCTCAGTTTGAACAATTGGATCTAAGCGTTTCCACAGAATTTTCCCAATACATCTTCAGTTTGTAGAACAGGTTATTTTCTGGACTGTTTTCTGAAATTAAATGCCTACACCATTGTTTTCCTCATTTTAGTGTATTGTATCCATGCAAATGCAGTATTTTAATTAAGGTTGGCATAGATAGAAGTTTAACAGATTTTACTTCTCTTGCTTTCCTGCAATCTCCTCAGGATCCCACAGTACTGCAAAGCCTGAGGAATTCTGTTGACAGCAAAATTGAGGTGTTTTTTTATCTCTTTCCACTCAGGTGTAACAGAACTGATTCCACTTTGTGTGGTTTTTGCACAAGCAACACAGTGAGCAAGTACCTGACACTGGGACCCCTCATGATGATTTCACACCAGCCCACCCTGCAGGGCCCCAAATGTCACCATTAGTATCTTCTGTTCCCTGTGAGATCTGAATATTCTCAGTGGGTGCAAAGCTGCAGGAACATTTCACCGTACAAACCAGGAGCCAGGGGAATGTTTGGGCATTTCCCGTCCTGTGTCGGAAAGCTGTTGTTTAATGTGAATCATTAATGGCCCTGTTTGCCTCAAAATTTATGGGGTGAAGTGTGAAAAGAAGGATCGTGTTCTCCCTGCAATACTTTATCCTACCTAGAAGACTAAGGGCTTTCCAGCTGGGAATGCTGCAGTTCTCTCCACAGGGCTGTAACTTTATCATTATAGGGTGTGATAAAAGTTAAGTCTTTGCCTCTGCAAGGACATTAAATAACATCTTTCTCTCCATTAGCTTTTGCTGTAGTAGCAGTATTTATTCTCTGGGCAATGAGTGAGAACCACACTCCTTCCAGAATAACTCCAGGTTCTTAATGCACCAATGGTTTCAGAAAGGTTCCTGTGTCACTAAATTTAATGTGGTTTTAATATTATTATATTGCTAATTGGTAGCTCTTGTGCCACACAGTTTCAAAGGAAAATTTTAAGAGCCTCTTAAACATCAGTGAAATCCTGCATTTGGATAATCCATTTATTAGAAGAATTCTTCATGCCGATCTTGAGCTGAAATAATCTCAAAATAAGCAAAGAAAGGTGTTTAAAATCACTGGTTTCAAGGTGCCTGACAGGATTTCACATCAGTCATCTCAAATTTACACACCTATAGTGATAATTCTGTGGTCCCACATTACTGGTAACACGGCACAGGGAGGTTTCAACAGCAAATGGGACAATCTTGTGCCAGGCATTAAAGTAAATTCCAGTTTCACATGCTTTCAAGTGAAGCTAAAGAATCTAAATCAGAGAATCACTCCTTAAATGCCCCCCTTCATGTTAATTTTAATTACAACAATTACTCCTACCAGCAAGACAGAGCTCATGTGCCACCTTGGAGGGCTGAGTGCCAGCAAAGTGACTACAGCCATAACAGCCCTTCAGGATAGGGCAGCTTGACCTCTCTGGGAGTGAAATACCAATTAATTATCTTTTTACAGCCAATTCAATTACAGCACACTAATCACTTGTGTAGGACATCAAGACAGAAGTTGGGGGTGGGTGGGGAAAGGAAGGCAGAAGCAGTGTCAGGGAGGAACCCTTGGTAAGGCTGATGGGGCAGTGACTCCACTGATGCAGATGAAATGTTTGTTACATCACACAGAGTTATTAGCTGGTTGTCGCAGGAGAAATGCTGCAGTATCATCTTCATTTAACTCAAGTTTTTTAAAAACAAGGAGTTATTGGTCCTAAGGGGTAATAGACATTTCATTTAAAGGTGACCAGACACACCACATTAGTCTTTAATGCTGGAGTCAATTCACCAAAGAGCTTTGTTCATTAAGGGGAAAAAAAAAAAAAAAGAAGATAAAAGATGATCTATTCAGCAGAAAGCAAAATATATTTAACTTTTGTTAAATGAACTAGTATTAACTCAAGTTACAGAGGACTGTCTCACTACTGGACTGATGCCAAAGAAAATTATCAAGTGTGATATATCCCAATAATGCACTCAGCAGAATAGTGGTATAGAAGCAAACATGTTTTAATTTATGACCCCATTAGCATTGCTGCAGAGGCCAAACTTCTGGGAGCACAAATAAACACATCAGTATATACAAAAGTGAGTATGCAAATAAACCCCAAAGCTGCCTGTAGTTCACTTAGAGCTTTGGCAAAGTAAACTGGGGAGGTGGATGTCAGTCCCTTCCCCAGGTAAGTGACAGGACCAGAGGAAACAGCCTCAAGTTGTGCCAGGTGGGGGTTCAAAAATTAGGAAAACTTTCCTAGGGCTGCCCAGGGAAGTGGTGGGGTCACCACCCCTTTCGAAGGGTCCAAAAACATGTGGATGTGGCACTTGAGGACATGGTTTGGTGCTGCTGGTTTGGGGGTGGTGCTGGTTGAGGGCTGGACTTGATGGTCTTTTCCAATCTCAGTGATTTTGGGATTCTATGATTTTTTGCTACAATTGGTCACTGCGTATAAGCTGTTAGAACACCTTTTTACTACAATCCTTGGAAATTAAAATTGAATCCAAGTGGTTTTAATTGGGAAAAAAAACAGCTTACAGTGAAGAATATAAGAATCTTCTATTTTTGACCCTAAATTTCTCTTTTTCCTCTGTATAGTAGCTTCAGTTCACCAAAGATTTTTCTTGTGAGAATGACTCTCATCCATATTAAAGCATTCTGTGGAATCAAAGACTTCACTCAGGGGGAGGGTTCATCAAACCCACTAAAATTATAATCATTTAATAAATGTAATGACTGCTCTGTATTTAAAATATTTTCCCAGGCAGCACTTTAGCATATTGTGTATTCCAAACAAAGTGCTGTTGCATAATCATTAACTCTGCCCCACGTAGATCTTACAAAGAATATAATGAAGATTCTAGTAAAGGAAGGGACATTAAGTTTTCTTACGGATAGAAAACACACCCACATGTCCAGTAAGACCATAGGACGGTTTAGTTGCAGTTCAGGTTACCCACAATGTGCTGAGATGTTGAAAGGACCAGCAATGCTGTTATCTCCCCCTGAGGAAAGCAGGCTTGGAAGGAAGCAATATGTCCAGTGTCACTCAGAGGATCACAAACCCTCCTCTTCCCTCCATTCCCATGTCGTGTCCACTGGATTATGATGTTCCACCAAACAGCCTTCAGGAACTACCAGACAAGAATTTCTACAAACATCCAAACCCACAGGGACTTGTAAAAACTACACAATAACTCTTGAATTAGAATCTGCCCAGTGAAGAGCGATTTAAAATGTGAGTATGGAAAACCCTCTTAGAAATCAGAGGAGAAATTCTCCCAGCTCTTTTCTTTATTGCAAATATGATGTAAGGTTATCTTCAGATACTGGGCTTATTTTTTTAAGTGTTCTCCAATCCAGTTTGAAAAGGTTCATGTGAGCCATCCATGCTGCACCAGAGACAATTCCAGAGCTGCAATTACCAGCACCTGCACTGCATTCACTGCACTGACATTCCCAAGGGGCCAGGGCAGATTCCCTACTGACAACAATTAGCATCAAAATGTTCCCCAGTGCAAAGCTGTGGGTGGGAATTACAAAAGGTTAACAGACTAAATATAAAAATCTTTTTGAATATAAAATCAATGCGCTTTGTTACCGAAATGTGGGTACTGTAATTTAACCAAAATAGGGATTAGAGTCTCTGGCAGTCTTCCATGTGTGTGAGCTGGGCTTTTCTTTAAGCAAAATGCTAAGCAGCCAATCTGAAAGTTTAAAACAAAACAATCCAAAGACCCAAAGGAAAGCATTCTATACTTTTTTTTAAAAATTTTCTTAGCACCAAAAGGAACACCATACCTATCAGGGCTCACAATGATCCTGTTATACGGGCAGACTCAAAATCTTGAATTATTTCATTGCATGATTCAGAGAGGTACATATTTAGGGTGGTCAAAATCAGCTAGAAGTTCCTGTACTCGATTGAACTTTAATAACACACAGTTTTCTCCAAAGGTCATCACTACCTCACAATACCTGTATTTTCAGAAGAGGCTTCTGATTGTGTGTAGCTACCAGGCGCAAAAAACCAAACCAAACCAAACCAAAAATTAAATATTTTGTGTTTTTTATAATGCCTGAGACCAGAGCTTTGCTTTGTTTAGACTGAAGAAACAAGCAGAAGAGATTAAAAAAAAAAAATCT
Organism: Acropternis orthonyx; assembly: GCA_035583155.1. Classification (NCBI taxonomy): domain Eukaryota; kingdom Metazoa; phylum Chordata; class Aves; order Passeriformes; family Rhinocryptidae; genus Acropternis; species Acropternis orthonyx. The sequence continues at coordinate 4,699,697 of JAWWEU010000055.1, read as the reverse complement.
TGTCATTAAATGTACTAAATCAAAACGTTGCATTTGATGAGAACATGGAATTACAACAGACATCAGCAAGAAGGATCTTCAGTAAAAAAACACACTTGATAAGTACAAGTTTATCTAGGTTGTCCTTTGTGGTTTTCGTTGAGAAGATAAGTGGTCATATAGGTACTTTGGATCTAGATAAATTCAAAGCAAGAGCTTTGACATGAAAGCTTAATTCCTTTTACCACCCAATAATTCATCACTTTAAAAAAATAATTAACAAGCCTCAGAATAACATAATTACCTGGGAAACTTATCATGGGCTTTGGAGGCTGCAGAAAAGCCAAGCTGTTAAGAGACTTGTGCAGTGAGAGTGACTCCAAATTGCTGCCTCATTACCTGAGCTAACGAGGCTGTGCCTGAGACACGCCGGGACCCCCCTTGGCCGGGTCAGAGCAGCAGCAGCCGCTCCCCTCAGCGCTCAGGCACCACCAGGAAGGACCAGCCCGAGGTTTCCAGCTGCTGCACCAGCAAACACCTTCATGATAGCTTTGTGGGAGCTGAGTTTAGAGGTGTGTGTTAGACACAAGAGAGGGCAATGTGACAAACTCATGTAGCCGCTATTCCAACACAGGGCTGCAAGAGGCTTTCAGAATTGCTGCTTTATAGCTGCAGCTCTGTAGGGCTTCCAGTGGGTAACAGGTGTCTGAGAGGTAAAATCCCATCTGGAGTAAATCTGATGTTTTGCAAGGCCCAGCATATACACATATGTCTGTATATCCACATTCATACAGTGTGTGGTGCACTCACCTGTCAGCTACATGATCGTCATTATTAAGGATTTCAGAAGTTCAGGTAGAAGGGAGAATAAATCCTGTGCACAGACAGAGGGTTACCAAGGATGTTAATCACTCCACACACAGGCTTAAGCACTACATTGCCAAAGTCTCAAAATACTTGGAATGAAGTAGAGGAAGATGCAGGATGGGAATATTGAAAGGGGTACATTTAATTCCATCAATTAAAAGACAATAATGGTTTCTGGTTTGGTTTTTCCAAAATATAATTCCTAATTTTGGAAAAAAAAATATTTATGGATAGAGGTGACAGTTTTTATTTTATAACTACTACAGACGAGACTGAGATTCTCCAGTCTGCCAGGGGGCCATATGCCCTGGCCATGTCATTGTGCTGGGGCTCCTGTCCTGACACTTGACTCCAGGGAGTTAAATAGGTACATTTAAGTTCACAGAACTTACTACACTAAGACTGATTTCTTCTTTCAAGCAACCACCATGCGATGCTGAGAAACCTGTGGGAAGCAGTTCCTGGGAGGGCTGCATGAAATGCCTAACCCTGGGCTCCAACAGGGTCTCATTACACTCAAATAAGGGTCTTTCAGACCTGTAAATGAACTAGAAGAAAAACTATTAAGAAAATAAACTTATTGTAGACACTTCAAATACCAAATTTACATATTGTTGCTAATGAAAGTGATTTATCCTCAGAACACACTAATTTGCATGAATAAAAACTTAGTATTTCTTCTTCCATGTGTGGAGAACTCAGGCTTCTTTACTTTTGAGACATGGCAATTGCTACAGTGATGGGTTCAAGCAAAATTACAGATAAATTGACCAAAATTACAATAAATATCTATCAGCTAAAATAAGCAGAACTCGTTGTTGAAATGCAAGTCAGATAAGAACAAAACTGAATAATAAAATAGAGGGGAAACCTCATTATAGCTGCAGGTATAATACATATAAAGGACAGGACATGGCACCAAGTGCCCTGGTGGGGATCAGTCACAGGATGGACTTGATCATCTTGGAGGTCTTTTCCAATCTCAGTGATTCTGGGATTCCCTTTTCCCTCACTCAGGAGAATGTGTGAAATGTCAGATTAAAAATAATCTGATTCTTTACAATTTCTTCTATATAAATTCTTTATTTATCACTGCCCGCAAGACAGAGGGGGCAGAGACAAAACCTTTTCTTCAGTAGAATATATGTCTGTAGTGGAAATTACTACCAAGTCTTCAAAGACGATTCTGATGATCCTCAGGCTACCTCTGGTGATGATGTCAAGAGTTTTAGCACTAAGGCTTCAGTGGAGATGCAGGAAACACATCTGGGGAAGTGGCTTTGAAGTCGGCTCAGAGGGGCTGACACAAAATGTAAAATAAATGATGTTAAGGCTTGATCAGGCAAACACAGATGTCAAAGGTAAAACTCCTGTTGACTTCAGACATGAGCAGGATCAGGTCCTCAACAATGAACCAGAAAAAGTAAAATCAGTAATTCTAACAGAAAAAAAGAGTGTTCCCCAATATTATTAGAAATCTGGGGCTCACAAGGCTGAGAGTTTTCATTTTGTTTTTAAATATACTTATTTGCTGTTTTTTCCAGTAATGGGCATGACCATATAAGAAGCACCATCTTATTTCTGATACCAAATCCTTATTTCAGTAAGAAAAGCCCATCATTCTTGCCACCCATGAAAACCATGTTCCTCCTCGTTCCCCGGCAGCACGAACACGCACCGGACTGACCTATTACATTCTCCTTTAAGATATTCTCTCTCTTGGAAATACAAGTGGTGACTCAGTTGTTATGGTAACTATTTTACTTTTTTTTTGACTAACATATGACAGCCTGTGTGTCATCTGATGCTGTTCCTGAATTCTGTTACACATTTGCTTTTGTCAAATAGTCTTAAAAGGGCTTCTTGGATGAAGAAATAGTGGGCAGAAAACAGGACATTTTTCTCTATGCACAGGGTTTTAATCCATTAAACCACTGATTATGCGATTCAATTTATGCATCCAGTCAACTTTTTGTTAGCTCAGAGCTATGACATTATGATGAGAAGAATAGCTCTTTTTTCTTCCCTTTTTTGTTAAACAAACTGCCTACAATTCCATGAGCTCCACTCTAGGAAATCCAGTCTTATGTGCCTTATATCCCACTTAGCCAGTGATTTTAATGTGGGTCTATCTGAGCTATTGATCTTTCTGCTTAAATGACCAACTGAAATGGTCAGTTCTTGCACCACCTCAGTGGGTTTGGTTTCCCACTCAAGCCCAGTGTTATATCAGCTGTATACACTGACACTACAACACATAATTGATACTGGAACACTCACAACTATAAAAGGAGAGATTCCACTCACCCATAAGGAACCCTCAAAGAAGGATCTCAGTTAGATGAACTTTTAGTGGAACTTGACGGGGATAGTGGGTGAAGGATGAAAATATCAAATAGTGATAATTTGGAATTAGATGGCGGAATAGTTAAGGCCAAGCACTTGGGCCCAGAAACAGTAGGAGCCAAAATCTGAACTTTTTACAGCTCCAACCCTCTGAACAAGGACCCAGTGAGATGCTGGAGTTGGCTTCATCCACCAACTCCGTGCATTCCCAGCCCTGGTTTCAATTGAAAGCTTGTTACTGAGTCCTGTAAATTCCCGTAAATTTAAGACATGTCAGACAATAATGTTCTTCAGCCTAGAAGTATGAAAAATATTTCAGCTGATGCAGCAGAAATGTGATGATATGGAGCAAATGTAAACCAGACGGATTACAGAGATCTGGACAAGCAGCAACATTATGTCACTGCTATCAGTGCCTAGAAATTGTTTTCTTTATTACACCATGATAACTTGTAATAACATCAGGAATATGAAGAGAACATTGTCCACCAGGCACGCATTGCTTCCACCAGTGGGGCAAACTGAAACAACCAAGGCAAAATTGCTGCTCTAAGTCCATTTAGCAATGTATCTAATCCTCCTGTAAGCAGTCATTAATACCTTTTCTAAAAAGTCTTGGGACATAATTAATACCTTAACAAAAAAATGTAAAAATCCACCACTAGTAGTAAGAAAAAAAAAGCAAAACAAAAAAGAAAAAACCCAAAGTGTTGCATTGGTACTGAGCTTACTTACTTGGCCAACATCATGAAACTACCAGAAATTAATCTGTAAGCATTAAGATATATGTTACTAAGTAGTGACAAAGAAATTTTCCAGTCAAATGACATCAAATACATCTTCCATGGGTGTGGATCTCATTGCCTGTTTGAAATTTGGAAACCCATCCATGTTTAAGCAATAGCTACATAGATGTTGCCGCTAAACAGCAAAACCTCCTGGAACTCCTTCACTGACAGTTCATCAATACTGGATAAACACTGGATGGTTCCCCATCATTGAATGATTATATCCATCCTCCCGGCAGTGGTGCATGAAAGCCTCAAGGATCTCATCATTTACCCATCAGCAGAAGCTATTCCCAAGGTATTTTGAGAGTTTGCCAACATTTCTCTCCAAAGGCAGATATGAGACGAATCAGAGGAGAAATCAGAAGAGCAATGCCCAGAGAGAAGAATCTTTCAAGAGCTCTTCAAACCTTCTTTGTTCTTCTTCCTTTTTCCTTCCTTCCTTTTCTTCAGGTCTCCCAGGCATCTTCTCTACTCCTGCCCCCTCTGTCTCACTCATCTTCCAGTGCCAATTGTCCCAGTGCCCCTGACCACGCTAAAATCAGTGATCAGTTAACTCTGAAGAGCCCCAACACTTGTCTGCCATGAACACCCAGCAAGGACAAAATCCAAGCCCAAGCACAGTAACACACCCCCCCCCCCCCCACCTCCCCAAACTAGAAATGGTTGACTGCCCAAAACAGCAGGATGACTCAAATCCCCAGAACTATCTTTAGCTCAGTGAACTATGTAAAACAACTACTGGTTTTTGTTTTGAAGTCCTAATATTAAAAGCAAACCACATTTTCTACATTTTCTCCTCTATGTCATCTTCCCAAAAACACCAAAATTCCTCCTCCTAACGTGCTCTTTTTCTGTTGCAACATATGGTGCCCCAACCAGAGAGTCACAAGATATTTTGCTTCTAATTGATTAAATTCATGAGTCACAGACAGGATTTGCACAGAGACTGTAAAAGCAGCTGCTTATTTTTCACTGATATCCCACAGTAACACAGGTGGGACAGTCACCTCTGCAGACCCAGCTACCAAAAGCCTCCGCAGAAGCATCAAATTGGAAACTTCAAATCAAAGTCACCAACTCTTCCGATTTTATTACATGGCCAGGAGTGTTTTGTGGTTTTTTTTCTTAAATCTCTTGCTGCAATTAGGGCACCAAGAGAAAGTGTGTTATGCACACAGTGACTGTGTAAATTCTCATGTTTCAAATCTCTCAATGGAAGTGAACAGAAACCAAAATCACCACCCTTAGAATCTTAATAGAACAAGGCAAATTAGGTGTTTCTGAAGGAAAACTGGGGTTTTGACACTCAGCTTCTGCCTGCTCAGAGTGGCAGTGCTAGAACTTGTTACTCCAGCACCAAAGGAATTCCCAGGTTAAAGGAGCTGTTGAATCACAACGAATTACAAATCAGACATAATATTAAATCAGAAAAAAATGAAACATTTCTGCCTGCACCGTCTGCTTGAATACTTTGTAAAATGTAGAAATGGCCTTTTGTGGACATAAAAGCCTACTTGACTGAGTATTTCCTATCTTCCCTGAAAGCAGCGCTCCCACAATTTAGGGTCTTGGAGCTGCTGAATTTATAGTACCATGTCAAAGTTGTTATTGGAAGTTTGTGAAGTACCAGCAGCATTTCTGAACATCAGTGAAGTGTATAAAGTCTGGGCTCCAGATTCAAATTTTAGGCCCTGTTTCATTCTTGGTGAATGAATTAAGACTGTAGAAATTACTAACTCGAACCCTTTTGATCTTACTGCACACCACTGTGTTTTGACTGATTAAATTAACTGAAAGGAAAGCCCAGGAGGGAAAGATTTATCTTGTAAAATAGAATCAGTGTCCTAAATTATTTTGTTTACATTTGTTATGAGAAATTCAGCACTCTGCTGAAAAAACCCAAGACACTAAGAACTGCTTGTTTGTATTACAAAGGCTGTTTCTTATACTCCTGAGTTATTTTACTGCAATGCAAAGATACTTTTTCATTTTTCAGTTAACTAAAAAGCTGAGCAGTCAACAAATCCATTATCTTTACTCCTCATGCCGGCTGCTCGGAGCATCTCCTGCTCTACATTGGGTGTCAGATCCAGATCCTGGCTCTGTCTCCCTCAGGGAATGGCAAATCAGCCAGTGCAAATCCAGAATTGCTAATGACAGAAACAGGAGATTTCAGTTCCCAGCTTCCAGATGCAACACGTGTCAAAAGACAGATTCTACACTCAGAGCCAGTGAGAGAAAGGAGTTCTGACATTATTGTTTGTTTGTGCTGATAGGTTTTAAATCTTAATTAAGTCCAAATACAAGGAAAAATTCACCATGACCCCATTAGGTGCTCAGTACATTAAATTTACAGCTGCGGATCCAGCAAAAAGCATACATTAAGCATCATATTGAAAACTAGCTCTCCAACAACTTAAGTCTATTAGATTGTGTCAGACTGGAGACAGAGCTGACAAATGGGGGTTTAGAATTCATTTAAATTACTCCTTGTGTTTTCCAAGTCTTTTGAAATGCTGTACAAACTTAAACAGTGACTTTCCTAATAAACAAAGAATCAAGTTTCACAGCTTCAAAGAAATATTTCACTGTAGGGTCTATTTCATCTGGTTCTGTACTTCAAATAATTATTGTGGAGTATTTACAATTCTGACATCAGCCATTATCCTTGACAAGGAAAAAAAGAACAATGTTGCTATAAAAATATAGAGAGAAACCAAATGCTGGGTGAGATTTTTTGAAACAAGTTTCGGTGAGATTTAAAGGTTTTTTGCTCCTTAGAAGTGCTAACACATTCACCAGCTTCCAGGGACTTCAATACTTCAGAAACCAATTATTAATTTAGGATTACAAAGCAGTATTTAGAAGGATGATTTTTATGGTCCTAATTTTTGTAGACAGAACTTGCTGTACTTCCTTGACTAGAGAATTCTTCCCCGAATAGTCAGAAGCCACCAGGTGGGGCAGGGGGGGGCAGTGAACAACTTGCACTCTTTAAAGGCTGAATATTGCATTATAGAATTACGTTTGACAATCACAAAAACTCCTCAGCAACTCAAAATGGCATTTGTCACTATTTTTAGGGGGTCACACTTGCACATTTGCTGTAATTTATCAAGTTGGCAAACCAACCACTTGGTTTTAGATAACTGTATATACATACTAATGAAGGGAAATACAATGAAATTGTGTCTCCCTCACAGCCCAAGCACAGGGGTTGACGGCTTTCCTCTGTTTATTCCAAGGAACTCAGATTTGGTCACAGAACTCGATGGGATTTGGTGGTTTCTGATGCCAGCCCAGATTTCCAGACCATGTCTATTCACAGCTGATCACCAAAAGTGCAACAAAGAAAAAGTATGTCACAACTATCTCTTAATTATCTCTTACTGTTACTGTGGCACAACATGACAAATTCAGGTAGAGTTTCTAAGTCAGAATATAAAACACTTGCTGAGATTCTTACTCAAAAAGGTAACAGAAATCTTTATTTTGACCAGCAGCATTAAATAGAGGGAGGCCAGTGGCTGATGATGATGAATAAAGGCAAAATAAAGAAGGTTAAAAGTTGTGACTCAGATGAAGGAAAATCTCAGCCAGATCAGAATCGATGGAATGGAATGATCCACTGTAGTTTTATTTGCTTTACCTATCACAGCATCTGTGGGGCTGCCCAAGGCTGGCTGCCACTTGCCCACCCAGGGCACTGGCACTCCCTCTCCTCAGCAGGACAGTGGGGGCAAGAGACGATGAAAATGCTCATGGGTCAAGAGAAAGATAAAGGGAGAATATTTACCAGCTACCACTGTGGGCAAGACAGGCTCAGCAAAATCATTTCTTGCAAATTAAGATAGGCCTGGATAGTTTTCCTGCCCAGCTCAGGCTCTTTATTCCCAGTCTCAACCTCATCCCTTCATCCCCAGCTCCTTTCCCTCCCTGCTCAGGGGTGCAGGGGGATGATGAGTGGGAGCTGTGGTCAGTCCATGGCATTCCCTCCCATGGGGCTGCTTCCTCCTCACACATTCCCCTGCTCCAGCAAAGGTTGTCCACAAGCCACATTCCTGCCAGGAGAACTGGCTCCTGTGTGGGCTTTCCATGGGCTGCAGTTCCTCCAGGGAACATCCCCCAGCTGCTGTGCAGTGGCAAAGCAAACCTGTCTTCCCAGAAGGATGGGAAGATAAATTAATTCCCTTTAATGAAGGCACTTTCTTCCCCAAAGCCAAGATATCCCTACCTGCAATGCTTAGTGAGATGTTTAAACAGAAGTCCTGTGAATAACCTCAAAAAGGCATTTAAAAAAGATTTAAAAAACAATTAAGTTTTTTGCAATAAACAGGAATATAGTGCTTTCTTAATGCCGAATGTAAATGATTGCACCGCCAAGAAAAGGGAAAATTAAGTCTTCTAAGTACCCAATGAACAGGAGTGGAACAAATTTTCTCTCTTCAAATGTATCCTTATAGTAATCTGAAGAGAATACTCCCATGATTGTGTAGCAATTTCTTCAAGACCTATTCAATTCCTTATTGTTCAGCTTACAGTGCCAGCAAAAAGGGCCTGTTAAAGTTAACATCTGCTAACTAATCATGGAACAGACCATCCCCACATTCCACAGGGTTTGAACATTGCTATGAATTTTGATTACTATCAACTTTGGCTGGATTAAAGAAGCACTTTACTGTGAGACTTTTGAATCCCACAAAAACTTACTCCTTTACAGGCAATGCTTCTAAAAATGAACATTTTCATTCTGGGTTCAGAAAAGATGACCTAGAATTACAAGCATGTCTAGTACTAAAGGTAGAATTAAATCGCTCAGGTGGATTATATTCCTCTGATTTTTTCATTAAATATTTTGAGAGCGTTAACATATCATGGTAGAGACTCTGACATGCAAATATTCTTTAGATGGGCTGGGCTGCTGCACAGATCTGTTGTTCTGAATTCCATTCCATATGATTTGCTGCCTGACACCAAGAGTACATGTATACATGCTGGATTTCAAGCTTTTTGGATGAGTTCCTTTTAGGTGATATATTCATATCTGAGTGAGGCCATCCAGAAAGGTACTTCTGAACACCTCTTGACCAGCTGTGCCCGGGCTGGAACTGTGTGTGCTGTGCCAACAGTCCCCTCCCACAGGAGTCAGTTGGATTAGACAAGCTTCCCATGAAGCCAGGCAGTCCATATCTCTCCAGTATGATGGGATTCATTCCTGCTCTGTGCTTACCAAATTAGAACCTGCTGAGCAATTCTTTACCGTTTCCAATGACATAATTTACACTAATGGGGATTACTCCCTCATACACATACAAGCTAAGCACACACACTCACAGCTTGTTCTTTTCCTATCTTTCCAACTTTTTAATTCCAAAACACTTTCATTTTAAAATTAAAAATCCACGTTACTAAACCAAAAGAACCAGTCTCTCATCACAAGAATAAAAATCCATTGCAAAAGCATTGGACACTTCAATGTAGTTCTGCATTTCCTTTGAATGAACAGCTCCCTCACTCCAGGAAAGGTCTCTGTCCCTCCTGCTCCAGAGAAGCATGTGCTGTTCTGAGAACTCAGAGGGTGCTAAACACTACAGTTATATCATATTCATCACAAGAGGGAGAACTGCGGCATTATGTCCAGGTCCTGTTAATGACTGGAGAGCACAATGAAGGTCTGTAGCAGCCATTGAGCCACAGCCCATCACAGGTGTCACCACAACAATTGGCCACAGCTCCCTGTCCATCCAGGACGTCATTTCTCCACTGCCCCTTTAAACAGAAATCCACATGGAACTTAAATTTCGACAACACCACAGCTAAATTATAAAGAAGGGATTATTTCAGCCAATTTTCAATAGCAAAGTGGGTGGTCCTCAAGGCTTTTTATAAATACCCTTCCAACATTTGTGTGAAAAGTTGAATGGGAGACCACACAACAACCAAGGATTATGTGGCACTCCTCTAAAGGGGAAAGGGAGGAGAATCAAACATTTCTTGCCCAAGGTTTGTTACTGTGGGATACTATTATGTGAAGCCCTTCAGTTCATATAGAACATCGCATTAAATTACATGGCAAGAATGAATAACTGCTTTGTCACATACAGAATCACACATTATTTTGCTTTTTAAAGATTGTGAAAAGTGAAATAGTGTACCAGACTCAATTCCAAAAAGCTTTGGTTATTTACAGCTGGTCTGCATTTCACCCAAGGTATTCCCTTTGCAGAAAAGATTCCTAAGGCTGCCGAGCCAAATACCACAGAATCTTAGGTATGAGCCAATTAAAGTTCCAGCAGCATTAGCCTTGCCCACGTAACTGCAATTCAGTATTACGTCATGCTGAAGGTGCAGTGTCCCCAGTGTCCCCTTTCCTACTCAATATAATGTGACCTTAAGGTGATTAGTTCACAGCCACCATTTCACTGACCTTACCTGACAGCAGAGCCCAACAGGAGAGGTCACAACAGGAACAGAGGTTTCAGCTCCAGCTGGGAGAAGGAAGTGCAGGGTTGTATATTATGGCACACAGCTCTGTTCCAAGGTATGTGTAAAAACCATCCTGGAGCACAGAGCTGGCAGTGAACCTCAGTGTGGATTGTTCCATACTATTGGCAGAGTTCAGAGTCACAGCTGAGACAGAAATAATCAGACAATGGGCAAAGTGCAGTCAAAAGTCCAGATATGGGAGGTAAAGCAACTCAGTACCAAAGCTCACAGGTTTTACGTGGTACTAAATCCTGTTCAGCTGGCAAACAACATTCTCCCAGTGTTAGAGTGCATAAGGAACTAGAGAACAGGAATATTTCAAATCTAAAGTGGTCATTCGTCAATTTAGTTGGATATTTGGCTTTTTGTGTGATAACGGCAGGAGGTACCAAAAAAAGCGGTTCTGTAATTCTCAAATGTATGTGAATCCAGCTGAAGCTCCAGATGGATTTATTGACCACAGTCACATCACTCTGTTTACACCTTTAGCAGTTACAGGCGTGCTGGAAGGTGACACCAAAGACAAGGCAGTTCTTTAGAAATACCCTTCTGACACCACATGCTCTGGTCTATCCCTTCCATCCCCTCAAACCATCCCCAGTAATTATCCTAGGATGGCAGGACTGTTGGGAACTAATGTGCACAAGCTCCATGCTCCACTGTCATTCCACAACCTCCTCTGCCTCAGTGGAAGGGACCAGCCAGTTCTACTGGATGGACAAAACAACTGGAAGAAGGTCTAGAAGAGACTCACTGTCACTGTAACTGTATCTCAATTATTCACTGATATCACAGGGGCCTTCATCTTGCATCATGAATGGGGTTCAGCTTCCGGCAGGGAGGGGAAAGGCCAGGGGTATAAAACATGCCACCTTTCCCAGAGGTTCCTTATCACTACCTGGGAAGCACTGTGCCTGCTTTCAATCACTTCTGCTGATTGCCTGCTATTAATGTCACTCATTCTCCCAAGTAATTAAGCCACCTCTTTCTTAGATGTGCCTTTGTCTCTCCCTGGCACATTTCCTTGTCTAATCCTCTTTTCCAGATGGCATAAGGACGCAAGATAAGTGTTGCTAAAAGTTGCTTAGCAATGCAACACATGCAAGGTTTGGAAATGCTGACGTCCACACAAGCACTATCTCTCCATCACACATTTCTGTAGAGAGACAAAGGCGTGAACACCCACAGCGACACGGGGGCCTCCAGAAAAAGAGCCACCAGTGCCCAAAGGGAGCAGGAACAGGGGGAAAGGGAAAGCTCCCAAGCTCCCGGTGATGGGCTGAGTTATGCTGAGGGTGGGGGTTGTTTGTGTTTGGTTTTGATTTTAAACTCGAACTGAAAATTCTGCTTTAAACATGCCAAAATCCTCGTGTTTTAGCAAGGTCCTGTATTTCCTGTGAGTCCCGGACACAGGATGCCATAGACACAAAACCAGTGCAAGTTACTGATAGAGACCAAACCAGAAATGGACTCTCTGTTCATGGAAGTGTCTAAGGCCAGGTTGGACTGGGCTTGGAGCAACCTGGAATAGCGGGAGGTTTCTCTGACCGTGGCAAGGGGTGGCACTGGATGGGCTTTAAGGTCCCTTCCAACCCAAACCATTCCAGATTCTATGAAGAATTCATGACAAACAGTAACTGATGAAGGCAAAGCTGCTTATCATCAGCTCAGTATCTGCCCCAGAAATCCTCCTCTCTTAGGATTCAGTGATAGGGAATTTATTCCTGTAACTACACAATGTAATTGTGGATGGTTTCTAAACTCTGCAGTAAATGTGTTTATATGGAATTTATTTAAACTACAATTAAATGTAATGGGTAATAAATAAGAACATTTAGTACAGGAACAGTAGTAATTTCACAGGGTCATATTATCATATTAATTCCTTTCTGCAGCAGCCTACGAAAACAGGTTGGCATGAATCACTTTGTGTTTGAAAAACCTGAGATGTTACGAATTTATTCATCACAGGTAACAACTCTGAAACAACTACTTCTAAGAAAACAACCGCACAGTAGTAAATTAACTGCAGAAATTCACTTGTAGATGTACTTGAGGTAGTCTCTTGCTAAGAATTTAGTGGTCCCCTCCATAAACAATTGAAAGAGAGCTGAACATTTACTGGGAGACTCATTCAAGGTCTTTATATCAGCAACATGTTCCCTACTATTCAGTTATAGTTTCTGTCCTGCACCTCTTCACAGCATTTTTGCCTGATGTGAAATCAGCTTTATGGGTAAGCAGGAGATAAATTGGAGTTGTGTGTTATTATTGGGACTCCTCTGTTGACAGTTGTAATTACTGCTTGTTTACTGGACATTTCACCAACCTGAATCTCTGAAGGCTGCCAGACTACAACGTGCTATTAACTGACAGCATCCACTCACTAAAAATTATCACTTGCCAGACTGATTAAAAAATCCAGCTGCAGCTAAAACTGAGGACAAATTCAGCATTAATGCCATGATCCAAGCTGTTCTATGCCCCACAGGAGTAATGCTGGGCTACCCTGGAGGTTGAAATACTTGCCCATGTCCCTTTGCTCCAGCAGATTCAGGGTGTTCAAGGTGCTATTTCAATAAAGGGGGAAAAAACCACCAGATTTTTTCAAAATTCCACAGTTTTACACAATTTTCAGGCACAGAACTCTCTGTAAGTTGTCTGGGTACACTGACTAATCAGCAGTAACGTTTGATAGTCACTGAAATAATCTGACCAACAAAAGAAACTTCAAACTCTCATGTGCAAAACCTTATGTGAACAAAGCAGATAAGAGTTCTCAGACCCTTAACTTCGAAATTTGCCCTTTTTTGGGCTGTGAGCCAAGTTTTCCCATTTGTGTTATGACGAGATTTACGTCCCTTGCTCTGTCCAGACATAATTCCTCTACTGATGAGCTTTAAGGTCCCTTCCAACCCAAACCACTGCACAATCCTCTGACTCTAATTAGCTCTCACATATTTCCTGTTTATTCCACATTACATGGTTGCATGTTTTGTGCGAAGTGTGCCCTGATTTTTGCTGGGCTGCTCTATTACCCTAACAGCTGGGAATGTACCAGTGTGAACTGGTATTGATCAAATCCTGTGCACACAAGCCCAAAGATTAACCCATCAGACAGTTTTTATCAGTTTTTCAGCGATAACAGCTCATCAAAGCATGGGAGAGGTTAAAATTGCAGAAACGCATGGCTGAATCCCTCACCTGTAAGGTGCAGCTCACAGGCTTGTCTGAGGTCTGCTCCAGAAGGCTGAGTAGCTCTTCCATAAATCTGTGGTAACAGGTCAAATAAATGAATAAATACATAAATAAATCTAAACAGGTTAAAAAGAAACTTTAGCCTATTATTTTGCCTAAAAGAAAAAAGAGTAGTATTTATATGTTTTCATTGTTTCATGTTAAGCTACATAATTTGAAAGCAGTATGTGCTGAGGGATCATTTGCGTTAAGGGGGTGTCTTTTAAGTTATATATAGTAATATAGAACACACACACACATATACGTGTAAATATACATAATAAATGTGAAGATGTAAAATTATATTTATTATACATATTTATTATATATTTATGGACATATTGTATATAAATATACTTTGTATATTTTTAATATGTTAATATATGCCATAGCATATTGTTTATCTACATATTAATGTATTGATGTATCAATATATTTCTATTTTTATATAAGTATAAATTTAATATATGTACAAAATAAATATATAGATACACTCGCATAACATAATTACTAAACCAATAGATTTATCAGGAGAGTCGGGGTTGGGTTTTTTTGGCATCTTGTCACTTTTGAGCACACACTGAAGTGTAAACTTCAGTCCTAAACGACACAGAACCTGCAGAATTTACTGATTCGGCCCCAAAAGAGGTGCTGGGGCGACGCCCAGTGGTGGCCAGAGGTACAGAACTGTGGAGAGCAGCCCCTGTGCGGTGGGAGGGGGACTAAATTATAATAAATTATAATACATTACACCACCACCACGCCCCCCGGTGTGTTCGTCAGTGTTTCTGTCACACCGGGACGAAGCCACCCACAGCACGTGTGTGAAGGGACCTTTGTGTCACCTGTGTCTGTAATGAGCATTTCTTATCTTCTTCTACTGATTTTCGCTCCCAAACGTCCACATGTTCGTGGAATAAAACACTGAAACGCTAAAAACTTTAAAACCCTTCAGAACGCCTTTTGGCCTCGTCCTGTGAGGCGGCTCGGGCTCGGGTCCCGCTCGGCTGGGCTCGGTTCGGGTTCGGCTCTGTTCGGCCGAACTCGGCTGGGCTCGGCTCATTTCGGCTTCGGCTTCGTTCGTCGAAGCAGGGGTGGGCTCGGTTCGGGTTCGGCTCTGTTCGGCTCCGTTCGGTTGAGCTCGGGTGGGCTCGGCTCGGGCTCGGCTCTGTTCGGCTGCATTCGGCTGAGCATGGCTCGGCACTACTCCCGCCCTTAGCCCCGCCCCTCCACCCGCTACCGTCCCGCCATTGGCTGCCGGCCCGCGCCCGCCCCCGCGGCCGCTTCCCATTGGCTGAGCCAGCTCAGGGGGCGGGGCCTGGCGCCCCCTCAGGGCAGCGGGGCGGGCCCGCCCAGCGCTCGGTGCCCACCGCGCTCGGTGCCCACCGGTGCCGCCCCGCCCGCTCCCCGCCCTGCCCTCACGGCCCGCCCCGCCCCGCCCTGCCCTCCCGCCCCAAGGCCGGTCCCGCCCCGCTCTCCCGCGGGGCCAACAGCGGGGCTTGCCCCGCCCGCAGCCCCGGAAGCGGAAGCGGGCCCCGGCGGTGCCGCCATATCGGGTCTGTGGAGGGGCGGGAGCGGAGGGAAGGACCGGCCCGGCCGCCTGTGAGTACCGGGACCGACCGGGGGTGGGAGCGGGCACTGCGGGCCGGGGCGCCCCTGAGCGGGCGGGGGGTGCCCGGGGCGAGCGGGCCTGCCGCGGGCTCGGGGCCTCCCGGGGCCGTGTTCCCGCTGTGCCGGCCCCGCTCCACCCCCGGGCAGCCCCTCCCCGCTCGCCGTACCGGGCTGAGCCGAGCCCGGCGCAGGGGAAGTCCCCGAGAGCCGCAGGTGCTGCTCGGCTGCTGCTGAGATGGATAAAATTAAACCGTGTCTTTTTTTAGAGTGAAAAACCCCAACCTGTGCGACCAATGGGGTCCTGCCCCGTGGTTGTTTATTCGCCCTGTTACGAATAAATCACTTGAGTTCGTTGGTCTTCAAAGGTGTTTTCCTCTACGAGATAATGAAAGCTGGGTGAGCAGGAGTGTGGGTTGCTAGTGATGTCCTTCTCTGTATTTTAACTTCAAGAAAAACCTGGATCCTAATCAGAGTTCTCTGAAAATTGCACATCCGTGTGTGATGATGTGACGCATAAAACTGAAGGTTCTTACTGCCCCAGGTTCTGTTTTTAAGCACTCAGCGATTAGTGGTGTTTGTAGCCATACTACCGTAACAACTGTGGTGAAAAGGTCATTTATTAAGGTCATTCTTTCACCTACCTACTGTTTTCAACAGAGGAAGCTGCTTTAACATGGTTGAGTTTTAGCAGCAGCCTCAGTTCTCCTGGCAGCAAACTATTCCCTCATTTGTTGTATTAATCTGTATGTGACTTTCTGATTGTTGGCTCTGCTGAAGGGGCTGAAAGGCTGTCACAGCTCCTTGTGCTGAGTAGTGAATTTATGTTACATCTAAAAGAAAGATGGAGAGGGACTTTGACAAGGGCCTGGAGGGACAGGGCAAGGGGGAATGGCTTCTCACTGCCAGAGGGCAGGGTTAGATGGGATATTGGGAAGGAATTTTTAGCTGTGAGGGGGGGCAGGCCCTGGCACAGGTTGCCCAGAGAAGCTGTGGCTGCCCCATCCCTGGGAGTGTCCAAGGGCAGGTTGGACGGGGCTTGGAGCAACCTGGGCTAGTGGGAGGTGTCCGTGCCCATGGCAGGGGGTGGGACTGGGTGGTCTTTAAGGTCCCTTCCAAACCATTCCATGATTATGAAAGATGGATTGCTCCTGTTTAGATTTAATTAAATCAATAAAAAACTCAGCGCTCTTAACTGTAAACTGTTTTCAGAGCAATGCCAAAGACTGCTGCTTTTGATTATTATTAATTATAGAAGTTCCTTCAGCAAAGTTCTGATGTGATAAGAAATATCACCTTAAATTCTGAACCCTGTCATGTGACAAAACTAAGCCCCTGAGAGGTGTCTCTGCAGTAGAACAGTGTCTGCTGGTTGTGTTTCTTGGCCTGC
Source organism: Acropternis orthonyx (assembly GCA_035583155.1). Taxonomy (NCBI): domain Eukaryota; kingdom Metazoa; phylum Chordata; class Aves; order Passeriformes; family Rhinocryptidae; genus Acropternis; species Acropternis orthonyx. Next base: position 4,682,993 of record JAWWEU010000055.1, on the reverse strand, counting down.
TCTGGAAGAACTGTATATATGATAAACAGTCATACATAACCACTGATAATGTAATTTTTTCCACCAAGCAAGATCCCTGCTCCAGCATAAAGCCTTCAGTAGCCTCACATACAGGATTTTCCACTTTCTCTGCATAGGGTGACACAATACTGTCACCTGAGGTCTGCTTGCAGCCCGTGTTTGCTCTGGATGTACCTGGACAATTAATATTCAGAATATGACAGTTTTCATTGGTCTCTGATCAACAGGTTGTGTATCTTGTTACAGTTTCATACATCAGGAGATTTTAAAAAAAGAAAACCAGAATAAAGCACAAAATGATGCTCAGATGAGAATGCTGAGTAACTTCTGCCCTGCAGAAAGTGGGGAGAGGAATAATTACTTCCTTTTGTCTGGAAAAGTCTCTATATTGTATGAGTTTCTCTTTGATTCTTTTTTTTTGTTTTCAGCTATAGCTTGAATTAAAGTGGACTCAGCTCCTGAAGCCTCCCAATGAATCCCCTTAGCTTTTGAAGCGTAGCAGAACTCCTTTTTTCTACTTCCTAATTATTCCATAGGATGTAGTTTTCAGACGTTTATGGGAAAAATACACAACTTTAAGGTTTTGTGCCTCCCCAGATTGTCCTTGGTCTCAAGTTTTCTGCAGCAGTCACTTGTGTTGAAGCATCTAAGATAATTTACTTTTTAAAAAATTTATTAATGTTTCATACAGCTTTATTATCCTCTGAGGCTCTTGAGTAGGGCTGAAAGTACTTCCAGTATCCCAGAGTTGCATAGTCCCACCCACAAATGAGGATTCCAGGAAGTAATGTCAGGGATTGCTTTTGGTGATGTGGCAAAATGTTTCTGTTTAGAATCCAGTTTATTTGGCTTGTACCTTGAAGTGAGCTGTAAAACTCAGTTAAGCTTAACTGATAAGAAAAATAAAGCTCTTAAATAAGTAGCAGAATCATGGACTGAATAATAGTCCCCTGGGTTAATTTTTTCACTTGAGTTCAGGCCCTTTGACTGTACAGTGTTGCTCCTGCATAAAACTTTGCTGTCACTGCTTAGCTCTTCATGTTCAAGAGACAGAGAAACTCACTGAGTAATTCCAGTGTGAGCAACGCTTGGGGTTTTGTGGTTTGGCATAGTCTGAAACCACTGGTGTACAGTCCTGAACTTACTCGTTCACTATCTAGTTACTGAGCATTTAAAATCCTAAGCAGCTTTTAAGAAATATATATTTATTTTGGTTTTATTCTTTGCTTTTAGAGACTGAGGTGGCAGGAGGGAGGTGCTGTGGGTCATGTCTCACTGTTTAGATGTTGTAACTCAGCCTCTGCCTTAGCAGAATGATGTCCAACCAGGCTCCTTCCTGCATTTCTCTATGGGCTTCTTTATTTCCCTCCCCAAAGTGGACTGGATCCTGTCTTGCCTTTGTAAACCACCCTGTTCTTTGCTTTCTTGGACAATTCCTTTAGTGTATTTAATTGATTTTTGCATAGATGTCCTCTCCTTAAGAATACTTCATTCAAAATAATTTGTTTCAAACAGGGCAAACCAAAAGAATATTGTACATAAATGTTGGTTCAGAGAACGTGCTCTAAAGCTTTCTGAGCTTAGATTTCAGATTGCAATGTTCCCTGTGTACCATGTTTTGTTTCCACAGCCACCATGTCAGAAGGGGACAGCATTGGGGAATCTGTGCATGGAAAACCTTCCGTGGTCTATAGATTTTTCTCAAGACTTGGACAGGTTGGTTTTGTGAAGGGTTTTTTGGGCTCCTTTAGAAGCAGAGCTCACTGCAGCTTCTTAAACTCATTACTTTTTGGATGAGTTGTTGAAATGCTAAAATCTGTACAAAAGATTTCTTTTGAAGCCTTTGAAAGTAGGTAAATATTATTACACATAGTTTACTGGAATACTTAATGAGTGTTTATGTGACATTGCACAGTGTAAATATATGTTGTCAAAAACAAGGAGTGACTTCAGATTTCACATCAAATTCATCTTAAGGAAAGTAACTTGCATAAAATACAGAAAATCTAAATGGGTTTATTACAGTGCCCCAAGAATTAGGGGAGGGGGGGAGGGAGGTTGGTTTGCCTTTATGAAAACACAAAACTTTTCAAATGCTTGTAAGTACAGTTATGTGTAACTCAGTTTATTAATAAAGAACCCAAATGTTTCATCTTACTCTCCTTCCCAAAGGCTTCTTTTTGCCAGTGCTGCCCTGTGATAAACTGTGCTCACTGTGCATCGCATATTTCAGATGTGCCCTTTGTTTCCTCCCAGATCTACCAGTCCTGGTTAGACAAATCCACCCCGTACACCGCCGTGCGATGGATTGTAACGTTTGGGCTGAGCTTTATCTACATGATTAGAGTTTATTTACTGCAGGTGAGAAAGTTGGATTTGCTGCTAAAGTCATCTTGGATATCGTTCCTGCTGTATTTTTTGTGCTAAGAGTGCTTTTGAAGTGTGGCTTTACGTTGAAATCATATGTGGTGTTGTTTAGCACATGGCAGAAGGTAAATTGGATAGTCTGAAGAGAGAACACATCTTGTGTGCATGAGGAATTTGCACTCCTGTTGTGTTCTGAGACTTGTTTTGATCAGAGAGAATTGTTAATATTTTTATTTAATATTTAATATTAATATTTTTATATTATTAATATTCTAGCCCAGAAACCTTTCTGTTAACATGAGGATGTAGAAAAGCTTCTCAAGGAAGCAAAAAACTGTTAAAAAATCAGTATCAGAAAATGTTTTTCAGGAAGACTTTTAACTGTGGCTGTTGCTCCCTCCTTGTGCAGGGTTGGTACATTGTGACATATGCCTTGGGAATCTACCACCTAAACCTCTTCATAGCTTTCCTGTCGCCAAAGGTAGACCCCTCTCTAATGGAAGATTCAGGTATGGTGGAAAGTTCATTTTGCCATAATTTTGAACTTAGTCCAAACTTCCAAATGCTTTGGTCTAACACAGTGTTGTAAAGATGTGCAATTTCAGCAGGACCTTGTATTTTTGACTTGAAAAAAATCTGTGCAACTTGACATAGGAATTACTATAAAATTTGTCCTTCTTTGCATAGGACTCGAATTTATTTCATATTGGTTTTCTGCGTTCTGAAAGGAGATTTATATGACTTGAGATCTCCCCATAGTAACTCAAGTGACCTGGCACTCATTTCTGTTCCCTGTTTTGTTTTGGGGAATCAGTGTTAAGTTACAGTAAACAGCCACTGTAACTGTGATCTAAGTGTAACAGTGGAAATTGGGTGTGGATTCATTTTGTAATTTTTTTCTGTTTTTTAAGATAAAATTAGGGAGTTGGAATAGTGTGGAAAACTACTTTGAGGGGGTTTGTGGTTTGGTTTTTTTCCTGTTATTTTCAGATGATGGTCCTTCCTTACCTACAAGGCAAAATGAAGAATTTCGGCCTTTCATTAGAAGGCTCCCAGAATTCAAATTCTGGTGAGTGGATCCATCTGCCCATGCTCTGTTTTTGAAAAATATTAATACCTGCATCGAATTAGTGGTAGCTGGGCTGGAAGGCTTAATTGTTGGTATTGTTTTTCAGGCACTCTGCCACTAAAGGAATCCTGGTTGCTATGGCATGTACATTCTTCGAGGCTTTCAATGTCCCTGTGTTCTGGCCAATCCTGGTGATGTACTTCATTATGCTATTTTGTATCACTATGAAGAGGCAAATCAAGGTAACCTGCCAGGAACAGAGAGTAGCACTTGTGATGTCAGGATTTACAGCTTTGTTCCAAACTGGCCATGCACTTGGGCACTTCAGGTGGTAAATTCTTTCACTAGAGGAACTTGAACAACCAACACTTGAGCATTAGTTGTTGAAGTGTTGTATACCTGCAGTGTTGAGCAAATTTTAACAGAATTTTATTCTTGCTTTCAGAAGGTTTTGATTTTAGAATGTGAGATTCTAAAGGCTTTTGTGCAGATTTTCATCCACTTCCTCTTTTAACTGTGGCTGGCTTTAATGAAAAGGTGTGGTACAGACTCTGAGTGAAAAGGGAAGTTCTGACAAGCTGGTGCAAGAAAGTACATGGGGGAAAAGGGGAAGAACATAGAAAAGTCACTCAGACCATTTTAACAAGTTACTTATGATTTGTTGCCTTTTTTAAAGAAGAACATTTTTCCCCAGACATTCAGAAGTTTGGATAGGAACTGTGATTTGAAGTGGAAAATTTAAGATTAAAGGGTAGTAAAGAATTAGTACCCATGTGCTCTGCCCAGTTTCCTATGCTCCCCCAGTCAGTGACCTTCACTGTACTACGAGTTGTCGGGTACACCCAAATGTGAGATTTATAAGACTGATCTCATACTCTCATTTAGATTTAAGGTGGTGTAGGATTAGCTATTTCATTACCTTTACTAAGAACTGTTTCTAGAGGGCTTAGTAATTTACAATGTGCATTACAAGACATCTTTGCTAAATATTACCTAAGTTTCTTGCCTCAACACTTGATATTTTCTCTTTGCAGCACATGATAAAGTACAGATATATACCCTTCACACATGGCAAGAGGAAATACAAAGGGAAGGAGGATGTGGGGAAGACCTTTGCTAGCTAGAAGAAGCAATCACCCTGTTGACCAGTTGTACTGCTCACTAAAGGAACGATTTTGAGCCATTGTAACAATGCCTTTTTTCTTCATAAAATGATTAACAGAGTGGTGACAAAGCAGTTGAATTTTCATTTTACGAGGATCTTGCTATTTTTATCTGAAATATCAGATCAGTTTCTTGAGGAAACTGGCATTCTAACCAAATTGCATTGAGTTTATTCTCTTTTGTAAGAAGTTGGAGAAACTTTGGATAATCCCATGGATTTGGGATAATGTATTTCTTTCAAGATCCATTGCACTGCAGAGGTTAATGGCCTAGAGTTGGATATTTTCACATAGTTCTCCTGCTCAACATCACCCTGAAGTGCTGTGCACATCTGTGGAGGAAAGTGTAAGCTGGCACACGTGATGCTGTTTTCTGCTTCATGGCCGTGTGCTGTTTTCGTAGAGAAGCTCAGTAGACCTAAATAGTTGCAGAACTTAAGCCAGTTTCCTAAATGCATGGTATTTACTGAGTTATAACCCAATAGATAGGAATAAGAAATCTACTAAATTATGGGTTTGCAGTAGGGGAAAAAAAACAAACAAACACCTCATTTAGTTTCTAAAGCAACTCGTTTGTGTTGGGTTTCAATGCCAGTTTCACTGTTCCACCTCTGAGCAGATGCTAAAATTGGGCTCTCTCGTGATGACTCAGAACTTCGTTCAAACTCTATCATGATTTCTTTTGAGGACCTGGAATTATAAAAATATATATTTTAATTGTTATTAGTTGGAGTTTCTTTCATACTTACTGGTTTCATGAGTAATTTAAGCTGACTTCATGCAGCCCCACAGAACATACCCAAACTGGCCAGAACAGACAGTGGGTGGGGGTTTTAAGACAGGTTTTCATTTTCTAGGGCAGGGGGGGGGAAATGAGAGATAAATGACCTGCATGTAAACTTTTTCATGTGATACAACTGCAGTTTTATTAAGTGACTTTTTAATTCCAAAATTTATTAAAAGACAGTGTTCCCCTTTACTTGTTCTCTATCTTTATATACATCTCTTGATCTAACAGTATTTATGGCTCCTTTTCAATAATGGTTTACCCTCAATTTACCTTCATGCAATGCCTTTTGAAGCTTTTTGAAGATCCTGAATGGAGAGCAGTAGCAGTTTCAACAGACATCTAATTGGGAAATGTCTGTAGGAACCTTTTCCTTGGATTTTGTCAAATGAAGTCTTTGTGGAGCTCTGGAATTCAGCAATCCTGGGAATATGACAGGTAGTTTTAGCACACCTTGACCCATTGCTTTCTGTTTGTTTGCATGTGCTTGTTTTATTAGCAGTGGGAAGATTAGGAATGTAAATATTCAAAATTATGGAAATAGGACCCAGAACAGGCCTTGTAAAAGTACCAGTCTTGGATGCTCACAGTTTGCTGCCTAAAAAACGTGAAAGCCCTGATGTGGAGAACGTGTTTCAGGCTTGCTGGAGTTTCTGGACAAAACGGGAAAAAAATAGGATGTTTATTAATATTAAAATTACCAACTGGGATGACTCCTACGAAACAGCAGAGTGTTAACAACACTTTATAAACACGTTTTTAATACGGTCAGGAACCATGTCCAAAGAGGCAGAAGGGAAGGGTAGTGGCAGAAAGGGCTTTATTCTGTAACCCAGGAATGAAGCGTGACCTGGCACAGGCAGTTTCCAGGTACAGTAAAGCCTTTTCTTGGACCAAGTGGAGCTGTATGACAAGTACAAAGAGGGTGAGAGCTGAGGCCTCGTCAGGAGGGAGAACAGGTTTGTCCTTTACAGTTGATAGTGCCGTAGGTAAATCAGCTTCTGGGGATGAAACTTCTCTCTGCACAGTGGACATTCGGCCTACAGGAAGAAAGGGGATTAGGTGAACATATTGAATAGCATTATTGAAAAGTTTAAAAACATCCAAATATAACTTCAGCTACTTGCAGAAACTAATCAGCATCCATAATTCTCAAAACCGTTTTTTCAGTCCTGTTTGTGGTACGAGCTTTACCCAGGTAAAGCACTCTGAGCTGGCCCAGTTTAAACTGCTCAACTTATTTATATAAATATATTTATATATATTAAGTATATAAATATAGTTCCACAATTGTAAACATTTACATTTACAGCACCTATACAATGTTACTCAGTCTATTTCAGTAAATATCTATGTCCTGGCAAACTCTGGGTGCCTTAGTGAGGGAAAGGGTATGAACAGCCATGCTGAGGGGTGTTTTCAGGTAGAGATTTCAGCAGTTTGTCCCTGTACTCACCCTGGTGTTGCACCAGGCAGTGATGCACTCCCAGCAGAACAGGTGCCCACAGGGGGTGGCTGTGCTGTGCCTCCGCTCCTCCAAACACAGCGTGCAGCGGGACTGGCGCCCAGCAGCCTTGTCCTTGCTTGTGTTTCTAATTAACAGTCACATGTTAATTATTCAGCCTGCTTGTAAGAAATACTTGGTAACACTGTCATACAGTAAACCCTATCTTCAAGTATTAACCCTGGGTCAAAAACACCAAAGCATGAAATCAGAGAGATGCTTAAAACAGTGAGGAATTAATTTTGCTAATTAATTAAACATAACAACTTAAATCAGTGTGTCATTCTGGTGTTCTCCCTGTCCATGGCAGCTCTGCCATCCCCACCACTGCTTCCCCCTCTTTCCTAGTAAGAAAAAGCCACCTCTCACTTCTGATGAGCGAGGTTGCGGTGCAGCTTCCACTCCTGCCTTGCTCTCTGCTTCTGTTTGAAGCTGTACATCTGAACTCCAATTGTCAGCAGAAGATGGAAGAGTGAAATTATGCCAAGAAACTTGTAACTTGACCGGATACTCTGATCTTCTCCTTGCAGTCCTCCAAAACGCAGCTGTGGAATTCACAGAAATACACATTTTGTTACTGTGGTTTTATGAAATTACTCCTCCCCCTTCAATAAACTTGATTTGGGATTCTCATTTCTGTCAAAAAAATTGACATGTTTCTAGGGCTTCTCAGCTTGTTGTGCCTCAGGAGGTCTAATCACAGTTAGGCTGGACTTGGCTGCTGTCTGTGCAGGATCAGTTGTCTGTCTGTCTGTCCAACAAAATTGCAGCTTGATTTGGTTTGGTTTTCTTATGTAGCTCTGACCAAAAAGACACCTCTTTTCTACACCGACACTAGGAATTTTTGAGGAGTCTTGTGTCTATACACATTTCTGAGCCAACGGCTGATGTTTTTTTTGGTAAAGATACAAAATTAAGCTCTTCATATAGAAAACTTACATATGAGATCCCTGCGATCCTCTTCGAGAGGTGATAGAAGGTGCCGTGGATGTAGAAGAGTGCCAGGTGGAGCCGGTGCAGCAGGGGGACGGACTGTTTCAGCACATACACCACTTGGGAGGCCGTTTTCCTCTGCCTCTCCGTGAGCTGCCCCACCTGCCTGCGGATCCAGGCGCGCAGGAAGGTCCTGCTGGGCAGTGCCGGTGCTGGGCTGCTCTCGGGGGCTCTGGGCTGCTCAGCCTCCGCCTGCAGCTCATGCTCCAGGTGCACCAGGGCCTTCTCCAGGCAGTAGGGCACCACGGTGTGCAGGGAGATGAAGGCGGCCCGGCGCAGGAAAGAGGGCACCTTCTTCTTGCTGGGATCGACCTGGATGATGTTGACGTACTCCTCGCCCAGGGTCTGGTAACCTGGATAAACGTGCAGCAGAAAGCAGGGTGAGGTGGCAACTGCAGGGTCGCTGTGTGGGGGCGAGCCAGGCTGCTCAGCTCACACCTCAGCAGGCCTGGGGGCTTCAGAAGTGGTTGTGGGTGTTTGTGTTCAGTACGTCGAGTGTTTTGGTTACACCAGCACCTGCAGCAACTGATTAAAGCATTAAAAGCAGGGACACTTGTCATGGTGTCATACATCTCTTTCTAAAAAAGCTTTTGATTTTAGAAGTATCTGTGTTGATAAAGTGCAGCATTTGGACCCAAACTTGGACAGTTTAGTGATTTCACGTTTAATAAACGGTGTTTAAACAAACCCTGTAAGAACTGCTGTAGAGCAGCCTCAGGACAGCCACTCCGCTCTCACATACTGGGGAGAAGTGACAGAAAAACGATAACAAACGGCAGCCGAGCGTTACCTGAGAGCGTGGTGAGCACGAAATAGGCCACATCGGAGAGCAGCTCCACCTCCCGCCGCCACTGCAGCCACGGCCGGGCACCTGCGGGACGGGGCCGCTGTCACCGCACCCGAACCACCCGGGCCCGTCCCGGGCGCGGCACCAGCCCCCTGTCCCCCGTCCGTGCCCCGCGCGTTACCCGCCAGCCCCCGCAGCGCGGTGCCGGCCCCGCTGCGCAGCCCGGCCCGGTACAGCTCGTCCTTCTGCCCGCCCCGCACCAGCCGCGCCGGGCCCGCCGCCGCCGCCATCGCCCCCCCGCGCACCCACACGGCGGCACCGCGGCCCCGGCAGGGGCGGAGCGCAGCGGGAGCGCGCAGGGATACCCCGTCAGAGAGGGGCCGTGTGGGGCCGGGAAATGGGGCGGGGAAAGGGGCGGGGAAAGGGGCGGGGAAAGGGCTGTGAGGGGTGGGGAAAGGACTGCGAGGGGTGGGGAAAGGGGCGGGAAATGGGGCTGAAAAAGGGGCCGTGAGGGACGGGCAGGGGCTGCGTGGGGGCCGGTGAGGTTGTCAGAGTAGTGTAAGAGAAAGTGTGAGGTCTTTGCACCAAGGAACTCGCCACCTACGGTTCCCCAAGCAGGTGCAGCCATAATCCTGCACAAATACTCCAGCCCTTCCGCCACCCAGGGATAATTCAGAATGCAGGTGTTTTAAGTGTCCTGTCATCGCTTTGTTTTTAACAGTTTGTGAAAGCCTCTTTGCGTCTCTTCAAAGAGCCGCTTAAATGGCAAAACTGGCTAAGCTGCCCTGGGTTTTCAGGCGAGCCCTCCATGAGGCAAACAACAAACACCACCTCCACATGGCCAGGCTACAAACAGGTCAGTATATCCATATCCAAAATCCCGGCACCAGTGGGCTGTGGACTGCGAGGGTGTGACAGATAAAAAGTGCTCAGTTTTCCAGTGCCAGAGTCCAGCTCAGTCCCCAGTGCCAACCTGGGGTTCCTGGGAACAGGTGGGATTTGGGGGTGCTGTCAGCGCTCCTGATAAATTCCTGCTTTATTAGGGAATTGACCGGACTCCTGGCTGGTGACTCTTGCCATAAGGCTCATTGTCCCCTCAGAGCAGACAGCCCCAGTCCCGTTACTCAGCTCTTGCAGCTCTGCCTGGTGTTTAAAAATAATTAAACTTTTGGTACCTTTTAAACAAAGATACCATCATTCTGGAAATGTTTACAGCTTGTATATACACGGAACCTATTTATACTGAAGTCTAGTACATTCGTTTCTGTTAAAACACGTTCCTTTTTTTCCAGAGACTATTTTAATTTCAGGTTCTAAATTGAGTTTTGCAGCACAGTTGAGTGAAGGGGCAGTTAAACAGTTCCACAGTGTAATTGATTTGTTGGACAAAACCCCTTTCAGTCAAACTAAAGGAGGTGTTTCCCAGAAGAACTGACAGACTGATACTGCAGAAACTCACTTGAAAATGCTCTGAGAACTGGAGCTTGGTGGTGGTTTTCTTTTTTTTCCTTCTCGGTGTTGCCGAACATAACCACAAATAAACCAGACATTTGGAGTCCTTTCAGGAGCCTGTTTAATGCACAGGTTGTGGCATCAAAGTTCTAATTTAACGGCACCAAAAGTTGTACGTGGTAAGTACAGCTGGGCTGAATCTCACCGAGGAGTAACACATTACCATTTCCTCCCTCCCCGTTCCAGGTGCAACTCACTTTTGTTTGCTGTGTATGGAAGGGTGTATGGCAAAAATGAAACAGGATTGTTCCCTCCGCAGCTGTAAAAGTGATGAAATTAAGGAACAATGTTGGAACATTTTATGTAGTACAACAGTAGGGGGTGCGCCTGCATAAGGAAAAATGCCACGGGAAGGCGCTCTGGAATGGGACATTCTTACACTTAAGTCCTGGGGATCTGTTATGTCTCAAAATAAAGAGACTTGAAGCTGTCACCCTAAATTGTAGCATTAAAAAAGTACAAAATTAAAACTCATTGATCAATCTTTGAATAATTTTGTTCGGAATTCCAATTTATTCCCAGATGTTTTCATGTTTAAAGGGAGGGCTGTGGTTTCCACGGTGTCTCACGTGTCCAACAGCTCAATTGTTAAGAAAAATACCAAACACGGGAACAGTGTGATTAAAATTAGAGCACTTGAGAACTTTCTCACCACAAAAATACTGGCTGCTATTTAATCAGGCAGAACAACAAGTGCATCCTGACCATAGTTTCCTCTTGCTACTGACTAAGTTTAGGGCTGGATCTGGATTGGGAACACCTGTTATAGAAGTCGACCTTTGTTCTAGGTTTAATTTCTCGTTTGCTCTCTGTATGAGAGAGATGTTTTATTAAGTGGGCAGAGTAAATTTTTGTTGTCATTTTATTGAGGTGGGTAAAAACAGTTTCTTGTTTTATAGGTCAGGAAACCAAAGAAGAGCTCGGGAGTTTTTTTGCAAAGCTGAAATCCTGGTTAATGACCATTTAATTATTAGATTGGCAACCATGTATAAAGCTGAAGATAAGTTTAGGCATCTGAAGGTGAGATTTTCACTCCTTAAAAATTTTTTATTTTGCGGGGATTGTGTGGTAAATGACACTCTATTTCTTATTAGTAGAGTTAGTTATTCCTAATAGCACGGTCCAAGTGTAGTTTCTGTGCAGGATTTCCATGGGATGCTTCTCTGCCTTTCTTTCTAACAGACCTGAGAGGGGAGTGAGTTGCTGCAATGACGCTGCCATAAGGAAGTCCAAAATGTAAAACAAACTCGGTGCACAGCAATGATTAACAACTTCTCCCCTAGGCTGCTTGTCTGTGCATTATAAAACATGATTTTACCTCCGCAGACCTGTTAGGAGAGAAGAGGTTCGGAGGGCAGCTTTCAAACAGGGCAGCAGGCAGATGTTTCAGTTTTCAACCTGAAGAACAGGTTCTGCAGAGGGAAAAGGAACGAAACGTCTGTGCAGGGTTGTTACCACCCTCCGATTCCTCTTGCCTCCTCCCACTTTGAACTTGTTACCCTGGAGCTGAACTGTTTGAGCAGGGGCTGTTAAAGCTGCTTTGTGATCAGAGAGCTGAGAGCCCTCAACAGTAGAGTCGGGGCGGGATTTCGCTCACACCCCGCAGGTCCCTCCTCCCGATTTTGTCCCGGCGATGAAGGTTCTGATGTTCCGGGCACTGGAGCCGGGACAGCCCGTCTGCACTGTCGGGCCAGGAGAGACAAAGGTGTGTGCTTGGGGTTTCTTTAGCTACTTTCTCTTTCAGCAATCATTTTCGTGTACTTTTAACACTTTTGCTCACTCTTGGGCGTTAGAAACAAAGTTTATAATGTGCTACAACAGGAATGGGCACAGCCTTATGCCTTCAAGAGTTTGCTACTGTTTTTGCTTTTGTCTTTTTTTTTTTAAGGAAGAGAGAATGGGAAGAGCATTGTGTCTAATGCTTGTTTTATTTTAGTTCTTGGAATTCTGTTAGTCCTAAGTTTTTAGAGTCTGAGCATGTAGGGATGAAGCAAACTTCATTTGTGATTTAAGTTTAGACTTTTCTATGTAGGCAACTGCTTTTTCTGATGTGAGGGACTAGTGCATTCATTCTGAAGCGATAACCTGAGCCTTGAGCTTTGACAAGTGTGCTGAGCTAGAACGAAAACCGACTTGGATAAGAGAGGCTGGATGTAAAACAAATCTCAAGTATTTAAATAAAATACTGGTTAGGCAATATAATGTGGCTGATTCTGTGACTGAACAGCAAAGTCTTAAGTCTTAACTTGGAAGGAAAAACATGCACAACACATTGATAGGGTATGCTTTTTAAATTTTTTTTTCCTTGGGTGGTTCTTTTGGGCTTCGGAGAAAGAATTTTCTGTTCTCTCCTGGCATGAAAATGTGGGTTACGATTGCAGAGATATGGCAAATAGTAAGGATGGATGGATTGTCAGTGCTGTGTCTGCTTCAAATGACTCACGCTCCAGGGTCTAGTTGTAGGTCTGAAACATACCCTGAGTCCTCAGGGTAATATTTTCTGGAGTCATGTGTTGTTTCATGGTAGAGGTTAAGCTAACTGTTAAAAAATAAAATAGAAGTAGAGTTCACTGCTCACTGTGATTAGTTTCAAAAAAAAAACAAAACCTTGATGCCATATTTAGAATCTAGCTCAAAGTTAACTTGCTTCTTTATTGTTGAAAAGTATGTGGTCAAAATTTTATCTATTAAGACAGCTTTTTCTCTTCTTACTGAGGGGAAGAAATACTTCAGCTGGGGAGAATTCTTTTTTGCCCATTAAGATTAGCTATGAGGAACTGTTTGGTGCAAATGAAGGACAGGGGTTGTGAGGGAAGGTCAGAGAATTTTCAAGGGAATGTCTTGTCTGCAAATTTTTGTGAAAGCTATTAAATTCATGCTCTAGAGACCACTGCCAAATTTCTAGTCATACCTCACTTCTGGTTGGTTTTTGTTCTGGCCTGGCAAAAAATTATGATAATGTTCTAGCTTATGGCCAAGCTCCTTCTAGATTATCTGAAAATGCTTTTGTTTTCTTCTTATGTGGCATTCATCATTTCTGTAATTTAGCTGAATTAAAAGCTACTCCATACTTACCCTAAAGTATGTGAAAGCATCTTAGTGAATGGTGCTGCAGGAACAATAAAGCAATAAAAAATTAGTGTAGGGTTCTTCTAAGGTCAGTATTCACAAGTTCAGAACACCACAATCTCACTTTGCTTTTGAAATAAATTGTGCAGAGCCCTCAGTTCCTAAATATAGTTTGAAGGGGCCAACTTATTTGTGAATATCACTGGAATTTGTTCTTGTTAGCTTGTCTAGAGCTGAGACAATGACAGCATAAATGAACTTGAGTGGGTAAATAGGATGAGGCTGAGGAGACTTTTCAGTAAAAATCGTCTCTCAGTTACTAAGGACCATCTGAATTTACTGCAACACAATTTTCATGCACCCAGATATCTCAGTTCTGCATTAGTTATCTATAAAATTACCCACTTTTCCCATGATAAGCTTAAATTAATCTGATCTTACTATTGAAACAGATTCTCCAGTGTTATGCCTTTATCTTTCACTCACTTCCGTTGTCTTGACCTTATTTGTGAGTTCACCTCTGCTCCCCTTGATACTACCTGGCTCTCTGGATGATGGCAAACCCTCCTGTGTATCCCTTGTGATAATTCTTAGTGGCAGCTGTAAATTGAGCAGCAGGTACAGACCAGGCATTCCGAGTCAGCCGGCAGAGGAGGAAAGGCCCCTATGATATGAGCCAGGCCCTGTTCCAAAGGGACAGCTATCAGTGGCCACTTTGTAGAACATCTCAGCCCGGTATTTGCTGCAAGTCATTATGAAAATCTGGTCTCCACAGACTCTAAATCTGCAGGGAATTTCCAAACCGTTTATTCCTTGTTTAATCTGCCTTCATTCTGTGGGGGTGGAGGAGCACGTCCCCTCAGCACACATAGGTACACAGTAGAGTCATTGGATAGGTACCTGTTCAATGCAGGCTGTGACAGATCTTCACACATGCTTAGGCAAAATTCTGAGTTTCCTTCCTCCCATTTTTCTGTGCATTACTGTCTGTCAAGGCTGCACATGAGGCTGTCTGAGGGAGATACTGGGAGCAGACATGAAGGCAAGCATGACCTGAGTGAGGTTTTCAGATTCATCTGAAGTACAGCGCAAGATCTGGAAGATTGGTTTTTGTGTACCTGGTTCTGACCTGGCCCCGCAGTTTTTATGGTTTATCACAGCCTCACTTGTTTCTATTTAATTAGGGAATGGCTCCTGGAGAATCTGCTGACATCTCCATAGTTGTCAGGGAGCTCTGGATTGCCTCAGAAAGGAAAAAAGGGAAATCAGGTGGGAAGGTGAAGGAGCTTTACATGTTAACATTCCTGGGAGAGATTGAAAGTGCTGCAAAGACTGTGCAGTTCCCATCCCCTTGGGTGTGTTTGCCAAGGGCCGTTATGCAGAAACTTGCAACACTGCTTTTTGTGTTGCATCTGGTGTTTAGAGGGTGTCTCTTCCCAGCTCTCCTTGCAGGACTAGTTGCTATAAGATAACTTAAAAGAAGTTCCTCCTTTCCCCTTCTCCCCTTCAACATGACTCCCCTCTACAGCTTGTTATTCCAGATTTCCAAGTGCCCTTAGATGCTGGAATGTATTTTCTGGACCTTTTCTCTGCCTTTGACTGAAAAGATGTAATTTGTGTTCTATTTAATTAAAAAAAGAAAAGAGCAAGGAATGGAGCCCGAGGAAACAATGGCAGCCTGCAGTTGAGGTGCCTGGAAGAAGCTTTATTGCCTGCAGAGGAGAACCTCAAAAACACAACTTTGGGATGTGTTATGATGTTATTGTTTAGTGGCATTGCTGCAAGAACTAAGTGGAATGTTTTCTAGTTGGTTTGGTGTGTCAAGGATGTAACCATACTGGGTTGTAGGAGGCAGGTGGCTGTCAGGGGAGGGAGATGGGCTGTCAGGTGGCTGAAAGTGGCAGGAAGACTCCTATGAACTACCTTGGCTTGGCAGTGAGTCTTGGGTAAAGGTGGGGTTTCCCAACTGTTTGTAATGCCCACTTAGACCTGGCCTCTGGTGTGGGCATCTGGGAGGGGGTGTGTTCTATTTACACATCAGAACCACTGAGTGGATTTGGAGCTCTATGCCTTGGGGAGTGAAACTGCAGTCTATGCTTTTCAGTTCAGATCATCATTTGTTAAATAACTTTATAGGATTTTTTTTGTCTCCTACGGTATAAAGTGACCTATCCTACTTCTCCTGTGAGCTTAGATTCTGAATGAGATGAGGTTGTTGAAGTAATGTTATTTATTGACTAATGAGGTACTGAAGTCCACGATAAGGTGGAGCAAAGCAAAGCTGGACTTTGACATTTATTGGATCAGGCCCTAAGGACTTGCCACCTTGTAGTTCCCATTTGTGCATGTCTCTGTCTGGCAAAATGAGAATGGATTGAGTGGTTCCTAGAATCCTTCCTGCTAATGAAGGAGGAGATTCAATAATTTAGAGAAATCAGTTTGCATGTTTAGCAAAAACAAAATTTAAAAAATGCAGCCTTCTCTTAAAGTTGCCCAGTGCAAGCGTGTTTTTCTTGTTTGCAGTATTTGTGTCTGGCCCTACCAGGCGTCCTCAGGAGAATGCTGATCATTTGCCACTGACTTGGGAAAGGGGGACACAAGTTGCCACCTCCTTTCTAAGTCCCCCAGCATGAGTTTTGCCTTAATATCAGTGCAGCAATAAATTGTGTACAGAACTAAAGCAGTTTGGTTAAAGATCATAGACATTATTGTTCAAAGAAATTCCTGCTCCTTTAGATGTGTTTGAAGATAAAATAATAACAGTAGCAATAATAATAATAAAAAAATAAAATCAGTCTTCTGAGCAGTGACCAAGACTGCCAGCATAATTGACAGCAGGAACATTATTAGAATTATAGATCTCTTGATAACAAGTGGCATTGGAGCCCACAGTCTATCTCCTTTTCAGTATGACTCACAAATTCCCAAGTGAGCAGAACCTTTTCCCGAGTATCATTTCCTGTCTGTCTCCTAACAAGGAGATCTTCCTCTCCCCATTTCTCCTCTGAGGCTTTTTGGTTTTTTGTGGTCTATAGTATGAAACTTGTATTTTCAAAGAACTTTTGAGCCAGGCTATTGGATGAGATTTAGAGCTTTGCTTAATGAGTTCCCTTTGCTCTTCTAATAGAAATTTCCAGTTCTTCCTTGCTCATATGAAATGTAAATGTTCCTCAGAAGGAAGAAGCTTCTGTGTGCTGTTTCCATTGTCACTTCAGACAGGTCTGGGAACTGGTGAGTGACAAGTAATGCTGGTGAAACTGAGAGGGGTTTTGGCAATTTGGGATAAATAGGGAAGGAGATTGCAAACAAGTCTATCCCCTACATATAGAAATCATTGCAAATTGCACATTTTGTTTCACAAAGTAAATGCTAAAGTCATATGGCATAGTCCCTCTAAACATGAAATAAATGAATTGGATTTAATACTAAGTCTCCTTCCTTGCATAAGAAATATTCAGTTACATCATTCAGCAAAAATGCAGGGCTCTCCTGCATGTGCAGCTCCAGCTCAGGCTGCAAGGGGCGGGTGAGGAAAAGCTGACAAATGTTGAGTGTTCCTTTTAAGTGGGATGACTCTTCTGGGTGAAGGTGAACGCATCAGGCTGCCAGCAAGGTATTCCCAACTCCTCTTTTCCTGACTGCCTTTTCCCGCTTTCTCCTTCCATTTTTGACTGAGCTGTCTGCCAGAGAACTCTATTGCATGCCAGGGTGTTCTGTGTGTGCTCTGTCCCTTGGGAAAAAGAATGCTGGCTCACACCCTGAGGTGTGGGCTCACCCCCTGTTCCATAGGACTGAACCAGACTCCTTTCATTTTGCTGCTCTTTGGATGTGCAGTGACATGCCCGGGCGTGCAGGTTATCTGGGATGGAATTGCCCATGAATGGAGCTGCATTCCTCAAAATGAGCAGCATGGCAGAGGGAACCGCAGTGCAGCTTAAAAGCAAATACCATCTAAATGCTCTACAGCATTTTTTTTCTCTCCCATTTGATAACACTTTGATCTTTTATCCATTGATCTGCTTCCTGATCAAACTATTCAGGTTTAAGTGATGACTTGGATTTTGAGTGTTTCATCCACAGTATCAGTGTATCTGTTCTGGAAGGATATCAGAGCTTGTCTGAGTTCTGGTGGATGCCACACAAAACCTCCCTGAACAAAAGCAGGTCTTGTGGGGTTAAGCTTTAAATACTACAGTGATATAAAAATGGCTAGAGGATTGTTAATGGTGTACACAGCTTCTTTTGTCTGTAAGTGATATGTATCCTGCCTCTAGGGCTTAAGTCCCTTATTCCAAGGGAATACAGAACCTCACACAATAATGCTTAGGTAGGGCTCTTAGCCTGAGCAGTCAGTTGAAATCCTGTCGGTGTGGTCTGAATAGATAGAGTTGCTCTCTTTTGGCTATTTGATGTCTTCTGTCAATGGGCAGTGCTGTTCTCAGAGCCAGAGTGGTTCCCAGTGTAAAAAAGATCAAGTATTTTCAGAGAATGTAACTGCTATTTTCCATTATACAATCTTCACAAGAAATTTTCCAGGAAAGCCAACTGAGCTTCTTCACTTACTTTAATAGGAAGTCTGGCCCCTGAATCTTGTTCTGAGATACCCGTTTGTCTGTCTGAGGATTAATTGTGTGCTTTTCCGTTGGCTGCCTAGGGTTTATGGAGACATTCAGTTTGCTGGTTTGGGGAGAGGGGCTGGGCTTTTGGTTTTTTTTTTTTACTACAGGTATGCTGAAAAGAGGGAGGGGAAGAAGGGAACTCTGAGGGCCTGTAATAAGTTGTAAGAAAGAGTATCTTTTGTATGAAAACAGATGATGTTCAGTGATCAGCTGCCTAAAGTCAAATATTTAATGAGCCACATCACTGTAAAGCATTGCAGCTCATCTGCTTTCCCTGAAACGATGCCAGTCCAAGCCAGCAGGAACATCCGTGCCCGTTCACTCTTCGTCACTCTCATGGTTATGTTCTTGGGTGTATAATGAGTCACAGTGATTGAACTTCCAACAAAGGAAATGACCTTCCAAAAAGCCCCTGAAGCAAAGAGGTGCGAGAGTCTGACAAAATAACTACCCACCAGTTCAACTTTGTGAAAAGGAAATGGACTGATCTTGTCTTGTATTAAAACAGCTTCATCTGTCCTGTGAGCTGTGGCTTCTTGCTTTAATCTTGGGGTTAAACATTTAGTGCACATGTACCAGAAATGGCACTTTGTGGCTAGTGGCTATAAAATTGTGGTTGAGAGTTGCCCAGATGACCAAACCAGATGATAACTCACCTGCTGTGGGGCAGTGCCTGTCAGCTCTGGAAGCACCTGCCCAGAACATGCAGTGGAATAGCTCCAGAAAAGGCTTTTTCAATGGACACAGTTGATTTACATTCCGAGATGCCTTCTAACATCTAGTTTTCATTCTGTTTTAGAAAAACAAGTCAGCTCTGTGTACGTAAATGTATTTTTGGTGTTGATTCAAGGATTAGTTTCAAGAAAAAAAAAAAAACATTTATTTTGGGATGTGCAAAATGACTACATGGAAATTTTTGAATTGCTTTTGTTCAGTCTAAAGCAGAATGTTTGTTCTTTATTCCTTTAACTAATTTTGTGTATGTCAGAGTATGACGATGGGATACAATTACAGATGACAGCACATATAAGGATATCTTCAACAATCTGCTACCTTCCTCCCCTCTCAATCCAGTCAGTTTGTGAAAGCTGCCCTAAATTTATAATTTTGGTTTTGGAGACTCCATAATAAACATATTCTTCACCAAATGAATGTCACCCTCTGATATGCCCAAAACTCTTTCAGAGCCAAAGGATGCCCTTTGAGCTATTTGCCATTTAATGTGGAAACAAATGCTTTTAATGATACTGAGTTCCTACAGGATTAATATTGCTAAGCACTTCTGTCCTGTATATGAAGTTGCCGTGCCTTTGGCTCCACATTTGGGTGTTACTTCACTGATTGACACATTCCCTTTCAACAGAAGAGGTTTTGACGACACAGAATGGAGAAGGTGGGGCTTGGTGGAAAGACAATGGCAGGGAGAAAGTGACTTCCCAAAGAAGCTGACTGAGGACCAAAGACAAGATGAGAGGTACAGCTTCAAACTGGCAGATGCTCTTGCAGGGACATCTCTTACTCATTATTTGCTACAAATGTTCAAGCCCCCTCCTCTATTTCTACTCACTGTGTATTAATAGTGAGCCTCACTGCCCTCTCTCTTTAAAATAATGTCAAACTGGATCTGTGCTTTCACAACAAAACATGTTAGGGCAATGTTTCAGAGCTCAGCTTGTAATTACAAACTGAAGGAGACTCCCAGAGATTCAGTTACCAGCACTAAGTAGGATCCCAGGTTTCTGTCCAGTATTTTGGAATGAGCCTTCTTTGACCTTCTTTCTCTGAGGAAGGATCCACTGAAAGTTTTGGAAAAGTGCGTCTTCTGTATCCAGTGGCAGGTAAGAAAAGAGAAAAAGAATGCCAGAAAATGACAAAGAGATACAGTATTGAGATAGCAGGTAAGAGGAGAAAAAGAGCTTTAAGGGTGAGAGATGGAAGTGACTGAAGAAGCCAGCATCACAGAGTCCTCATGGCTGTCCTTTGGGAATACAGCTGAGACGTCCACTTGTTATGGAGCATGACTGGTTTACGTGTAGGTGTATACATTATATGTGTGTGTGTGTATAAAATAATTAACCCCAGCATGAGTAGTTTGGCTTCTGGAGAAGCTGCTGCTCAGAAAAGCAGTTTTCTGTGATTATAGAAAATACTGGTGTGAGGGAAAGAACAGTCTGTGCCTTCTCTCTGCAGGGATCAGTCCAGTGTAAGTCATGAAGCTATGTCACTGTGGTAAATATTGTACAACAAATACTTAAAGTAATTTCCTCTATTTACAAAAATTGTCTTCTCCAGGTTAGCAACAAGCAAGAGATGCTGGGAGAATACACGGAATGCTTGTAACTCCTGTGGTCCTGGGACAGGCCATCACATCCCTTCTGTCAAGGCTGAGCTCAGTGGTTCTTTCTCCACACTGATACTATAAATTCTGTTCAATGCATGGAACATGTGACAGCAGGATTAAACCAGGACAGTCTCCTGAATGTGGAATTCCAGGGAAGGTACTCACTGTCTCTTCCAAAGCAAGCCAGCAACATCCTGAAATTGTTGCTTTTCCTGGGATATTTTTATTACTTGACTGAAACTTTCTGCAGACATCTGCCCTGAAATACTTTGTTTGACTTGGAGCGAGCACTGTTGCTAGGCTGCCCTGAAAGATGGCTCTGACTTCTCCAAAATCTGTAGCAGGGGATTGGACACAAAGAGAAGAATCCATGCTCCATGACAGAAACTGCTTCCATTTCCTTTTTGCAAACATCCTCCCAGTAGGTAAGTGGAAGGCTACTGTTCCTTCATCTAAGAGTTTGGTATTGAAAATAGATTCTTTTCTTTTTCTGTGAATTTACTTTTATTGCATTGAGATTTCATCTGGGGCTTCTAGTTTTCTTTAAAGTTGAGGGAATTGTGCTTGCATGTTTCTCAGTCCCTTTTTTTTCCTGTGTAGTTGGTATGGTGACTAAAGTTTGTGCAAAGTGTATGAAAAAACCAACCATTGCCCTGCACACTAAGGATATCTTTGAATCAATCTTTCTTCTGTCCTTGCTTGTACAGTCTGTGAGGTTTCAGTCACATGAAGGGACCTTCATGTGTAGAATTCATAGAATTTGTAAAAATGTAAATTACTGTAGGATGAGACTGTCAAGAGTTTGCAACTTTTTTCATTGATTCTTTCAAGTGCTTCTGGAAAATCTTTCTTGAAGTTGATGAGCTTGGGATTTATACTGCCTCAGGTTGTGGCTCTGTGCCATGAGGTTGTCTGAATTGAGCTGAGAGAGGCAGAGCTCAAAGAATAACTATTGTTAGCTGGTGCTCTTTTTTTCAGTGTTGACAGCTCGGCAGAGGAAAATGAGCTCTCCTCTTAGGGAGCTCTGGAGATTACAGATGTGATTGTGCACATCAAGTGCAGACTGGAGATGGGTAGGAGGGAGGGAATTGTGTAACTGATGTCTGTGGCAGATGAATTTGTGCTATGGGAGAGATCTAAGGGAGGAAGAGCTGGATTTTTGCATTTAAAATAAAAATAAAAAAAAGATTATTTAGCTCAATATTTAAATCAAAACTTCATTTATTCAACACAGGACTCATTTGCCTGAAATACATTTCATTTAATGCCTATGGTCATGAAGTAGACAGCATTAAAAGTTTTGGCTGGGTTCTCACAGGAACTAATTTCATAATTTTGGTTAAATTTCCAGCAATTGTGACATCAGTTGAGCTTCTGCTGGCTTACAATTTGAGCTGATAAATATACTTTTTACTAGCTGAATATATTTGTATTGTAGGTGTATTAAAAGTAGCCTGTCAATGAAAATATAATCCATGCTTAACTGTCATTATACTAGTTCTTATATTTCTATTTACTGATGTTAGTTTTTTTTCTAGTGGAGGTAGCCATGATGTTTTATCATTGTCTAAATGTGCTTCTTTCCATAAATGGATTTGCAAGAGGTTTGAAAAAGGACAGTGCAGAAATTTTGAGGTGAAATAGGTATACTGCATCATTTGTGTGTTCTGGCACTACCGAAGTAAGATGGGATGTTCCAGTTATTGGTATATCATATAAACTGACTTCTAGGGAACTAATTTTGTATTTGTAAGATGAATTGTACTTTGTTAATTCCTGAGTTGTGCATTACATACTTCTATACATAAAGCTCTATCAGTGCAAACGTAGGACAAAGTGCAAAGGAATGGCAGAAATAGCTGGAGGGAGAGAAAGTCTGCATTGTGCACAGGCAGCACTTCCAGCATTCCAATGCCAGTGGGTCTGGACCTAAACAAAAGCTGGTGTGGGCTCAGGAATCCCTTTGCAGGCTGGTCCAGAACACCCACTTGAGCTTGGCCTTAACCCCCTCATTAACTCTTTCCATGGCTCAGTTTAAGGGCAGGGACAGCTCTGATATTTTACTTTCCCTCTGTGCTGTAACAGAGGCTGAGCAACCTGCACAAGCTGACCATGACACAGCTGAGCTGCTGCTGGGGCAGCCTGTGCCTTCCAGAATAACACTGCAGCTTGATCAGGCCCAGGCTCTCAAATGTAATGCTTTCCTTTTCTTATTTGGATGAGTTTATCCGCAAGAAAACTTAAGAAAGAATGGAGCTGGAAGTTAAATCACTGGTTGGAGTAAATCCAATGCAGTTAAATAAAAGCTCCTCAACTGATCAATTGGTTTCATAGCTACCTGCAATCTAGTTCTGTACTCACTCTTCTTAGATGGCTTGGAACTCTTGGCACTCTTGTGCAGCTTTCTGGTATGTTCTATCAGTTGAGACACTTTTCAAAACTTGTTGCCTTTTTTTGGCGTGAAAACTCCGCTTTCCTGCGTAGGCTGTATATGGATGAGGCAGAAGATTGCTATGTAAAAAGGAAATCTGAGTGGAATGCAATTAACTTTTACATGATTTGATTATATATAATGTCATTAAACATTATTACAGCACCATTGGGAGAGTCCCAAATCAAGGAGGTATATGGCAAATTTGGTAATCCTCTATTTTTCTAATGTGCTCTGACATGTCTAGACTCACTTTTCCCTTGTAATCTGATGAAAGTGTGTTGTGCACAGACATGCAAAATCCTGTTTGCTTAGATATGTGGTACACCAGATTAGCCTGGAGAAGGGCTTGAGCTGGCCTTCAGCTGGGGCTGGAACATCTGCCTGCCTGTGAGCAGCTGCTGCCGTGGCAGGGCTTGGACTGGGGAACCTTCCAAGGTCCCTTCCAACCCAAACCACTCTGGGGTACAAGGTGAGCTGAAGAATGATACACGGGGCATATTATGTGAATTGGCACCAGCTGTCTGAAAGTAGCTAGAATTCAAGTTAGATATCTGTGGAACTGCCCATCAGTTAAAAGAGTGACCTGATACTGTGGTTCTACCAGTCCTGCATGTATGAGTGAGTGACTGAAGAACAGCACCTGGTTTGGGGGTTTTTTGGTGCCGTTTGAATCCCATCTGAATAGACTGTTTACCCCTTTAGTGTTTGAACATGTAATTCTCCTTGACTTGGTACTACACAGTGGCCGCTACGAAATTGTGACACCAAATCCTGAAGTTTTTGCACAGTCTCAACTTAGTTATGTTTTCCTCCCTGAAAGGGGGATAAGGCTGTAATGTAGCAAACACTGTGAGCTGCTGCTTGTCCTCCTTTTTGCTGTAGAGGCAGAAATGCACAAACGATGTTTGCAGAATGCATGATTGTTTCCCTTGATGGCAATGTCAGCTTATACTAATTTATGTTAATGAGCCCACAGACTATTGTAATAAAGATATAAATCTAAGGACACAATACTGGACTGCTCAGCAGACCCAGATTCTAGTTCTGATTCGGTTACTGACTTCTTGTTTGACTGCTTTTATAACTTCATTCTTCTGTTGTCTCTTATTTTGATTATAAATGGGAACTGCTCTTTCTGCACAACAGAGAGTTCACAGTCATGTTTGGGTCTTTATTACCTATTCTGAAATACAAATCATAATAATATTCAACCTCAGCAATTCAGAACTGACATAACTGTGCTAAGATCTATACAGTGGCCGTCATGGGTACTGATATAAACTGCTTGGGAACTGTGCAACATACAGTCTGTAGACCCCAGAAGAGTCTAAACCCTGAGGGTTTTTAATCTCAGGTGGTGGGGGTCTGGAGGAGGTCTGAGGACTGCTGGAACAATAAATCTGAATCAATTTTCTATTTGTGCAAAAGGTTATTTTCTGACGTCCGTGCTCATGTCTCATTCTTTAACACAGTCTTAGAAGGAAAATTGTTTGAAAGCATTCAGTCTTTGAGCTGGCTTATGGCCCATTAAGAGATGACAAAATTGTAAGAAATTGTGCCTTTCTATAATGTAGGGTGTGTTGTAAAGGAGGAAGGATCTTGGGTTAGTTGGTGACATGAAGTCACTTTGCAGTCAGAGGTCACACTGATGGGGCTCAGCACTGGGGGCAGCGCTGCCTCAGCTCTTCCAGACATTCACTGCACTGTGCACACACGTGTGCCATACGCCCATCTCCTAACCTGATGGAGGGCAGTGGGTTGGGAATCATGTATGGCAGAAGGTACCAGTCTGGCTCAGCAGGCAGTCTCTGCTGCCAGCAAAGGGCTAAGCAGGAGGCTCAGGCTTAAAAGTCCAGATTGAAACACTGGAGCTCAGGACCTTGAATTTCATTTTGACTGTGCTGGGCATTGGTATCTTGTCTTTCAGTTGATGTGATTCATATATTCCTGTCTCCTGGCACTGAGGAATGTAGATTTGTTTCCTTAACAATATTGCTTTGAATCAAATAAGCTTTTTAAGCCTTGCTATTTAGCCCAAATAGATTCAACAGGCAAAGAAAATCTATAGGGCTTTCTAAATTAATGTCTTTCTTAGTTTTATTTGCTTGGGGTTTTTGTTTGCCTGTTGTTTTAGTAGAGTGTATTGTAATGTAGTGTTTGAAGGCTCTGTGCCAAGATGCCTAAAGGTGTTTAGTCTCCAAACTCCTACGGGCACAGACATTCCCACTGCAATCTGTTGGAAGGAGCCTGCTAATGAATTGACACCTGCAATGGAGCAGAGAAGTATCCACTTTGTCTCCAGTTCACACAGCCCTTAACCTTGGAGAGTGGTTTTGGTTTAGAATTATGAAATACTAATAACCACCTGTCTTTATCTTAGTGGAGTTTTGTTGGGATGAGTGAAATGTGTGAAAGGCTGTGACTCGGCCAGAAACAGCAAGGGGAGCCACAGAGGTACTTCAGACAAAGCTCTGCTTTGCTGGTCATGCTCCGTTGGCAGGAGGAATATTGCAGATGGGCCTCACCTTTCTTTGCTCTGTGCTGGTCGATCATGAGACTGCAATAAAAAGGGGAGTGTTACCTGGACACTCACTTTATACGGTAGCTGTGCTGCTTCTGTAAAAGTTAACTATGAAAACAAGACAAAGGCACTGACTGAACTATGTTGCAGAATCAGCGTTTTTAATAGATTAGAAACTAGATCACCTGTTACCTTCTGTTTCTTCCTGCACCTCCAGCAAAATCTCCCCCCTCAAGTGCTCCTGCTCGGTAAAGACTTTGGAAATGTGCAGCGGGAGATAGGACAAATCGAGCAGAATAACCAGCACCGTTCGCACACACGTTCCCGTGTTCAGGATATCGCTTGTCCACGGGCTGTATCGCTGTTGCCATCTACTGGGTGAGCGTGTGCTCAGTCGCAGCCCCAAACATCCACTTCATCTGGCAGAAGGCGCGGTTGGAAAGGTCCCTCTGCCTCGCAACCCGTTCTGAGTGCTGCTATTCCTGACATCACTCGGGGGTTATTACCCAGAGTAACAGCTACTGTGTTCCTTCAAAACTGCTGCGAGTTGCAATGCAGAATAAAAGTTTTGGAGAGGTGTATCTGGTAGCAGGGAAGTGACATTTCTTTATGGTTTGATTCTTTAAACTAGTGAAATAAGTAATGCTTACTCGGATGGAATAAGTACAGTATGTTTAGAGGTGGTAAACTAAGCTCTGGATTGACTGAGCCGGTGATGGAACAATTAAAGATCAACTCTCTATAATGCTGCGAGGGGAAAAATATGTTGCTTTCATTGATTCAGCTGGGCTCTCAGGCTGTGTGTTGTCAGAGATGGGAGGGGAGGAATTCCAGTATTCTCTAATAAGGTACAACTATATTGCCATTATCTGTGGGAAGCTCTGGAGATAGTGCCATTAGCTGTGAATAAGCCTGTCAGTCAGAGCTGTTCAGGAGGATGCTGCTCTGGTAGGCACTGTAAACAAAAGCTGAGTCTCTCCCTCTTATACTTCCTCACAAGTAAATTATTCGCATCTGCTGATAGTTCTGGTAAACTTAATCCCCCTGAAAGTCACTGAATGTAGGTACAGCCAGGTGACTCCTAGCCTGTGTGTCCTACAGCCTGGGCTATTATAGTCTGGCTTTGCTTTGCATTTGGAGTTTGGCACTTAGTTTTTTAAAACCCAAACCATCCCTGGTTGTGACACTGTGAAACCTGCCTGGCTTTCAGTTTTGCTCACCTCCCAAAACATTTAAATGCCCTTCATCTCCAAGCAGTTTTCTACTTATCTTCACATCAGAAACTTATCTGTCAGTTTGATCTAAGGTTAAACGCTTCATCAGAGAGAGGAATGCTTTGTTTCCTGAGAGAACAAATAACTACAGTTGTCTTCTGAAGCAAATCATGGTGGTTTTATGCAGTTATCAAACTATGAGGAACTGCTGGATGGGTGCTGCTGCCCCCTTCCAGGCAAATCCAGGATTCCTCAGCTGCATCACTGACTCTAGAGTGAAGAAATGAGAATGCTCTTGAACTGATGATCTCAGGGTTACAAACCAAGAGTTCAACCTGTGTAGCCACTGTGAAGAGAAACTGTTCTATTATGGACCTTTTATGCTGAAAAAGCTCTGCATAAAACAGAAGAGCTGTGAATAAATAGTTTAGAGACGGGTGAATGAGATTATTTTTGGCAATATCAGAGCCACTGATATTTCCCTGAAGTAATAATCTTTTCCCTTTTGAAATGCTGAAGTTCCAGGCAATTGGCTCAGTGAAGAAGACAAAAGATTTTAAACCTGCTTAGAGACTATTCTAATCCCCTTAACTGCTGTATCTCTTACTGAACTGGAAGTGCGGGGTGTCAATTCCCACTAGGCCAGCAGGATATAGGGAAGAAAAAACTTGAGGTTTGTGTCACAGAGAATGAACTGTGTGTTTATATAGGCAGGTACTTAGAATGTGTGAGATCATTAGTGAAAGTCAGAGGAAAACTGTTCCAAGAAAGTGTCCTCCAGCACCAGGCAAATCTTTGTAAAAGTGGCAGATGTAGGAGCTGGGTTGCTGTCAAGATAATGCTTAAAAAAATCAAGAAATGAAGCTTAATGAAAGTTCAAAATGCTCATTTGCTAGAATGAAATATGAAAATCGAAATAGAAATATATTAGAAGTCCTGGCATTCAGATCCATAATTGCAGAACAGGTTTTGTTTTCATTTACTAGCAGAAATAAGGAATAGATGGACAACAAAGTACTGTTTGAAGGAGGGGAAAAAAAGGTTTGTGCTTAATGCAGCATGCTGTCCTCCACAGGAAAATGGTTAGTGATGAAAATCTAGTTCATTTCATTAGTTTTTCTCATAGAGCTCTAAGCGAAAATTTGCATCAGAGAAGTTTTACTGTGGGCAGGGATTAAAAAGATAAAACTCTCCCAAGAGATGCAAATATCTACAGTGTTTGTACTATGTAATAGTTCTCCCAGGAAAACACTAAACTTGTGGAAAGCTTTGCAGTCCTGGTTGATTATGGAACTGGCTATGGGGTGGTGTTACTGACTTGTGCTGCTTTATTAGAACAAGTGATTGAGAAAGGGGAGCAAGATGGTCCATTTTTTCTTGACTGTAAATTCACATCAAAGGAGTGAATAGGATTCTGTTCTGCTGCCTTGAAAACTGAAGTGGTTGGGAAGGAAGGTGGTGTATACAGGTGCAGCCACATCTTGTTCTTCTAGCAGCAGTGAACTCGTTTTCTTTGCAAATATTCTTGTTCAGTTTTGGAAGTTCAGTGTCAGAGGTCTTAAAAGGAAGTGAGCATTAGCTGGTGGAGAATAAATCTCTAGTAGAGATCTCGGGAAGTTTTAGAAGCTGTTAGTGACTGGGCAACAAAATAAATTTTAAAAGTTCATAGGATTTGTGATCCATAGTCACTTTGGCATATTTGAAAAGGGGCACCTCAAGTGGTTGTAGGAAATCATGGCTGTGGCAGAGTCTGACTGTAGTTCCTAGTTAAGCAGTGGAAGAGAAAGCAGAGGGAACCTTAAAAGAAGGAACATGGGCATTAAACAGCTGTCACAAAGAATTCCCTGTTGCTGTAGAGGAGCTGACATTTCAATGTCAACTGGCACGAGAGATACCAGGAAGGAGATGTCAGTCAGTGAAGAGTTAATTGTTCCAGCAAAAAGTAGTTTAGATCAAATCCTACCTCTGCTCTCTCCCCCGCTCCCTCGGTGTTGTGTACAGTAAAGGAGCTTGTACCATCACAGAACTGACAGTGATTCCTCAGTGACTGAGCTAATAAATGGGATGAAATTTAAACTGTCTTCTCACTCGAACACAAAGAGGGACTTGCAGAAGAGGGAGCAAGACGCAGGGGAAATGCAGACTATTTTTACATCCTAACATAGGCAATTGAGAAAAATACTCTTATTTCTACAAGACAATGGATTTAGGAAGCCCATCGCAGAAGCACAGTAGGTGGATTTACTCTTTTTATTGCATACACTAGAATTTTAGCTAGAGGATAAATTGCACTCATGCTTGTGGGCTCTGTTGCTTAGTAGTACTTTGATAACATCACATTACCCTTCCTTTTTGCTCACTTGCTCAGAGATATTTAGCTGTTTGTCCCTGTTTGTAAGAGGATAATATTTTTTATATTTTTTTAGATCCTATCGGCACACTGTCATTCCAAAAGCTCTTTTATCTTTAAGAAGGTATGTTTTATTAATTATGGCCATAGTATCTAGATGAATACTGTTCAGTAAAGACTGTTAAGTAAATGAAAATCCGTCCCACTTACAGCAAATGAAACATGTACTGCTCCAGAGGAACGGGAATGCTACAGACAGAGCAATTCCCACTTGTTTACTCCCCAGCAGTTTCAGTAGCTACGGACTGGCATTTGAGTGTACCTTGCAAAGTTTATTGATGGAGGAAAGGAAGGAGGGCTTTTAAATAAGAGCCTACACCACAGTGCACTGTGCTGAACTCTACCCATGGTTTCCTAATGCCATCAATCACTGCTGTCTGGAGCAGACACGCACGGTGCTGCTCTACCTGCGCTCTCAGTGATTACACAGGAGTTCTGCTGCTGTAGGTTGTGCTGGTCAGATCTGATCACGCTCTCACTCTTATCTTTGCCTGTGGTGCACAGTTCATTAAAGCCATTAACATGTGTAGATCTCAGATTATTCTGCAGTGTTTTCTGTGGTTCTGTGTGAACATTTGTCAGCTGCATGTTTTGTGGCACAGCAGATTTGTACACAGGGTGATGTTCCTTGTGTCTGTGTCTGTCTGAGGGTAACGTTATCACATTTCCAGTGAGGGTTGTAACACTTCAGGTATCCTGTGTGATGAGCCGTTTTGAGGAGATAATTAATCAAGTAAATGACTGACAAGTAAATTACAGCCAGCACAGGGAATGCAACTCCCTGATAGAAGCACCTGCAGGCACTCAGGTGCTGTGCAAGCAGGTCCTTGGTTCTATTCTTGCATTTTTCTTCTCTCTGTGGGCTTTATATAACCTTCACCACTCATCTCACATGCATTTGCACAGTCCTACTGAGATGATTAATCCTCTGCTGGAAAAGCTTTTTTAATAGTGCAAGTACCAGATATTAGATTGAAGCTTCTTATAGACTGGATAAGGATAAAGTCTGGATTCTCTGCATTGGGAATCGTGGCCATGATATCCCATAAATAAATGTAGTTGTGGTATTGCAGTGACTTTGCCAATAATTGTCACCAGACAGTCTGTGCTGGGCTCTTTGCTGTCTGGTGCAGAACCTGGTACTTTTTCCTCCTGGGAGTTCAGGTGAATGACTCTGCTGTGGGCAGTTTGCTGGTTACTTCTCATGGCAAGTTATGAACTGACTGCAGGTACCATCCAGGCTGTACAGATTTCCCACTTTGATCTGAACAAAGTTTGAGATAATAATTAGTTATTAGTGTGAGGGAGTTGTGAAGGTTCCCTGCTACCTTTTTATTGTGAAAGGTGCAGTGTAAGGAGATAATTCAGGGACGAGATGATGCAGTCATAGATTGTGCCATTTGTTTTTATAATGGAGAAATCAATGTTCTGTCAGTCCTCAGCACCTGAATGAATGGGTGATGCTTATGCTCTCCATGGATGAGGTGCGCTACAGAAGTAAGGAGGCTCTGGCAATCCCCTAGAAGGCAGTACCTGGGTTGGCACTTTTATGTCTCAAATTTGTAATTCATACAGTGGACGGACCGTGCACGAAATTCCTGTGCCGTCTGCACAGTGCAATGTTTACAGGTCTGTTTGCAGTTTCTCAGCAGACTGCACAGTCCGCAGAGGTGCTGCTTTGCGTCCCTCCCTGCCCCTGGCAGTGGCTGAGCTTTCCGGGGAGTGGTTCAAGCACCGCCGCCTCTGCAAGGAGCGCTTTTCCTCCGCGGTGCGCGCTCCTTGTGCGCATCCTGTGCGCCCGCAGCGCATCCCCTGGCAGCCCGGGGGGGCGGCTGTCCCGGTCCCCCCTCAGCACGGCTGCTGGGGCCCCACCGAGCGCTGCCTCCAGCTGCGCCTCCTCCTCACCACACGGGCTGTTTCCAGCTCGAGATCCAGCAGCTTTTGGTGGGATGTTCCGGCTCTGGAGCATGTGATCACAAGCTGCTCATAAATTTAGCAACTTCCTTTGCAGCCCTTCTTCATCTTTTTTTTTTTTTTTTCATACGGGAGGGGTTTGTATTTTTCAATTGCATCAGTTCTCGTGAACCAGGACTCAGTGAGAATTAACAGTGTATTTCTGAGGAAAATTATCAGTTACTTGTGACCTTCACTGCCAGTTCAACCTGACACAAGATAGTGAAGACCTTTGATACCCGTGTTCTTCTAGCAAGTTTTTCATTAGGCTTTCATTCTTTCCCTACATTTCTGGGCCAGCTTTCATGCCATGTCCCTGCTGTTCAGCCATTCCTGTTCATAAGAGGTTAGTTCTAACCCTTTTAAAAATAAACCACAGCTCAGGTCAAGCCTGGCAGCACAGCTTTGATGCTTGCTGCTGTAGCACAGGATTCAAAGTTGAGTCCCCCACAGTTCTCTTCTCTCAGTGCAGTCTCTTCATTTATTCATCCATTATTAACTGGTGATTTGAGTAACAGATGCGTTTGGGGGGGCATCCATAATTAATTACCAAGAAGGAACAAACCATGGCCTGTGGACAGTGAGGACTGAGCTAAATTCACTGGGCTGTTGGGGGCAGGGGTATCCCTTAAAGAGAGAGCACTACATGTATCAGAGCATTAGTCACCAGCTTTTAGTCAAAATTTAGATTCTGGGGCTTTCTAAGGGCTGTGCCTGAGAGGTCAAACATGAGAGAGCAAACATGAAGAGGGTGTGGGGTATCCCTGAGAACAGTGAAGCTGCTGCTTGCAGGTTATTGTTTTGGTGCTCAGACTGTTTAACCAAATAAACTGAATTCTCTGCTTTCATTTAATCCGTAGGAAATAGCTAAAAGGGGTGACAGCAGTTGGAATTTAGCAGTGATGAGCAGATACATGTGTAGGGACTTGACTTGCAGCAAGTTCCTGTGCTAAGCTGTGAGCTGCATCATCCCGGTGCTATTTGTAGGACAGCCCTGATGCTTGGGATATGACAAGGCCTAAACTTGTGCCTGCTGAACCCTTCTTTTAGCTCTCTTGGATTTTGGTTCAGGTTTATGTGATTTCTCTGTCTCCAGTCAGAAAGTATTTGAGAAGCCCATCTTTTAACTGAGAGACTCAAAGCAGGTCCAGAAGAACTTTACAGTAAATATCTAAACTAGAGATGGCTTAAGTAACTTGGATAAAATCACTTTGCATCTGTGGAGATGAATCAAATGGAAAATGTTTGGTAAAAATGAATTTTTGGAGTTTGTTTTTCATGTCAGATTTAAAAAAAAAAAAAAAGTGTTTCACTGGATGTTCAAGAAACCCTCTTTCTTCAGTTTTGGAACAAAATGCAGATTTTTAAGGTAGATGTGTATTAGTAATCCGCACTACATACTAATAGGTGCATCTCATCTGTAGTGCATATATAAGTAATATACACCATCTCATCTGATTTTAAAATCAGTAACTGTTTTGATAAAACAAAACACTTCGATCCAAAATATGTGTATTATTTTGGGAACTTTCCTGAAAGAAAACCTTCCCAATTCTTTTCACTAGTCTCTGCTGTAGTACTGTGCACTGATGTTGCTGATACCTGAAAAAAAATCTAAGCAAATATAATCCTTACAGGATGCAAACTGAGACTTGTAAGGAGTAGAATAAATATAATTACTAAAAGGAAAAAAAGGAATTTTGGAACAAAACCTTCCAGTCCCATATGTTTTAATCCTGTCTGTGCTAGTCTGAATTTGTCACTGCTGAGTCTTTGGTTCCTTGAGGAGGTAAACCAAAGGAAGGCTCTGGCTCACTTACTGCGTCTTGGAAAGGAACTTGAGTCTCAGTCCTGAGCCTCTTCCATTTCCAACTTAAAGCCCATCTGTGAAGGACCAACATTCTGAGTTAAGATTTTGCAGCACAGGTCTGTCTCTGCTTCTGATATTTTTGTGCAGAACAAATGGTACTGGTGGCATTGAAGGAACTGAGGCACAGTCAGTTGGTGGATTTTATTAGTAAATAGAAGAGATTGCTAGGTCGCTTTTGGTTGTGTTCGCATGACTGTGTGTGACCAAAACAATGTGTCACTGCAGTTCTGCTCTGGAGTTAGGACTGTGCTAGCTGTATCCCACATCCAGATGTGGCACAGCAGATCCCTGCAGCAGGTAACTCTCATATGAGTGTTCCCTTCTTACAGCCTGAAGGACACAACACCTGCTCTGAGCAGGGACCTGTTACCTGAGGTCCAAAAAAAGTATAGCTGAGGGGAGAAAAACACAGCCCATGGAACTGCAGCTCCCAGTGCCTGTCTGAGAGCACAGCAGGAGTGACCTGCAAAAGGGAAGCAGTCTGGGCCTTCCCAGGCTCCTGCGAAAGATGTCAGTGAGCTGCCTAGGGATGGCAGGGCAAATGAATGCCATCACTTTTCATAACAAAATGCACTGGGGTTTTTTTGTGATAGTGTCTGACTGACAGCTGGGAGAAAAGGGGGGAAGGGAAGGTGAACCAGCGCACAGGTATGAAACAGAGCTCAGGATTTTAGCTGTGTAATGCGGCTTCAATTCCACATCTCTCTGCATCTTGCAGAGAAACCTAATTTTTTTTTTTTTAAATCTCCACAGGCTTCTCAGAGACAGAAGATGCTAATTTTAGAAATGTGGCAGCTCGTCTTCTTCCCCACCCCCTTCCATTTGCTGCCAGAATGCTTAACAATCCAGTAAACAAGCTGTAGGAAAAAGGGGAATAACCTCAAGAGCTGAGGGTGATGGCCTCTTGTCAGTGGCGTTTTTGGGGAAGGACTTGCCCCCTGTCCGTGGGTCTTGAGTTAGGGACCAATTTAAAAATAGAAGAGTAACAGTTGAACTGACAGTGAAAAGGAGTATTTAAAGGTGCAGTAATCATGGCTGGCAGTCCCTTCACTGACCTGATTAATTCTGCACCAGTACTCAGGATAGTCTAAATTAAAGCATTGCATAAGAGCAGTGCTGGGAAGTAAAGGAACAAGCCCAAAATTCTCAAGTAGGGCTTGGATATCTCATTTTGGATGTTCATCTGTACCAAAAACCTGGCACGGAAATTGCACCTTGCTCATAGTATCTGCTTAGAGAGTTTATTATAATTACAAAATGCAGAGTACACTGAAACAACTTCTGATTAGAGATACCTTTGTAGTGTGCTAAGAGGTGTGTTACTTCATCTGAATAAGTACCCAGAGTCCTAATTAGTGCAGATAGTGAATGATAATTCCCACACTCTGTACTGCTCTCCTTGTGTCACTGCATCTTTATCCTCTGCTTCAATCTCACGTGTGAAAGCAAAGTTTGGAAAATGTTTATCCAGACTCAAATGTATCAGGGTTGCAACTATCTAAATACCAGGCCCTGTAGTGCAAATGGCTTTATCCTCATTTTAGCGACAGCTAAAATGATCTGAGTGTGTTTGGTAAAGTTTTAATATCGGAACTCTTTATTTAAGAAGTTCCCATGCAAAGTATCCAAAATTCTTTTGGCTTACAAAGGCCTAGCACTTTTGGAAGCTTTTTGTTGTAACTGCTCTTGTGGGCACTTGAAGCTCTGTGTGCACAGATATAGAGGAAAACATTTAAAATTAGGCATAGGCTGTTGCTTCAGAGCATCTATATGACTAAAGGTTTTCTGTTAGACCTACACAGCATACACGTGTGTGTTCAGTTTAGAAAATTTGCTATTTTTAAAGTAGGAAATGTGAGGCAGTGAAGTGTTCATTACACTCAGAACACGTGTATAATAAATCTGCTTAAATTTAACATGCATCCTAATTTCAAACACCCTCGAGTGTCTGGAAAGTTTAACAAAGCATGAATGCCTCATCTACTTCGTGCCTGCACAGAGCAATGCATTTATCTTTTCCAATTTATTTGGAACAATGGAGCAGAGTGCAACACAGCTGCTTTTTGTGGATGCAAGCATATGTGTCTTCTATCACTAATTAGTAATCGATTCCACCTCACTGTGTGTCTTTCATGGCTCGACAGTCTGAGAACTGTGTCTGTGCTCAGAAATCCATGTCACAGTTGTGACTGAATGAATTGAAAGTTTTGATGTTGGGGAGAGAATTAGCTCAGGAGATTTTGTCATATGTGTCAGATGTTCTGAGTGCTGTCTGCTGAAAAATGAAATGATTAACTCATTTCTTTGCTCCGTTCCCAGCTTTGGGTGTCTCATATCTTGTCCCCAGCACACACCAAAGATGCAATCTACCATGAAGCAGGCTATTACCTGTTCATAGGGACAATTCAGGTATTTCAGGCAGCCATGATTCTCTGCTGGTTGTGCTTATTTTGTGCCTTTTCCACAGCTCTCTCACAGTGCTGACACGGCTTCTTGGAGGCACCAGAGCTCTGCAGACAATGGGCTGTAGGGCAGAAACATGTCACAAGCAGTAACAGGGCCAAGCCCAGAGCAGGGAGTGTGTGTGTGCTCCTTCCACTACCAACAGGGGAGACATGGAATAAAGCACTTGTGCTGGGCTACGCTCAAGCAGGAATAGTAATGCATTCTATTTTTAAGGGGAGAAAAAAGATTGTGTGGAGAAATAAAGGGATCTCAGGTAATTTAACATTAATTCCTGTGAGCCACATCTCTGTCGCTTGGATGCATCGGTGATAACCAGGCTGCTGTAGCAGCTGAGGGTTAGCACCTCACTGGAGGAATTTACAAATCTAAGTAGAAAAGCCAAGGAAAGTGTTGCGAGGCAGGGAAGGGGAATCATCCTCAGAACCGCAACTCCTTCCTGGGATACCTGTAAGATCTGCCTTCCCTTGGCTGTCTGGTTCCTGAGGGCAGGCAGGTGTTTGCCTGGGAACTCAGGTGGGACAGACTTCCTACATTTTGGAAAGAGCTCTGGCTGGAGACAAAGTCTCGGCAGAGCCATAGGTCCCTCTCCCAGGTTGGGTTTGCTGCTGTGTATGGGCTGGCTGTAGTTTGTTGGACATTTAATGGTGTGACAGTGAGAGCAAAGGAACAGCAAGGTGTAACACAGCATTTAACTTGTCAATGGCAAAACTTGAAGGGACAAAGAGGAGCAACAGGGGCTTTTTACATTTTGCTTATAATGATCAGAAAAGAATTCCAGCAGCAAACGTATCTGTCAGCAGCTGTCACTGCAGCGGCTGTAGATTTTATCACCTGCAGACAATGTAAACTACTTACTGTTTTTGCTTAAACAAAGTGGCCCAGACAATAATATTTCTCTCATTTTCACATTCTTAGTCGGAAGTTTGAAAACATGTTGGAAACTTGTTTATAAAACACCACAGGAAATAGAAATGCGGCATAAAGGCTCACGGTAAGTGTGGGGCTGGGGTTGTAGCACTGTGTTCTTTCACTGAAGTGCTTGAGAACTCAGTCTACTTGGTATTTGAACTTCAGTTCTAAAGGCCTTCTAAGACTCCAAGATCAATTTGAAACTGTCTTTGCCTTCTTTCTTTATTGCTTCCCCCCCTTCTCTGCTAGACACAAACATCTTCCCATCTTATGTAATACAGATTTTCTTGGAAGAATGTGTTCACTGAAAAGCTTGAATGGCCAGGATGGGTCTTAGAAGAAAGTATGCCACCAAAATATTGAAGTTCTTCCAATCTCTGAATTAGGAAAAAAAAAATCTAAGACTGAAATAAAGAATGCGTGTTGTTTATTTAGAAAGACTGTGGTGAAAAAAATCAGGTTAAACCAGCTCAGTTCAAACAACTTTCCCAGTGTTGTCCTGCCTTCTGGTCTTCAACAGCAGTTTGAGGGATCTCAGAGCCAAGGAAATGGTTGTTATCTCTATGTTAGCAGGGGATTGGGTCGCCCCAGGGAAATGAGCTGGTCAGGGTGGCAGAGGGTTTCTATAGCAGGTACAAAAATTCAACTGTTAAGTTTTAATTCTTGCCCTGCTGTCAGTCACATGTGACAGGACGTGAGCCTGGAGCACTGGGCATGTGAGGGACATCAGCTTTGTCCTTCTGCCTCGAGAGAAGCACAAGGAAATGGAAAACACACAGTACCGTGATGTCTGATTTTGTTAAATGCAAAGGCACAAAACTTACTTATTCAAAACACCTTCTTGGTATTTGCAGCACATTCAAACCAGTCATTCTGCCCTCTGAGCTGAAATTGGAGAAGGTATTACTTGCAAGCTGTGAGAGTTTTGTAGCAACCTTCAAGTAAATTGTTGTTTTGGTTGAACAGACTGTTGGTGGTTGGTTTTACTGTTTCTGTCCTACAAAGGTAATTTTGTTTGGAGAAGTCTGTCTTGCACACAGTGTGGTGGGCTCCTTCACCTTTTCTCTGCAGAAAGCACAGGTACAGGTAGCACAGGAACCTGGGGAGAATGTCAAATTGCAAAAAAAGAGAGGAAACTACTTCTGCACTAAATTGTGCATCCCCATGGCATCATCGGATGCAGGACTGGAAGTCCATCATTCTGCTGGATCTTGTTGGATTTACTGTCAACTCAGGATTAAATGTATGGAAGAATCATAGTTCTCTAGTCTGATTGTGTTAGTCTTGGTAACTGTCTGTAAACATTTGGCAATAAATCCTTAATTTGAAACTTCCCCAACTCTTCATATGTTAAAAGAATGGTGATTTTGTTCTATGTCTTGCCACCTGCTGTTCTCTTCTGTGGCAAAGTACATTGGTAACTATGGGAACAAAAACTTAAGAACAGACACCCACATGTGTTGAAGTTGATTTATAGAAGGTCTTGAAGTGATGCCACGGATTGTGAGATACGGAACTATCTGGATGGAGTTTGATGGCTTTCAACAATAGCTCAGTATTTGACTTTCATGAGTTCTTTAGAACGTCTCTGGTGCTGTGGATGTTCCGTTC
This sequence comes from Acropternis orthonyx, assembly GCA_035583155.1. NCBI lineage: Eukaryota > Metazoa > Chordata > Aves > Passeriformes > Rhinocryptidae > Acropternis > Acropternis orthonyx. The sequence goes on along the minus strand of JAWWEU010000055.1, from coordinate 4,645,373 downwards.
CCCGCTTTGTCTTACCTGTGGTATAATGTGGCTGTGCTGCACTTCCCAGCTGCCTTATTTTGTCCCCAGCAGTGGTAACACTCCTCTCCTGGGCTGGGCAACAAGACCTGCTATTTCTATCAGGAAACAGGTCTTAGAATGTGATAAAATGTGACAGCTGGAGCCTTGGGATGAAGGATGCATGTGTAGGTGACTGTGTGGTTAAATGATAATGTAACCTTAGAGTGAGTGGCAACGACAAAGTTGGGGTTAGCAGTTGGAGCTGAGAGAGTTTGTGCTGTTGCTCTGGAAATACTCCGTTCCTTTCCCACTTGGATGGGGCTGTGTGATAGTGATCTGTGAGGGACCAGTATCCTACACGGATTTGGGATCTAGAGCTGGGTCACAGCCATGGGATGAATCTGCATCCCAATGAGTGTTAGGGGCACTAATGGAGCTGGCTGTGGTTTCCAGGTGCAGTGCATCCATTCAGTGCTGTGGTTTTCAGCAAGAGCAGAGACTTCACATCATGGCTCAGCTGTTCTAACCAGTGTTAGCTGCTCCAGAGCATCACATTGTGCTTTCTCTGCATAGCTGGGAAAGTAGGAATTGAGACAATTTCTGCCCCCTTTTAGTCCCTTCTTAGGACTTAGATCTTTGTGATGTGACAGCACCACACCACAAGTCACTCTTCTGCTCTGGTTAGTAGAACTAGAGAGCTGGGAATGGGCAGTGAAGGAATTAGGGCATGCTATGCTTTGTATAATACGGATCTGACAACGGTGGAGGTTTGTTCCCTGCTTGCACTGCGCTCTCCAAACCAGAGTGCTGGTGACCTTTCCCTGCCACATACGCACGTCTGGTGTGAATGTGAGTCCACAAAAGCTAGATCAAAGTTTGTCATTGATTTCAAGAGTCAGCACATTGGCTTCTCATAGAGAAATCACCTGTGGTTTAGAATACTTGTTACTTGGAGTGAGAGAATGTTTTAATGTGAACTGCTTTGGTCTCTGTGATAGCACAGTCTGTGTTCTCTTTACTTCAGAAAATTTGCATGTGTTGTGAATGCATTCAAGTGTTTCTCTGACACTTGTACTGTGACCCTGTTCTAACTGCGCAGCAGAAAACTCCTAGAGAAATAAAACATTTTATTTTATGAAATTGATATCATACAGTACCTAGATACTGCTTCTGAATCTCTTATAATCTCAGGTGTGAGTATATTGTTCTTTTTAAAGGAAGCATAACCTGGTAAAGCAACAAGCTTTGCTCAGTTTCAGGGGCTAGCAATGAGTTAGTTGATCCACCTTAGCTGTTATCTTTGAATTTGCTGTGTCTCTTGATAAAGTTGTGAGGAATAGATGGTGCTGAATGGCGGTTTGTCTCCAGACCCTGCAGTGTGAAGGCTTCCTGTCCCAGTATTCCCCAGAGATGTCTTAGAGGCATTTTCTGTGCCTCTGCACTTGCCTGGCATCTCCCTTTTGATGTGAGACAGTGATTTGGTGATACCCTGCCCTTCCTACAGGAAATGGAAACAGTGGCACAGAAATGTGAGTTACTGTTGGGATAAACCTGGAACATTCTCCACAGTATTGCCCCTGATAAGCTCATATTAACGTTCAGTGCGTGCAATAAGAATAGCCCAAATGTAATGTGGTGTAATGTATGATGCCCCAGAGGCTTCTGGAATAAGTGCTCCTCAAGTGCTCCTGGATGGGTTTCTCAGGAGATGAGATCGCAGGGGACAGAGCTAGTGCTGAAAACCACTAAGCAAATAGGATAATGTTTTATTGAAAGTAGGCTTGAGCCAAAATCCTGAAATCGTTCCTTAGATGGGAAGGACCATGGATTCATGCCTAAATGAAAATTGTAGGGGCGTTGTGTCAGATCTTGCAAAGATCTTGATCTTTCTGGAATTCTGACTGATGCCTACAGTACAGTGATGATAGAGAGTGCGAACAGCAGGACAATCCAGTTGTAACAGCTGGAAACCCTGAATGAGACTGAGCATTTCTACTTTGGAGAGACTGGGTGGGGTGGGAGGAAGGTGAGTGAGCATTACACAGCACCTCACGTTACACAGCACCTCACCTTACACAGCACCTCACGTGCTGGAGCGGGTCGAGGCTGAGATGAGGAGTTACAAGGCAAGAGGACAACACCAAACAGCACAGAGGGATTTATTCCCTTGTGCAGTCTGGGAGGAACTGTTCCTGGTTGGAACTTTTAGGCAGCACCGTCATATAACAATGCTGAAATTCTTCTCCAGAATATAGACAGAACTCAAAGGTCTGTGTCTGCCTCCTTGTGTGTTGTGTTTTGGGGCACAGAGTCAAATAATGTGCATTATTTCCTGGCCATTTCCCATTAATTCTGCATTAATATTTCCTTGCAAGTTTAAAAGGAGAGAAATACATGGTGTTTGCCAAGAAAAGAAATCATAGACAAACCCAAAGAGAACAGCTTGCCTATTTTTATCAGCAACCGTAGACTTGCTTTCTAAACTTAAGAGAGTCTGGGAGGATCCCATAAGTGTGTAGGATGCTGAAGGGACACAGGGGAGGCATTAACAGAAAAAAGAGTTTATTTTCTTTTCTGTCTTAAATGAAGTAGCACCCCAGTGATGTTTGCTGCCTGCTGAATGCAGTATGTCCCAGAGGAATTAAAAGTGAGTTATCCTTTTTTTTATTTCCTAACATCCACAAGTTTTTCCTTCAGTTCTTTTTCGAAGGAGTGAAGCAAAACACATCCCTCCATCCTATGTGAGAGCAGGGAAGCAAAGAGTTAATAAACGGTTATCCCAGGTGGCTGAACACTTGAGTTGCAGTGAAAGGCTGGGAACATTCATTGAGCTCCTGCGCTGGTTTCTACCTGTCAGCAGCTCCTGATCCACTACTGTACAGGGAATAAAGGATGAGCCTGCTCAGACCAGAGGCAGAAAGCATCCCTAGGAACCTCGGGATGCTGCATTAAAGACCAGCGGGCAATGCTCTTCTCATTGTTTCAAAGAGTCTTTTGAAATACCAGGGATGTGCATATGGTCTTTGCTGCTTCCTCTGGTGTTTTCACTTGAATCTCTCACTGGAATATGGATGATGCAAGCACAATTAAATGCCTCAGCCCGGAAAAAGGTAAGGGAAAATGTTTATTATAATCACCTTTTTTAAGGGAAATTAGTTGTACTGTAAAGGAAAGTATACTTTGCAAAGCTTCTTTGGACACTTGCTTTCTCTTATTCAAACTTAAATGCTTAAAACACATAGAGCAGTTTCTTAAGGGAGCCTTTGCTGTATCTTTGCCTCTTATTACCGCCAAAGCTTAAATAATAAATGTGTCTCTAATGGCTGCTTCTTCCTGCATGAAAAGTGCCACGAAGGAGCGCACCAGGTATGTTCATGTTCCTTTTCTGCTCCCTTAACTAGCTGCTGTCACCATAAGAAAGGCTTTCTATTTTTAACCAGAGACCTTCTGCTACCCACATGAGAGGAGAGAAAAGAGACTCCAGCACTGTTGTGAGTCAGCTGTATTGTTTTAATTTTTAAAAACAGATGATTTGCTCCTCATTAGATGTAGCTTCTTTACACCCATCCAACAAGAGAGCACAGATTCAGCTGAGGTTGAACTTGTCCCTGGCGGGATTAAAGCAGGGATGAAGTCGGAGAACTGCCTGGAGCTGGAGCACTGTGCTGCAGTGTCCTGCATGCTGAACTTGGAGCTCAGACCTCCTGTACTGATGGATGCCTAAAGAATCCTGTGAATTCAAGAGCAATTCTCAAAAGCCTAGTTTTTATTTTTAAAAGCTTTATTTTCACATTGATTTATTTAGTAAAAGCCCAGAGAGAGAAACCCTTCCTTGTGATATATTTTAATTGACTCAAATGCCCAGCTTGTCTCTATGCATTTTGTATTTTGTGCCTTTTAGGCATGTGGTTTTACAGCAGTTATGCAACAAGTCAAGAGGGATGTGTTCAGTTCTGTGTGTTCAGAAAAGCTGCTTTTTGTGCTCTTGGTCCTGCTCTGACACCTTTGTGTCTCGGGGGAGGCAGAGCAGGAGTGTTCACTCCTTGTGTTTTCAGCTGGAGAGTACTTAGTCCCATGTTCCTGGATCCCTTGCCATGTCTTTTGAGGGATGCACTTATTAAAGTTCTCTTATCTTTCCTAAAAATCATTGCTAGATTAAAGCTTTACCAAAACGGAAAAATGCTTGGCTCTGACTTGACATTTGGGTGTTGGAACTGAGCCTCCTATCTCTTAGCTCTGGGTTTGGCTCCCTCGTGTCTTTGTTATTAGAACACCAAAAATGAGCCACAACAGTGCCATTCCCTCAGAAAGGGACAAAAGGTGACACAGACAGGTGTGGTTGCACCTGTAGAGTCGCTGGTCACTGCAGCAAATACTGTTCTAGCAACTGAAGAAGGATGGGAATGTGAAAATTACAGCAAATTGACTTTAAAAGATCCCATTCTAGAGCAGAACTGTAATTTTTAAAAAGTAGGATGTCCATAGAACATCACATATGAAAAGCTTCTATTGTACATGGAAGTCATCATTGTTCTTTCTGTATTTTATGACCATTTTGGGAACAATTTTATATAATGATAAAAATAATATTAAATCCAACAATACTTCTAGTCTGCAACAGGTTTAATGATTCTGAAGAACTATGCAAACAATGCAGGTAAATAATGAAGGGGTCTCAGTCTGCATCAGAACAACAGGAAAATAACCAATATTTTCCTCTGAGATCTTTTAAGAATGGACCAGAGATGATGAGACACATTGGGGCATTGCTTATATTTATTTAAATAGCAAAAAAGCAGATTTTAAAACTTGGCATAAGAGTTTATTTACCTGTGCCATATTGCTGGCATAGAGGCTGGAGATTTGGAAGCATGGAAGTTTTAATTAAACTAAATGCTAAATAGGGAGAACGGTGAGAAACTATTTCCTATCTGCAAGAACTTTTCTTGTTGCAATGAAAGAGTGTGTTTTTCTTAAATCTTTAGAACCTGTAAATCCCCAATTTTGGATTGAGTTGACTGAATTGGTACATTTAACACAGAATCCCAGAATGGTTTGAGTTGGAAGAGACCTTAAACCCCACCCAGTCCCACCCCCTGCCCTGGGCACGGACGCCTCCCACTAGCCCAGGTTGCTCCAAGCCCCATCCAGCCTGGCCTTGGACACTCCCGGGGATGGGGCAGCCACAGCTTCTCTGGGAAACCTGTGCCAGGGCCTGCCCACCCTCACAGGGGAGAATTTCTTTCGAATATCCAATCTAAACCTACTCCCTGTCAGTTTGAACCCATTAACATACATTTATTGATTGCATTTTCTAACAGAAGTCTTTTAGGACTGAAAACTAAAATACTTTGGTTTTGAAAAGGTCATGATGGGATAGTCTGAGTGTTCCTCATCTAATTATTGTTCTCTGAAACATGATGTACCGGTGTGGAGCCATTTGTATTTTAAACAGACAGTGTCCTCAGGGAAGGTGTGATGGAGCAGGAATTGTGTCACCTGAAGTCCTTTCCAGGTTTGGCTTCCAACTTCTGCAAACAGGTAGGAGAGAAAGGGTTTCTCCCCTGAGGGTCTCCCTGGAGGATCATCCATGTAGCAGTTACTCAGATTCATTCCTTGCCTGCAGTCAGAAAAGGCTGAGATTGAATCAGTGTCTGTGATTAAACCAGCTCGGGGGTTCTGCCAGATGGTGTCGTTCTAAGCCAGCGAGTGGAGGCACCTGGCAAACAAATGGGGGAACTTAAAAGAGCAGAGGTTCCATGAGCTGCAGCTACAGGCAGGGGGTTGAATGAAGGTTCTTTTTAAAGGGTTCCACCTTCTTGCTGTCATCTGTAGCATTAAAAGTAAAGGAGATTCTCCTCTTACTTAGGTATAAACCAGTGGGGATGCAACTGGAGTCAGTAATTCTGTAGTATGTGAAAGCCTCTGGAAGTCTTCATATTAAACTATTCAAACATTCATAGTGAGAGACACCAGCATTGTGGCTCTCAAGACTTCAGTGTTCTGGTGACTTGCCACTCTCCTTTTTTGAAGGGTTCTGGCTGGCTAGAAGCTGATGAGTTACACATGAGGATCCAAAAAATTGCTTGCTCCCAGTAATTCTGAACTGTTCAGCTATCACTAAAGAAACATTGGATACTGTTAGTGTCACTAGGAGAAGAAGGGGCCATGCCCTGAGTGAAGCATCTTGTGTGGGAAAGTCCTCCAAGAATGTGACATTTGACAAACATCTTCAAGTGGAACGGCTCATGAGCTCTAGTTGCAGAATTTCAGCCTCCAAACTGCAACAGACTCCCAGAAACAGCATTTGCACAATGGGAGGGATCAGCACACAGGTGTTCTCTGGCTGTCCAGCATCAGAGCCATTGACTTAGCCTCCTGCTAACAGAGCACACACTGGGTTTGCTGGTCTAACCCTCAATTATAGATGGTTTCCAGATGCTTCATCTTTAGTTTGATTTTTTTAAAAAAGGGAGAGAAACATTGCAAAGAAAATGTCATGTTATTGCTAAGTGGCCAACTTAAAATTAACTGATACCATACGGGCAGATTCTTGTGATTAAAATCCCGTCTGTCCCTGACAATCATCTGCATGGTGAATGTGAATTTAGTTCACCTAAAAGGGAAAGCTTTCCTATTTCAGGGAATTGCAGAAGGAGGGATAGTCAGTACTAGCCTCTGCAGGTCTAAAGATATTATATGGCAGAGAGAAACTAAATCTTCTGTCCTGAGATAGCCTGATAGGGAGTGACTGTGGATGAGCCCAGCACTGAGCAAAGTCCAGAGCTGCTGCTAGATGTGATCTCTGAGAAATACTTTCCAGAGAGCCCATTTTCCCAGTCCAGCCAGCGAGCTGACTCCTCCATCAGCCTTCAAGTGCCTGCTAATCTTTTGCTCTAATCCCTGGGGGGCAATGAATCTGTCAGGCTGCTTTGTTTCAAACTGAGGTGGATAGTGGAGGGCATAACAGAGGCTGGAAATACATCTCCTGGAAGAGCCCAGGAGCAATTACTTTACTTCCTGAATGTTTACCTGAACTACACCGACTAAATAAAATTGGGCAATAAGCTCTGTGAACTGCAGCCGTTGCCCTTGCTGTGGGCTCAGCTCTGCAGCCTGCACTCTCTGTGCAACTGTGCTGCTGCTGTTGGTAATCTTCCCTCTCAGGGGTTACAGCAGGTGGTTCCTGCTTGAAGAAAACCACAATTACGGTCATCTTTCAAGCTTACCAAAGGACCTGCCATTGGTTTCTAAGATTTACAGATGCTGGGTTCTGTAGAGTAATATATTTTTGAAAGGAAAATTTACAGTGGAGCCTCATGAAGCTGTCTCTTGGATGCCCCAGAAGCTGAGACGGGCAGTGAATGAAGGCAGACGCTGGGTTATTCCTAGAGCCATCGCAGCTCCTTTTTCTCAATCTTTCATGAAACTGGTATATATTTGAAGAAGAGTCTGTCACCTGTTTTGAAAAGTACATGGCACAAAAGGAAGGCCTAGAAGAGTTCTGAATTTTTACAGATAGAATATATTAAAATTCACCTCAAATACAGAAGAAAAATATCTGAGTGAAAATCAATTTGTGGTGATACATCAGGTGTCTTTTCTGAGCATCTTTCACCTGTCTTGTTCTCCTGTACCCATTTTGCCTCAGATTCTTGAATTCTTAGAGCTGTTTTCCTAGAAGGTGTGCAATCATATTGACGGATTTCTTCCCTCCCAACCTGCCCTAGTCTCCCTCTCCATGTTCATGGCCCCAGTCACTGAACAGATGGTCAAGTGCTGAAAGATCATTAAAGAGTTTATGATCTTACTTCAATTAAGTGTGTAGGGACATTTTCTTATCCAAGCCAGAGGCTGGAGACAGGGTGACCTTAGCACAACAGTTACAGTCTTTAAATCTTTATTTTATGCTGACTTTTTTCTGCAATCAACAAAATTTCATTATTACAGCTTTGCAAGAAGAAGAGTTCAACAGCTCAAAACACAAAGCCTATTCTCACTTAATTAAAATAATTGCATGATTTTTTTCCAGAAGAGCCCAGGAGAACTAAACATCATGGCAGAAGGCAGAGTAATTGTTGTCATTACGTTATGCTGTTGTTGCTAATGGCTCCCAGTTCCACAAATATTGCTTCAAGTGAATAAAGTAATTTAAGGGATTTCACAGTCGGTTCATTTTAATAATGCAACTTATTAAACAGTTTTGGGAAGGCCTGGGAACATTCATGGCTGTGGTTGCCTGAAACAGCTGTCTCAGGGCTTGCCCACTGAGAATTCCAGTATGGAAAGGATGCACCAGGATGTGGGTGTCACAGCCACTGCTGCTTCTCCCAGTGGAATTATCCTTGTAAAACTGATGGGCACTGAAGACAGATGTATTTCAGTCAAACTGAGTAACTCGAGGAGTGTATTCTGAGCCAGTGCACAAGTATTAAGCTTTGGAGCATGGTGGGGGAGACCCAGAAGCTACAGAATAACCTGGGCTCCACTTGCCATGGGCAAGATGTGCAGCTCTAATCTCAGGAGTGGATTACTGTGCTTAGAAGTAATGCCCAGATGGCTGGGAATAGACTGCAGCCCCATCTGTGTCAGAGGTCAGGGGAGTGGAGCTGTGTCAGAATTAGGGAAAAGGCATCTTAGGGACAGGTGGGATGAGCCCAGCAGGTGCTCTGGCAAGGGGGATGGTAAGAGTGAGAGGGAGAGTGTGCAAATAAATGGCCGTGTGCCAGATGGCACTGAAAACTGTTTCCTCCTTACACTTGATGGCTTGTGCTGTGGGTTGGCAATTACTTTGGTATTTTTCTACAGCCATTAGGAGCAAGATTTCCCTGGATGGGAGGCAGGGATACCTGTATTACAGTTCATATCTGTGTCACCAATACCTGTGTTACAGTTCATACGTGTGTCACCGACAGCTGCCCAGGAGTGGCTCAGTATTTCAGAATCAGCTCCTTGTGACGAGGTCAGTTTGTTAATCTGGTGAACTGGGTCTGTAGTGTGTCCATGCAAGGGTAAAGGGAGTGCATGGCTGGGAAGTTACAGGTCTAATCCTTGTGGATTTACAGGTCAAATACACTATCAGCTCTGTAATAGTTAATGTCTCTGGCAATCAATATAGTGAAATTTTTAGTTTTGGTTTCTCTACTTTGACGGCTACAGCTGTTCCCCTTGGTATTACATAACAGTTAGCAACTTTCCCATCCCCCAGCAGTGAAGTGTGCATGTCGGAAAGGAATCCTTCCCTCCTGGTGGATTGCATTAATGATAAATCTGTTTGTCTCAGGAGGATCTCCATTTTGCTCCCTTTTCTCCATCTTCCAAACCATATGTATATTGTGCTTCTGTGTCTTCTGCAAGATGCTCAGGCTGTGGGCTGGAGTCTGACTCCTCTGGCAAATCTCTTCTTTTGCAAGACTTTGACATTCCAGCATTGTTCAAGTGTTCTGAGATCCGATTTTAGCTGAGCCACAGGCCAGCCTGCAGACTCAGACATTGCTGGTTTTCAAATCATTTCTTGTGGCACAAAAAGCCTTTGTTACACTCAGACAATAAAAAGTTCCTGAAGCGCTGTGGAAGGAAGTCTTTAATCTCCATGTTGTGTCAGGTGAGCAAGATTTTTCTGAGGATGTCAAGTGAGGCAAGAATAGAAACCCATTTCAGTAGGCTTAGATCCTAAGTCCTCAGCTCAGTGTGCTTAAGACTTGGGAGAGGGATTGTGTCCCATTTAACCCTTTGTTGTTTCCTGTGGCTTTTCCACACTGTTGTGCAGTATCCATCAGAATCAATAAGAAGAAGAGCATTCCAAACCGTGTTATTTTTCTCTGTTTACATGGTGATTTGCTTAGGAAGCTCGAAGGATTGATTGATCTGTCAACTAAAAGGATTTAAATTAACTGTCTCTGGCTGACCTTTGGATTACAAACCCAATTTTAATTTGAATATTGAAACAGTTCTTTTCTGGTGCTATAAATCACTGGCATTTCTCTGTGCTGGAGTAAAACCAAACCCACATTTGAAGTCCTGCTTGTGCAGAATTCTAATTCCAATCTGTAAACTAATATCTCAGGCAATGCTGCAATGGGAGTTACATTTCACTCTTTCTCCTTTCCCCTTGTCCCCAGGTTGATAACACATGAATGGTTAATGCAGGCTCTAAGATGTCCTGGCAGAATGAATATTTGAGTTTTGCAGGGAGTGCCTGTAGCTGCCTAGTACACAGCATGCCAGCCACTGAGATTTTGTGGCATGGGCAGCCTGGAAGACTGCAAGGAATCCTGATTAGTGCTGCAAGAGGTAAAAAAAGGAGATAAACAACCACAATACTTTTTGTTTATGCAAAAGTTAGCCTTAACTCTGTCTCCTTATAATTGAGGGGCTCACAGTTCAGTTATCTCTCCTCCCTTTTGAGGTATAACAATGTCATTGTCCCCATTTCAGATGTTATTTCCATAGCATGGACACTACACAAAGAAGTTTATGGATTTATTTAGGAAATTCAGAGCAGCATGTGCCAGAGCAGGTAATAGAGCTTACAGGTCTCAGCTCTCATTCTGGCCTGTGTTTCACCTGCAGAAAGGACCAGGATCTTTAGAACGAAGTTTCCCGGGTTCCAACCTTCGGGGCAGCACTTTTCTTTGGGATGGATATGTGCTTGTGAGCATTTAACAGGCTCTTCCCTGATTTGCAGCCATCTCACTAAATTACTCTTGAAAGCTGCCTTAGGAGGATGGCAGGCTGTGGCCGAAGAGTTTGAATAAATAGTGACAAGGGTGTACACGCCATTACTGGCACCGCTGACCCGTGGTGCAGACCCAGTTTGGTGTTAGTTTGGAATTAATCTGTAGTTAAACTCAGAGTCCAGCCTAATATAAGAACTCTGGGCATAGGTGGTGAAACAAACAACTTCTAATTGAGACTGAATCATCTCTAGAATTAACTCCTCTAAAGCTTTTTCAAACTCTGAAAGGAGGAGTAGGAAGCACTTAATGAATGTGTTTTTAAACGGGCAATTTGTGTTCAGCTCATCAAGGTAGAAGAGTATGAGGCTCCTTGTACAGATCCCAGATGGCAAGAGCGATTGTCTACTGTACTTAAAACTTAATGTAGCTTAAGAGGTTGTGATAGCCCAAATGACAGATTTCTGTGTGCGCAGTGTAATGGATGCATTTCAAATGGAATGAGGTAGTGACTTAGTGCTTTTTAAAAATTAATCCCTACCTGTTTTTTTCTCTGTCAGTTTTGGAGCCCCCTCCGTGTTTCTGGTTCTGTTACAGCGGTTGTTCTGTCAGTGAAGCTGCCTGGCTGTGCCCTAAGCAGCACCTTCTGTGGGGTGTGTCACCTTGCAAGGACATTCCTAAATAGGTTGTGAGATGGAAAGACGCCTCTAACATAAACGGAGAAGGAGGAGAAGCAGAAGAACGAGAAGGAGAAGAAAAAGAAGAAGAAGGGGGCACTTTTTTAAAACCTTTTTTCCCCTACAGCTGTAACGTGTCACCTAAATCCCCTGACTGGATACGGCAGGAGCACGGCTTTAGGATTAGTGCGTATGATGGATTTAGGATTTGAAGCAAACATGTGTTGCTGTGTTTCCATTGTATCCAGTTTTTACTGCCCAGAGAGAAATGTGCTCTCTTTTATCAGACATGTCCATTAAATTACTGAGGAGAATCTTCGGAGAAAAGAGGAAGACTCGTACAATGATACCTTGAAGAGCTGCATGAGAAGAAGATGTGATTGTTCTTTTTTTTTCCAGACCTGGAAAGAGACTGAAGAGCTTATGCACCTGGAGAATTCCCCAGTGAAAGGCAAGGGTGACTCAGGAGGGCAGAGAGGGGAATGGACTGTGCTATTAGCTTTGCTCTTATTTACTGCAATGATTGTTGTTGGCTGGATTTGAAGAGAAGGTAGACACTCAGCAAGAGTGGGACTTGCAAATCTGTTGGTAATCAAAGAAAGAAAAGGGTTATCTCTATGCAGGAATTGCTGTTGGGAGGAGGAAGCAGCCTGGAGGAGCCAACAACTGTAATGCCTTGATGGATGCAGCTGGTAAAGTACCAGAGGAAAAAGAATATCAGCAGGAGGAAAAGGAATATCAGCAGGAGGCCTTGCTGTCCAGAAATGGATTCATCTACATGCCAAATTGCCTCGCGGCCCTGCCTGTGTCCATCATGTGTCTTCTTTAAAATCTTGAGCTGAAACCCACCCAGTCCTCCAAAGCAGACACATAGGTACGTCACTCAGAATAAAAAGGATTTTGCTGGGATTTTAATATTCTAAATCAGGGCTATGAAGGAGACCTAAATTTACTGCAAAACTGTTCTGTAACAACCTGAACAATACCACTGGATTTTGGAAATCACCTGTTACTTTGGTTTTCCCTGATAATACTTGGAAATTAAATGGAAAATGTGTGCTACAGAATCGTGATACCTCCTGAGGCTGCCAGTGCTTGTTATCAGCTCATCTCAGAGATGGATGTCTCAAAGTCTCCCTTGCTCCAAAATAAGTTCTCCGTGGCCCGTCTGGCCGAAGACTTTTTCTGGGTTGGTGGCAGCATCGTGGCTTCCCCGAGGTGGAAAATCGGCCACTTTGGTAAGATGCAGGTGGAGTCCCAGGCACTTCAGTGAGCATCTTGAAAGCTTTCGTGTTTGAATCTGATTTAGTCAGATTTTTGTCCAGCAGCAGAGTGGGGGAGTGGAGAAGAAGGAAGAGCTTGGGACAGCCCAATGTTATGTTGCATGGTTGGTGGTGCAGTTCTTCTTGTCGTCAACAACCCCTCGTTTAGAATTTCATTACTGATTTCTGTATATTCTTCAGGAAAAGCTGAATCAAAGTTGTGTATTTTGACACGTGCAGACCTTTGTGTTGCATAGAATCCATCTCCTCTCCTCACCCACAGTGAGTTAGGTTTGCTCTCTGCCAGGGTTTGTACATCTCTTAACTTTTTGATTTTCCATGCAGTATTTGTTGTTTAGAGGTTTTTAAATGAGTGTTAGAAGTATGTCTGCTGTCTTCTCCCACTGTAGGTCAGTGGGACCTGGGAAGTTGTTTTCTGAATACTGATGTACAAAATTCTCAAGCTTCGCTGGCTCTCCAAGAAATAAAACCAGCAAATGTAGTTGGAGATGGCTGGAGAGGTTTCCCGTTCTAGCAAAAGCATGTTAATAACAGTGTTCTTGAGCCACTTGTGCACACGCAGTGAGGAAATCTGAGCAGCCTTGACCAGAACCACCCGTTCCCTTGGAGCACTTTTTTGTCCTACTCGCGTGTCAGCTGCACCAATCAGATTGTTTTTAACAAAGAAGTTGGAGGTATGGATAGTTTAGAAACTCCTGGGAATTTTAGCAGAGTTTGAGAAACACCATCCTACTCTGCTTCTGCACTTCCCTGGATCCAGATGGCTGATGGAGTCTGAACTGAGGGATGGAGAGCTGACAGCCTGCCCTTCAATTAAGCACCCTAATTTCCACAGGATTAAGAGCATCTCTTCTCCCATTAGCATCTCATTTATTAGGGATTGTGTGCTTTAGGGGTGGATTCAGTCTTCCATTATCTCTTGTACACAGTGAATGCTGTCCCAACCATTACTGGCAGAATTATACAGAAATTTTCTTTTCCAAAGGCACTTCCCAATTTTTTTGGCCAATGAACAGAATAGTAGTGAGTATTCTCAATAGTAGTAGAATTCAGTGAGGCCTGAGCCAGTGAGAGCCAACAAGGGGGAGAAGGTTCTCATGCTAGGAATAAGGTAGTTTGTTTGAAAGGTGAGAGGGACCTGCTTACAAGACTGAAGGGCTGCAAAATGTAAGAAATGAAGATTAATGAGGTTGGATGTGGTCTGGTTTTTAACTGGATGCAGCGTAATGATGCGAGTTAACCTGGTGGACCTGGACCATGAACAGCACAGACAGGTCATCTGCAGAAATGTCAAAGCATCTTCCCGACTGTTCAGCTGAACAGGATTCCCAACACACTGTACTGGATATAGTGTATATATAACATATTATATATGCTTTTATGTTATTATCTTTACATCGATAAATATTTGGTACTTCCTGGCTAAACTGAAGCTGATGTTCCTGGCAGGAATAGTTGGAGCCAGTCAGCCCTTGGGTTTATGTATTGATGAGCCACTTACAGCCACAAAACCATTTCCAGCAAGACTTCTGAAAATTGGGGCAATTATTACCTCTTCAATGGATTTGCAGTGCTGAATGTGTGAGAAGTGTGGGAGTCCTCTGTTTGTGTGTGGGAGAGCTGTTTTGGTTTGGTGATATTTTAAGGGGACAGCTTGTCCTTCTAGTGCACGTGTGCTGGAGGGGCTTCTCTGCTCTGTCACATCTTCTGCAGGCCCTGGAGAGAAATAAGTCTCTCAGGTATGAGATACTGCGTCTCTCAGATATTGCTCTCCTTATGTTACTTGGGAGGGCAGCTGCTGTGAAGCACACAGTCAGGATGCATCCCACCAGGATCGGTTCCTGGGGCAGAACTCACAGAGGTGTTTGAAGCTCCCCGCTCACTGTTCTTGGGGCAAAGGTGTGCGACAAAACACGGGGCCGCCTCGAACCTGGGACGTGACTCTTTTGACAAAGCTGGTCCGTGTATAAAAATACGCAGTGACTCAATCCTTCTAACTTCTTTTCATCCCCACATGCTAAAATACTCCCACTCCTTCACACATTTACATCAAACTCAGAAACTCCTAAAAGACAATAATGCTACTGAACCATAAATAATGAGTCTGCAGACATTAGAACATCTTTGTAACAATGGGCGTGAAGTTGGTCTCTTTTCTCCACCTTGTTTCAGGACAAACTGTAGGGATTTGTGGTTTGTGTAGTTTTGTTATTTATTGTTACTTTAAAACTTTGTGCAGTACCTGTAGATGTTACTAAGAAGTATGAAAAATCGCTGTGCTTGTTTTGCTGCATCAGTCCCGTGTGGGACTGGGTGTTCCATGTGTCTGTTCCCTGCTCTGCTCTGACAGTGCTCTTTGCTGCAGCACAGAGATCCATCTTCTCTCCGTGGCTGTTTTGTCCAGATGCAAATTGAGGCAACTCATTAGAAGAGAACTGAACATAAGCTGAATTCTGAAAAAAAAAAGGTACTAATGAAGTGCAAAACAGAAAAGCCTTAATTGAGCCTTAATTAAAGATAGTTAGGAGCCATTTCTTCCAAAAAAAATGATTCATTGCAAGACTGGGGGATTTTTATTTGAAGTATAGAAATGAATCCTTACAGAAGGAATCTGAACAATGGTAAGGAGAAGCAGTTTTGCTTGTGTTCTCAGCAGTGTGCTCTTCTCATTTACATGCTGGGAAGGATTTCAGAAAAAATAGGTGATTTTTTGTTTGATATAAGCACCAGTAGGATTTTTTTTTCCCCTGCTCTGATCTGTCAGTCCTGCAGACAGGGGAGGGTGGAGGTGCCCTGTTTCCCTGCTCCATCTCAACCTCCTGGTCCTTGTCTGGCTGCCCCAGCAAACACCTCTGCGTTACCTCAAAGGTTTTTCTTCCCATTGCATTGTGAGGATCCCACCCCACAAGAAGGAAGCGATTTCTTGTGCTTTTCTTTGCCTGTGTCACCAAACTGAAAACATAACAACAGATACTGAAGTACTGGGTCTGGTCTGGCCACTCCGGCAGGGACAGGGACCAGACCCCGAGCTCGGGGTGTCCCCAAACCTTCGATGCCAACATGAATCACCAAAGTTCAGCCCAGAGTGCAGAGGAGCTGGAGCTGCAGCAGGGCAGCTCGGAGGTGCTGGGTGCTTGGGGCAGGTTTGGGTGACAAATCCTGCCACAGAATGAGCAGCTGCATTGAAAAAGCAGTCCAAGGATGCTTATTAAAACTTTAACAGCGGGGAGCATATTCTTACATCATGTGAAAGCAAAGTAAATGTATGGTGCATAAAGTGTGCTTCTATTTTGGTGCTTTAGTATTTTCTGCTTTGTACCAGGTGTGATCTTTGATGCTTCTCTCATTTCTGCTCTTCTGATTTCTTCAAAGAAGATTATTTACTGATACAACTTCCAAAGAGGAAGTGGGATGTTTAATGTGATTTGAAGTGTGTGTGATTAGTGTTGAGAGAAATTCTTTTATTAGCTATTTTGACAAATTTTTTTTTCAAAAAACCCTATACACCTTGTGAAATGAAAATAAGTTTAGGTTTTCCATAATTATTGTCTCAGTAAATTTGAGAAGTATTTTCCTTCTCCTGAATTGGAAGGAAAGCAGATATTGAAAACACTGAAGTGTCTGGGAGAGGGTTGGGCCAAGTTTGGGTCTGATGTTGCAGTGAATTCCTGGGATCTTTCTGGCCCAGCACTTGCTTTATTATTAATTCCTACTGACCCCATTGATTTGTCTGAGGGCAGCTCTGATTGAAGCCAAGGGATCATCTTCAAGAAATAAAATGTTACATGAGGGATTATCTTAATTCAATGCCTTCTCTCCATAAATATTTTATTAACGTGAATAATATACAGAATTGTGGCTCTAAATTTAAGTTTTCTTTTGTTATAGTGACCTGCTTTCAAATCAGAATGTTGAACCTTCTTTTCTGGAGTTAAATTAATTGACTTTGTCTGAACATGAGCTCTAAAGCACAGGAATGTCAATGGTTTTTCCCATTTCTTTTTACCCTACCTTGCTTCTCTTGGGTGCTTTTGCTTTTGCCTGAGAGGTAGACTTGAATCACCCCAAAGAATTGTGCTGACTTTGATGGATTTTGGACTACATGGAACGAGTGGTTTCATTTGGACACTGTTTCATCTTTAATCTTGATGACAAAAGATTGATAAAAGAGGGCTGACCTCAGAATCTCCTTTGTTTATAAATCTGGACTAACTAGAATGTATATTACACGTATTAGTTTTCATTCTTCCATCCAGAGCCTCAGTAGTAATTTACACTTCTCAGCTCTAGGTCTGAAAAAAAAAAATCTATAAATACATTTGTCACGGTAATAGTTTTAATTTTACTTAAACTGATCAGGCAGAAAAGCCACAGGAAAATCAGGTCACAGGCTCTGCTCTGTCATTATGGGAAATAAATGGGAGACTTGGCAGAAAATATGAGTCTGCATTTATTCTGGGACTGAGCCAGTTGCTCACAGCTGGCATTAAAGCCACGGAGCTCAGTCCTTGCAGCAGCTGGATCTCAGAAAAAACCCTCAGCCTTGGCTGAGGCCCCAACCTCGCTCCCAGGGGCTCTGCATGCAGGAACCTCAGCTCTGCAGCAGTTCCCAGGAAAGGGCAGGATCCCTGCCAGGGCAGAGCAGAGCCCTTTGAGGCAGCTTCTGCAGCACTGGTGTCTTTTAAGGCCACTGCAGATGTCTGTGATGCTGCCAAACCCCCAGCAATGGGAAGGGTTTCATGTCCAAAGTACAGCACAGGTGAAAGCCTCCTGCCAGGAGAGCGTGGGTCTGAGTGATTTGGAAGAAGAAAAATCTGTCACGTTCTTGCTACTGCGTCCAGAAGCAAATCTGTAGGACCTGTGACTTAATCCATAGGAGCAATGGGAACTTGCTGGCCAAGGATTCCAGTTTCCAGGTGAAATTTCATATCGTGTCCACCACAAGGTTTACATGTTGTGGGAGCTCAGATTAGGCACTCGAGATGGTCTTGGGAAGGGCATGTACCTTGTTCTGGCTCCAACATATGGGCATTCCATATCAATTAATATGGGACGGAGAAATTTCACATTTACAGGTAAAGCCACAGTTGGCAAGAATCTTTCTCACTTTTTGATCATATAACCTGTCCTCTTAGACAGTACAGGAAATCTTGTCCTTTGACTTACACCATTAATTTGGTTGCTGCTTGATGTGTTTTCTTCCTGTAAAGGCAATTCTAAGGGGAGCAAAGTCTGACAGTGCTATCACTTCACTTCTCTCCTCAGTGGAAAGATGTATGAGCTCCATGCAAGCTGGCACCCAAATGATCAAACTCCGTGGGGGATCCAAAGGGCTGGTCCGCTTCTATTACCTGGATGAGCACAGGTCGTGTATCCGCTGGAGACCCTCTCGGAAGAATGAGAAAGCCAAAAGTGAGTGTCAGCCACAGAACCTCCCTTCTCATCCCTCCTGGGGCCTTGCCCTCTCAATAAAACAACAAGCAAAAGAAGGATTTGGAAGCTGGAAGTTGATCACTGACAGGTGATCAAGGAGAGTGTTGCACTTGAATTGAAAGGGCAGTGAATGATTTTATGATGAGTAGTTTCTGGAGGTTAAGCTGCTGTTGGCAGCCAGGCAGGCGGCAGAGGTGTGGTGTGTTGTAAAGGAGTTGAAAGCAACCCCTGTGTGAACTGGGGCCCTTTCAGTGTGAGGTTTGGGCCCCTCCTCTATGGGATTTCTCTGCAGGATGAACCATCCTGTCTGGCCCAGGCCATGCCCACGGTCATTAGTGAGCTCCATGCTTTTGTCATTCCAGTTTCCATCGACTCTATCCAGGAGGTGTGTGAGGGGAAGCAGTCGGAGATCTTCCAGCGCTATGC
The DNA here is from genome assembly GCA_035583155.1 of Acropternis orthonyx. Lineage (NCBI taxonomy): Eukaryota > Metazoa > Chordata > Aves > Passeriformes > Rhinocryptidae > Acropternis > Acropternis orthonyx. Next base: position 4,626,878 of record JAWWEU010000055.1, on the reverse strand, counting down.
TGATGGCAGCTTTGATCCCAACTGCTGCTTCAGCATCTACTACGGAGACCACATGGAGTCCCTGGACCTGGTGTCTCCCAGTGCAGAGGAAGCCCGGACCTGGATCACAGGGCTGAAGTACCTGATGGCAGGGATCAGTGATGAGGACAGCCTGTCCAAACGCCAGAGGACCAGAGACCAATATCCTTCCTGTACTGCCTGGGGGCATTTACGGGGAGTGGAGAGCTCTTGATAGCACTGGGATTCCTTACAGCATTTGTTTTGCTACAAGTAAGCACTAAGCTCAAAGCTTCAAAGCAGTTCCCACTGTATTCCCTGCTTCCAGAGACAGAGGAGTCCTTGAAGAGGATTTTTCTGAGCAAGATTTGGAGATAAATGACTGGAGTGGACTGAAAAACATACAGGTATATTCTTTCATCTCCATTTCATTTGGTTATAGGGGACAAAGTGGTATGTAACACTGGGATTGACTCAGGAGCTTGTTCTGCTGTGCAGTACAATGGGCGTAGAGCACAGCAAGTCTGGAAACTGTTACTGAACAAACATGAGTAGAGTTAAGTATTATCTTTCATTCCCAGTCTCATTTACAGTGTATATATATAAAGTTCAGTAATATCCCTCAACATTCCATGCTGTTCCTTAACCCCTGTTCAATGTGGTTGAAGCAGACCTTTGATGAGGCAGATAAAAATGGTGATGGCAGTCTGAGTATCAGTGAAGTGCTCCAGCTCATGCACAAACTGAATGTGAACCTGCCCCGGCAGAAAGTCAAGCAAATGTTTAAGGTAAGAAACAAAAACGTTTGTGTTTGTTTTTTTCTAGAAGAACAAGGATTTAACATGAAACTCAGTAGGAGAAATGGCAAATACTTCAGCAGCTGGGTTGTTTCCACTCTGCTGAGAGATACTACACAGTCCATTTGGTAAATCAAAACACATCATAGATAAATTGTTATGCACAGAAAAAGGCAGTACACCAGGTACCTCCTGCTGTTACATAACATGAAGACACACAGCACCAACATTGCTTTTTTGCTATACTTTTTGATCAGAAACTCAGTCGCGTTTCTTCCTCTGATTATGTTCTCTGTAATAAATATTATTCAGTAAAGTATTCAATATCCTACAGTAATAAAATACCTAGCATGAAAACTTCTGGATCTGTCATATTTTCACTGCCAAGAGCTGTTTGTTTCACATTTCATTCTGCTGACCTTGACCCAATTTAGTGGACAGCTGAACAATAGAGAAGTGTAGCTTTTGTCATCACAAAATCTCTCCAGGGACAAGGAAGCCTTTATGTGAAATCCCTGGTGATTTTTAATTTACTTGCAAAATTAGAATTCTTCCAGGTATTAGTTTGTGGCCATGGATTTAACAGATATCTTCTCAAATCCTGGATATAAAATTAATTTCAAGATGACTTGGGTTCCAGTGATCTCAAGAAGACACGGCTGGTCATTCTGCCACACACATGCACGCTGTGTGCCATGTTCCAGAGCACACTGCCCGACTTCATTGCCACAGGGAGAAGAAATCCTTCAGTGCGGTTCCCTGTGCAATAGCAAACACCTCAGAGGTTGTTTCTTGGCTCCTGCACTAATGTATGAAGGAAAAGCTGAGCAAAGCTTTCCCATGCCAAGGCCCAGCCTGACAGATCAGCCTGTTCTAGCAGGCCATGCAGGGAGTAGCCATGTCAGGCAGCACCAACCTGCAGTTCATTTCAGTGGTTTATTCCCATGCAGGGGTTTGGTTATTTGAAGCTGCTTCAGGCAGTTGGGTTTCTCCTTGTCCTGTTGCTGTGTATGCAGGAAGCTGACACAGATGACAACCAGGGCACGCTGGACTTTGAGGAGTTCTGTGCCTTCTACAAGATGATGTCGACACGCCGGGATCTGTACCTGCTCATGCTCACCTACAGCAACCACAAGGACTACCTGGACACAGATGACCTGAAACGCTTCCTGGAGACTGAGCAGAAGGTAGGCCCAAGCCAGGAGGAGAATTCCAGTGTGCCTGCCCTCCTCCTTGGCACAGGGAATGATTTGCCTTTTAGACAGGGAGGGGACCTCACTGTTATGCAGGTGGAAAAATACAGTTAAATGCCTCTTGATTTTCATCTTGTAGGCTGGTGTGACTATTTCTTGAATCTTCTTGCTGTCACTGGTTTTTTTTTTTCCTGTAGGCTCTTTTGTTGTGCCCCTAAATATAGCCTCTAGAGTTTTTTTCTTTTTTCATGTGTTCTCTTAGAAAAATTCCATCAGCATCTGTCTGTTTCCAGTATTCAGCATCCTGGAGCAGAGCTGGTGTTTCTGGCTCTGCTTGGGACTTAGTGCACAGTCCATGATGAAACACTGAATTACTTTGTCACACTATCTCAGTTTGTAAAGTGGAAGATTGTGTTTTTCAAGAGAAAATGTTGAGAGAATGATTAATGTATGGGACAGTTTTTTGAATTACGTTGTAGTACATAAGAGTTTGTCTCTGAGTGCTTTAACTCCAGTGCTGTGGGAACAAATGCATTGACTCCTGGTTGCCTTTTTCCATCCATGATCTCTTCTGAAGCTGCATGCTTGCGGATCACAAATGTCCATCCCTTCCAAACATTGACTAAGGAATGAGGGAATAAAAAAGCCACCTCTCTGGCAGTTATCTTTTTAGATAAGTGCGGTGTGTTTCCATTTCATTGGTCAATTGATCCTCCAGATGGTGAGAGGAAAATGAGCACTCACCACAGGACACAAATCAGCTCAGCTAATTACTGGCATGGACAAATCCTGCCCGTGGGGCTTCTCTCGCTTGCCTTTCTCACACAACATGTACAGGGAAAACATGTTCATTCTGTACTAGAAAAGCCTGTTTCCTCAGAGCTTTATCTTTTGAACCCAGCAAACATATCATGTATGTTCAAATCCAGAGTTAGAGTGTTTTTTCTTCCTCTTCTTCTACTTTCAATTATTAGGCTTTAAATCACCCCCAGAAAAAGCACTGATCTGGTAGCTGATGTGCTGGTGCTTTCATTTCCCCTTAAGCAAAAATTCCACATTGCCAAAACAATCACCAACGTGGTCACTTCATTGCAGCCCCCTCTGGTGCCAAGGGCTGTTTCCATGTCAGAGACAGCATCTCATAGAAAGGATTTGCTGGACCACTGAGGACAGGAATGTGAAATAATAGCACAGATAACAGAGGATAAATCAACAGTAAATAGCAGAAATATTAATTGTGTTAAAATTGAATTATGAAAACATTGCAAAGGTAAAGAAAGCTACAGCTCAACATAAAGGGCCTTGTTTTTATAAATGACATTTCCAGATGTTTCCAGACGTACATTCCCCTTTGTGCTCTTTTCTTTTTCAGCTGAGAATGCAAACCAACCTTGAAGTTAGCAGATTCCCTGAGAACATTATGTCCTGAATCTCTGTTTCCCTGCTAGTAACAGATTTTTCTGTCTGCTGCATAAAGATGAGCCATTTTCTTGTTTTACTTTAAAGTAAAAAAATGCAAACCAATCCTTTAATCCTACAAGGGAAGAAATCCCATTGGTTTGTGACAAAGCTTGTTGTGTTTGGATGCTCTGTGGTGCCTAATAACAGGTCTGACCTACAAAGCAGAACTCTGTGATCAGGCAGCTGCCAATAGCGCAGAACTGTTCCCAAAGCGCTCCCCTTCTGATCCGACCTGACACTGATTGACAGGAGTGAGAATTCCACTGGGAACTGGAAATCCTGAGTCCCACCATGGATAATCTGCCCAGTTGTTGAACTGTATGCAGAGCAAAGAGCTAAGAGAGGTTGTGATTAATGGTTAACACTGCATTTTTGCTGCTGTTCCAGATGACAAATGTAACTAAAGAACATTGCCTGGAGATCATCAGCAAGTTTGAGCCGTGCCTGGAGAACAAGAAGGAGGGAGCTCTGGGGATTGATGGTAAGCTGGTGGTGCAGCTTTTGTAAGGAAAAGGCAACTGTTTCAGTGCTCAGGAAAATATTGATTTTGCTTGCAATTCATATAGTCACAGAATTTTGTCATGTTGTACAGTGTGCTACCAGTCTTTTGGGGTTTTCAGTATCTACTATTTGCTGAGGAACCTAAGGGGAACATGGATCTCTTTGGAAGAGTTTTTACAGATACATGTGATGAAGCAGCAGCCACTGAGGGTCAGCTGGAACTGGATATGTCTTTATTTGTGCTTTTGGAAAAGACAGTAGAATTCAGTTTCATCATTCCTGCAGGTATTTTTGGAAATCCATTAAGTGTTAATAAGAGGAGTGATGTGCTCCAGAATAAAAGTGTGAAGTGGGATGACAGATGAAATCTGTGGGAGTCATGCCTTCCTGCCCTTTGGTGCTAAAGCCTTCACTGTGAATACACCCGTGTTGTACCATCAGGCTGGGAGCTGTTATTTTTGGGGACTGACTGTAAATCCTTTCCCCTAAATAGTAAATCTTCTGCAAGATCTTATTGACTCCAAGGAGAGAGTACATTCCTCAGACATTAGCTTCTTGCAAAAGTTCTGGGACCTTTGGAAAATTTCTGTGGTTACCCATTTCTGTGGGTGTGTTATCATCCTGAAAAGTGGCAAAACAGAAGTTGTTTGGTTTCCTGCATGAATAAGTGAGTGGTTTCTGGTATAGTGTTTAAGGTGGGTTTTTTTCAAGAAATGATTGTTGGTTAGGATGGATTTGGGTCTGTTCTACTTCCACTACTTTTCAATTTAATTTAAAGCTTATGCTAATGGCAGTGAGGGAGTAGTTGACGTATTCGTATTTTTATTTTCTGGTCTTTACAGTCAGTTGCAGTCACATAAATAATGAATAATCAGGTTTATTATCTTGCCTTCCTCATAGCTAGAAAAGTAAGAATAGGCTTTTCAAACCACTGTAGGTTTTCCTAAAAAAAAAAAAAAAAATTAAAAATGTATACAGTTGCTTTGCCTAAGAATGGATGCTAAAACAGTTGTGAGTTTATAGGTTAGGATAAGAGAGAATCCCACATGGTGACATTCTGCTGGTGCCTTCCACAGACCTCCTGATTAGGAGGGAGCAGATGAGGCCGTTTGGAGACAACTGGAAAAACTTCATGACTTTAACCACTCCAGTATCCTGCTGGAGGTGCAGCAGAACAGAACAGGTCTAATCTAGAGTTTGATTAGTGCGGGAGATTTCTGGGCTGTATTGATGCTAACATCCAGAGGTGCTGAGGAGCTGACAGGACACACTGCTGGGATGGTGCTGGCAAAGGAGAAAGAGCTGCTTAAAAAACAGATCTGTATCTGCCTATGCATCATGTATGTGCATGTGTGTGCACACATGCGCCCATACAGAGGTTATCCTTCTCTTCTTTTTGTGTGTAGTTGAGACTTTAAATCCCTCTTGTCTTCCAGCAAACAAATCTAGTGTTGCCTAGGGGACTGAGATACAGCAGCCATGGAAGCTGGAGCTGCATGTTTATTCCTCAGATTGGTACAGCCCAGACAGGAGCATCCTGCCCACACTTGGCAGCACTTTAGTAGTAGTAAAATAATAGTAGAATGTTATTTGTCCTTTCATATTCATTCATGGGTCTGTATTGCTTTATGTCCTCAGATGTGCTGGGTTTTGTCATGAAGCACCTTGGACTGGCCTGTGACAATTGGCTCGTTCACAGTCTTGCAAAAAACCCCTTACCTTTGTCTGCTGATCCAAGTAACACCATATCAGTGCACTTTTCCTGAGGGTGTGAACTGGAGATCCACAGGACACACTGGGTCTTCATTCATTCCTGTTTCTTCATCTCAGGGCTGATAGATTCAGCTGGTGTGGACTCCTATCGTGATTGTTATAGTCATATTTTAACAAGTGCTTAAAGCAAACAATAGCGTTTCTTCAGCAGTGCTGTGTGGGATTAATCTTGTAGCAGCTGATTGGTTTGCAATAAGAGGAGCTGATTAACCCCCATGAGTGTGGGAGTGCTGTGTGTTTGCTGACACACACTGGGCTCTACCCCTTTTCCATGGTAGCAGCTCTCACTTGGTTGCTCTTTTGTTTTCACCCTGAGCCTCATGGATTGTTCAAAGAGTTTTGGCTGCTATTTGTGTTTATCAGCTCTTTTCCTTTAATAAAACTTTCATCAACACAAAATGTATAGCCTGGAAGAACTATCATAGAGGTGACATTTTATCTTGTCACAGTCAGAGAAAGTGCGTTAAGACCTTCAGAAGTTTGGCAGGATTGTACAGGGGCACTGTTTTATTTATGGAATGAGTGAAATGTCAGGAGAATTAACAGTCTGGAGGCAGAGACCTACTGAACAAAGGCATCATTGCTGGCAGCAAAGCCAGGGTGGGAATGGGAATCTGAGTCTTTCCTTGGTAGTTGAATGAAAAAAATTTGGGGGCTGCTTGAAATGGAAATGACAGTGTTTAATGTTGGTCTGAATTGTGACAGGGTCTGTGTATTTGTGCACAAACGGAGGTCTGAGCGCAGCAATTTCACACAAAGATAAAAGCATAACTTGCTAAAACTTTGCTTCTCAACAGGAGTGGTGATTGCAATACATAAATGGGCCAGGGGATGATGTCTGCAGGGTTTGTAAGAATCCCACTGCTTTGGGAAAAAAACTCTTCTAGTGGCATCACTGAAAACCCCACAGATAATTGATATTTTGGTGTCAAGTCTGGAGACAAGTTCAGTGTCTAAGGTGACATTAATTCAGTACTGCAGGTCTCCCCCTCCACTTGCATGTTTGTGCATGAGGTTTATATCCAAATGAGAGGGTGTAGCTTGTACAAGCCAATGTGTGTTGACATTCTTCTGGTGTTTTTGGGCGAAAGAGGGGAGAGGAGAGAAGAGCATCTCCCTTGCCTCAGACTGTGTTGGGCCACCAGAAACTGTCTCCAGGCAGTACAATACCATAGATCTTACAACACCTCACTGAGGAGCAGTACCAGGATATGACTGCAGATCTCTGGAGGCTTTTATGTGCTGTGTGACTTAATGTCCCAGCAGAATCTTTTGACACAAATTATAAGTCTAAAAGAGAAAGGCAGAGCAAGGAAACGTACAAAGCAACTAGAAATTTCTTGAAAAGCAATAACCACACTTGGTCATGGTCACAGTTGGGGTGTAGTGGTGCTATTTCTTTATCTCACATGCTCATGAATGTGTTGGCGAACACAGGGATGCATTTTTTAGGCTGGTTAAGGAAAGGTTACAGCAGCAAAAAGGACAAAACTGTATTATTTATAGTACTGTTTGTTTGCAGGTTTCACCAATTACATGAGGAGCCCATCAGGGGACATATTCAACCCCGAACACTACCATGTAAATCAGGACATGAGCTACCCTTTGAGTCACTATTTCATTACCTCCTCACACAACACCTACCTCATGGGAGATCAGCTGATGTCCCAGTCCCGGGTGGACATGTATGCCTGGGTGCTACAGTCTGGCTGTCGCTGTGTGGAAGGTAAAGGGCAAAAGGAATCATCAATAGGCTCTGTAGTTTTGTGTCTCCTCTGTAAAGGAAGATTCCTGACTTCTGCAGAAGACATGGTAATTGTGTAGAGGAAAAAGCCCAGAAGAATGGTATCTTCCCTTCATTAAGCACAGCGAAATGATGTTGTGATATAATGGACAAATTTTCTTGAGCATGGAAATAAGGCAGAGATTTGAGGAGTAGTATCCTGTCACTCCTCAGCACTGGTTAAATGGAGTGGGTTTTGCTTATGGCTTTCTCAAACAATGGGATCGATCATCTGGTCACAGTAGAAGGTCAAGGCCAGGGAGGTCCTTCTGAGGAAGGATGTTCAGCACAGTGAGGAGGGAGATACCGATGGGAGGGTGGGGGTGAACCTGGGCCCTGCTTTGGCCGGTGGCTGAAGGGACTTGCAGGGTCTCAGTCTTCCACAGACGGTGGCCCCAGATGTTCCCTGTCTGATGGGTGGTGTTGTTTCTCTCCTACAGTTGACTGCTGGGATGGGCCGGACGGTGAACCAATTGTCCACCACGGGTACACTTTGACTTCCAAAATTCTCTTCAAAGATGTGATCGAAACTATCAACAAATACGCCTTTATCAAGAATGAGTATGTATCCAGTCTGCCAACTTCTGGGTGTCAGGGCTGTGAAAGGGAGTGTTCCCTGGCATCCTTGTACAGCAGTGAGTGGTGATCTAACCTGGTCCTGAACAGGACAGGATTCCAGGCAGAATTCTGAGTTGATTTCTCGGGGGGGGGGGGGGGGGGGGAAAAT
>JAWWEU010000055.1:4593891-4618546 GCA_035583155.1 Acropternis orthonyx | reverse complement strand
TTGATTAAAAAAATTACAATATTTTTTAACTTTATTTTAATTAATAAATATTAATTATAAATGTTTAGAATGGTAAATGTTTTATTTTTTTAAGAATGTGTTATGTTTAAGTTCGAAAGGTAATATATAAATTATCATGATTTAGTGGAGTAAATAGCTTTTCATACTGAAATAGTTTTGATCCAAATCAAGAGAAAAGTACAGTTGCCAGAGTATCACTTAGGGTCAAGAAGGGAGTTGTAACAGGGATTCAGAAAATTATCCTCTCTGACTGGCATCAAGCTGCAGATAATTTTCTCTAGCTTCCAACCATACACTCCAATGGAAGGTGCAACTTTATCTCACTATGAGGTTCAACTGGTTTATTACTAAGCAAGGCTGTATAAAAAGTTTTTACGTGTCCCATTCTCATATTTACTAAGTATGCAGTAAGCTGCTGTGTGTTTGTTCATTCTGTTACTGAGATCCTTGCCTGGTTGTGTTTTGGCAGTAATACAAAGCTACCAGTAGATTCCAGTATCAAGCTGTACCTACGTAATATATAACTTAGCAGATCATCCACCATTCATCAGCTAAAGCAAATGATGAGTCATATTTGCACACAAATATGTCACCTGCCATGTTTTTCAACATTTATTCAAATTATATGTTGAATCCTTTAAAACTTCGGGTCATCCACACAGAATAATAATAATTGTACTAAAATAATTAATGGAAGATTTTTAGCAGGTGATGTGAGAGTCTTTGGAATGACTGAAAATGAGCAGTTAGAATTCCTTAAAGTTCTAGTGTGTTTAAAGAAGAGACTCTGTGTCTCTAAATGGTTGGCCATTGAATTTTCTTGAAGCAAAGTGTTTAAAATTAAAACAGTCTTTTGTGGGTGGTATAATATTTATAGAGGTTTGTAGTTAAAGCTGTGGTGTTCCTTAGCACCATCAGCTGGATATCTGTAATCGGAAATGTGTTTTAAATGACTACAGAACTTACTGGCAAAAGTAGACTTGGGATGTTGATTACAGCTTTTGAACGGGTATCTTCTTCAAAGGTCATAAAAAGCTTACTTAGAAACTGTCCAACTGATCAGAAAACTTATGTTATAAAATGGGGCATATGCAGTTCTCTCTGAGAGATCCATCATTGCTTTGCTGCCTTACAAAAGTTCATTAGCAGAGCAAATTGTCTAGTGATTGAGGTTAACGTGTTTATACATCACTGTAGTGTGCAGTGTGTTTCTAAAAGTGGATCTTAACAGCAGCCCTAATTGCAGTGTGATGACTTTCCTGATAAATAAAACTGTCGGTCTTTTGCAAATGAGGTTTAGGGAATTCTTCAGAGTATTGGCAAATAAAGAGGATGGACACTGTAGGAATAAAACATGACTTGCAAAGACTGATTGATTGTCATGCCTTGCAAGACTTTTTAAAAAAGGCCCATTTTTCAAGGAACTAAAACATTTAAGTTGGATGCTGGTTTTGGCTACATATTTGTTAACCCACTGCCCTCAAACCATCATCTGTTGTACAGTATGTCTCATGTTGCTTTACCTCCTGGCTTAAAGCACCATGGAATTTCCGAAGTACCTGCTTTTGCGATGACATTGTGAAGACTTACACACATGTACTGCTGTTACACAAGGTGTTTGCCAGCAGCAAAGCTCACAAATTCTGGCTAAAATGTTTTCCCTGTACTATTAGTTTCACCTTTGTGTTTCTGAAGATGTCCAATTTCATTTGTCTGTAACAAATACCTTTGGAAAGGTCCATCCAATTTTGCATAAGTTACACCTTCAAAAAAGTAAAATTATAAACCCAAAAGAATTAAAACCAAAATGATTGTCAGTATGTAATTGCCAGCATGTTTTTGTAGTTTCATGCTATAAATCTAATGAACCTGATCTATGGCACTGACAGCTGACTTGCTTTAGTGTCTGTTTGCCCTCTTAATAATATTTTTCCAATGAGATGGAACACTGCGGAAAGAAATTGGGGTATTTTGGTGTGGCTTAGCAAGGTTGCCACCTGGTCATTACCTTCCAAAAGCATGGTTTTACTGAAAGATGGTTGAAATAGGGCTTGTTTTTAATAGCAAAATACAATTATGTAGTCCAGTTCTGACTTGGAGAAAGAGCAAATACAACGCTACCGAGTGCAAATTAAGTCTCACTTGACAGTATTGTGTTAATGCCATTTAATTTGAAGGGTGTGCATAGATTGTAGTCAGGAGTCTTTCATCTCCTCTTAATGGCACATAAAAGCTGCAGAGTAAGGGAAGACTCCTTTCTCTGTGTTCTCATTTGCTGTTTGACTTGATCTTGACTTGGTGTTTGGTAAAAGCTTAAAATAGTTTGGAATGGAAGAGAATTTAAGAAGGTGTGGGGGCTGAGGAAGGACTTGCTGCCTCTTGTCCGCAGCAGAGACAGGTAGAGAGCCCTGGGTCTGGGAGGATGACTGCTCCAAGCAGCACTCAGGGCTATCCAGCAGGCAGCTTTTCCCTTCCTTCTTCTGTATTGTGTTCAGAGATGACAACTAGCAACATCGTTATTTCAAATTGTTTTGGGTGTCATTTTACACCAACACTAAGAAAGGAAACTAATGCAATTACGAAAGTGGCCTGTTAGAATAACAACACAGACTCATTTTCTCAGCTGAGTTTTCCAGGTGGATTAAGGTGAAATGTTTATTACACAGAAGTGTAGTATTAATAGATGTGTAGTTATTCCTTGACTAAAGGAACATTAAAGTAAGACAAGAGTTAAAAAATGGAAATAGTAAATTTTCAAAGCAAAAAAACCTACTTTAATTGGAAGTTCATACCTCTACAGCCCTTAGAGCAAACCTGTTTGTTAACATGCAGTTGGGATATCTCAGCTAGTCTGTTTTTCCTGTTTCTACTCATTTTTTCTTGGATAATTCCCGTCTTTTCTTTGAGGGATGTGATTTTTAAAGTATTATAAAATTAGATATCTTGCAGCATTACTGAATTAGGTAAGGTGAGGCATTGATTAGTTTAAAAAGCTGACCTTTATTATGGGTCCTTAGTCCTTATGTATCTCCTTAAAACCAACTGAAGGTACAAGAAATTAGAGGACCTCAATTGGAACCTTTAAGCCTTACAGCAACAGATGGGGAGGTTTTTAAGCATTGACATTTGATGGTTTCCATCAGCCATTTCTTTAAGTGGTTGAGGGTAAGAGTGAAAGGCCCTTTTTAGAATGCCCACCAGGAGAGCCTCCAGCCTATGTCTCTCCTGCCTCTGTGAGCTGACTGGCATTAGGCAAACCTAGACATATTCTAGCAGAGTAAAACAGGAAAGAAACAGCATTACAGATACGGGAAAATGACCTTCCTTTTCTGAAAGTACCAGGGTAATGGTGTCCAGCAGGAAATCAGGGTAAGTTCAAAGCTATGGCCTCTAAGGTTTCTTGCTGGTGTTTAGACTGTCACTTCACATGAAACCTGCAGTGATTCCTTAAAATAAGAAATTACTGGTATCTCATTATGAATTGATTTAGAGTTACGACTCAATTCATACTGTAGACAGGGGGCTTTTCTGCATGGGTGTGTTTTACATAAGTTTATTGTGTTTTTTTTAAGACAATAAAAACTACTTCTGGCAACTACTTTATCTATTAAAATATTAAAATACAAGGCTGAAGGATTTCACATATCTTCCATTAAAAACTTTGCCTCATTTTAATGTAGAGAACAAATACTTTTCTCATGCTTTTAATTTGCCTCTTCAGAATGTAACTAAATTTCTCACTGGGAAGAACATCTGAGAGGGTAATGAGGGAGGCATGGTCAGCTTTTTTGGATGTTTGCTTTTCTAATACAAACAGAGAATAACAAATGTGAACTATAAAGCACATGGTGATGTGCAGTTCCAAAAGCCTTTGTATGGCCACCAGATCCCAGTTTGTAAAGAAAAAAACAAAGAGCTGTTCTTAACATGTGGGTTTACAAACAGAAAATAGATTGACAACATCATGGGGTTAGTTTGAAATACCACCGTTTAACTGCAGGAATCAAAGAACTTGACTTAATTCAGGTCTTGCAGTGAAGGAGAGCTGGGCCAGGTTTTTTAAAATGTTCTAGCACAGGATTATTTCTGTGTTCAAAGGCAAGGCTGTTCATGTGCCCTCATGACTGGCATGGTATGGAGGAGAGAACAGCTCTGTGATTAGGGAAGCAGTGTAGGTGTTGGTGTTACTCCAGCTGGGTTACCAGGCAGGGGTTGCTTTGCTGTTCTGACTCCCTTCTCAACCACCCAAGTTCCCAGTAAAGGCTTCCTCACTTTCAGGCAACTTGTGCTCACCAGAGGCATGAATGCCCTGTCAGTTGTGTGTGTTACCATTTGGAGAAGTTAATGATAAAACCCAGCATGAGCAGTGGCCTGGGGGCAGGGAAGGTCACACTGGTTGTTTTTTGGCTTGGGTTTGGTTTGTTGGTGTTTTTTTTTTTCAGCAAGGACATGCTTCAGTTGCAAAAAATCTAAGACCTGTTGTCTAAAGTTAGTTTTCAGATTATTTTTTTTCAGTTGAGCTAGAATTTAAAATAGTAAGGAACTTCTTAATGACCACAAAGATGCTTTGAAGGAAGACAGCCAGGATCTAGTGACGTCAGCACAAACAAGTTTATCCAAAGGTGATGCACTTAAAAACCTGTTTTTCAGGCTGCTACATTTTTTTTTTTTTTTTTTTAAACTGCTCTTCAGTCAGTGTTCTGTAATACAGTTGTTTGTACTTTGAACAGGATTGAGGCTGGTTGCAACAGACCTTCTTTAAACAGGTGCAGTCAAAATCGTTTTGCGTGTTCAGGGTTTTTTAAATGATTGGATGTTTTTGGACACCCTTCAATGAGAAGTATTTTACACCATCTGTTGGAAGAAAGTAAGGAGGGAAGGGGATTTAAAAATACAAAGGACTAAAGGTACAAATGTGGAGGTACTTACATGCTATTGTTAAATGACAGCTATTGGCATGTATTTTGTATGTGTTCTGAGCTAATAAAGGTTTGGTCCTCAGTCCTAAACAGAAAATCCTCCCACTCCTTTTAGCCTACGTGTCTCTTCAAGATCACCTTGGGGGAAATACATAAATGATCCTGGGTATGGTACTTGCTGTGGAAGGCATTATGCTACTCGTGATCTAAAATGATTATGCAATATGATGCCATAGACATTAGATTTAGGCGAACCTGAAAGTCTCCTCCTTTTACTTTTCAGCCCCAAAATATTCTGCTAACCAGTAAGTCCCCTCTGGGAGACATTAAGATAGTGGATTTTGGCCTTTCCAGAATAATGAAGAGCAGTGAGGAACTAAGAGAAATTATGGGAACCCCAGAATACGTAGGTAAGTTGCTACTGTAGGAGTGATGTACAGTCCAGGCTACTGGGCAGTGAAGAGAGAAACTGGCTCAATTTGAAAATGCCAAACTGGCTGTGTAGTTACCGTGTCACAAAATCAAGTTATCACTTGGACATGGGAGTGCTGTAAACGGTAGAACTGGCAAGTCTTGCCAGTCTCATGAACAGTGGTTGTGTGCTTGTGTTGAAGATGAGTACACACTTTACATGATTCTCACCAGCAGTGATAAATAAATAATACTTGCATTAAAAGCTTAAATTCACATATTCAGCCTCTGAATGTAATATTTTAGTCTGTGGAGGTTTGTATCTGTTTTATTTTTTTAAAAAAAGCCCAAACCATTTGAGGTCTTGAAAGTATACTTGAAAATATCTTTAAGTGGTGAGGTATATCTCCATGGTTACAGGTTACAGTGCTGGAATATGGAATGTTGGATATTTCTGTTTATTCTGTAAGAAATGTGTGTAGAGATTCCTTAACTGGGAAGGAGACTAACCTGTCTTCTGAATACGACAATAAAAGGAAAACATTTTTTGATATTTAAAAATAGTGAATGATAGAAATCACTTAACTTGAACAGAAATATCTTACCTTCAAAAGACTGTCATGCTTCAAATGACTTACCCTAAATTTTACCGCATGCCTGTTATTGCATTATATAATTATAATGTAAAGTCTGCATATGACAGAACCCACTATTTTTTCCCCCCTCAACAGCTCCTGAAATTTTGAGTTATGACCCAATCAGTACAGCTACTGACATGTGGTAAGTTGAACAAATTAATGGTCATCATAACCTTACTGAAAAGGGTTGTTGTTTGATTTTCTTAAGAAAAAAGACAAACTAAAAAACTGCTTTTCTGTTTTCTACTTGAAATTTAGGAGCATTGGAGTACTGGCATATGTTATGCTAACAGGGATATCGCCTTTCTTAGGGGATGATAAGCAAGAAACATTCTTAAATATATCTCAAATGAATGTAAGTTACTCTGGAGAGGACTTTGACCTTGTATCAGAGTCTGCTGTGGATTTCATCAAAACTCTGCTGGTTAAGAAACCCGAGTAAGTAAAACACACAGTTGTATATGCTAATATGTCAGACTGAATTAATTTCAAATGGAGCAAGTACTAGTGTTTTCACTTTTGAAGTACAAAGGAATTTGGATTTCATTGTGCTGCTACTTTTTATGTATATGAAAAGAGAATTCCTCCGTTTCCATCCAAGCTTGTATATTATGAATGTGCCTGAATGTTAGTAATTAAAACTCAAATTAGTTTCAGAAAACTGTACGAACTGTAGCATGTGGTACACACAGTACCGATTCTTCATGCAGGTACTTTGCTGAAGTCTTTTAAGTGAACTGTGCTTTGAGTCCTTAATTTTGGTTGGTGGAGTACCTTGCTCTTTCCTGGTTTCTTTGTATGCTTTTCTCAATGGGGCAGCAAGTTGGAAGTTCCAGGTCTCTGAGCAGACGAGGTGTTTCTGTGGAACGTCACCACTTCTTCACGGGACATGTCAGCCACTGAAATTGCCTACTGCTTGTCTATGGGAATACTTTAAGAATGTAAGGGTTGGATAATTTTCCTATATGTAAGAAGAAAATCTGTATAAAGTTTAGAAAGTTGGTTGGCAACATGGGAGCATAAACTCATATTTAGGGATTCATGAACTTTATTTTAGGAATCCATGAACTCCTTTACTTTAAATGCTAGCAGCTCATCTTCTTGGGCTGTTGATGGTCTCTTTTGGTGAAAGGTAGCTGTCAGTGCACACTTCTTTCCCCATTCTATCAGTCTGTCTTTAATACAGTCATATCCTTGGAATAATCTGTAGGGATCTCTTCTGCAAGGTGCTGGATTTTGCATTCATTGGGACATTTATTTGAATGCTTTCTTTCCTCTGCAGGGACCGTGCAACTGCAGAAGAATGTCTTCAACATCCATGGTTAGAACAAAGTGATAATCCTGCCTGCAGGGCCTGGAATAAGAGTACAGGAGGGGAGTCAAGTGATGCCATCCAGAAAGATGCAGATTCTGCCTCTGAAAAGTCAGTGGATGCTGAGAAGACTGAAGAGGAAGAATCAATAGTGACAGAAGAACTAATTGTAGTGGCTTCATACACACTGGGACAATGTAGGCAGTCAGAAAAAGAAAAAGTAACTGAGCAGAAAGCCATTTCCAAACGATTTAAATTTGAGGAACCATTACTGCAGGAAATACCAGGAGAATTCATTTACTGAACTGTGTGGAGCTCCATAGCTATAACTGGAAGGCAGTGTTTTCTACTAAACAAAAATATCCTAGCCAAGTGAATTTCTGATATGCAATACATGTTCTAGATAAAAGAAAGTGTTGATAAATGGCATACAAGAAAAATGTGCCAAGTTCTTATTTTCATGGAACAGATAAACAAGATTTCAAGTGGCTGAAAGGAGTTTAACGAGATTATAAGCTTATTTTTGTTTGTAATTTTTATTTCTGGGAGTTTTTCTTGTTGTTGTTGCTTGATAACAGCGTTCTTGTTAATTCTTCCAGTGTTCTCGAGAAGTTGACATTGGAAGTGTTTCAGTGACAGATGTCAAGAGGAGTATTTTAGGATATGTTTTGACATTTAATGAAAATATATAATGCTGGGTTTTCCTCAAATGCCTCTTGGCACTCCTGCCTCTAGTGGAGCTATCTAAAACTGGTGTGAGAGGAGAATTTGATTGACTGCTTCGACATACACACATGTGAGTTTGAAATCTGAATGTTTCTTTGTTTGCATCAGGAAGATGTAAACAAAGACCCAGACTCATCTGATGCGTAGCCAAACAGTGGGCTGCCCTTCCCTAGGAAGGGACCCACGTGTCCCACGGGCAAGGAAATCTGTATTGGAGATTCCGGCTTTATTTGGGAGCACAGGGAAATCCTGCTCCTGAGGGTGATGCCTCTGGTTAAGTCAGTCACTCCTGAGCCAGCAGAGATGGTTTCCTTCCCCTCCTGTGCTGGGTGAGATGTGCCAACAGAGCCCAGCTCCGTGTGGCTGCACAGTGTTGGTGAGAGCTAAAAAGATGGGCAGATTCTGATGTAGCTCCTCTGAAGTTACTGAAGTTGTCTCCACTGACTTCCCCATGTTAGATTAGGCAGTTTGTCCAGCTAATTAGTCCTCGATGCCACCTCCCCCAGATCTGTCTGGGGTCTTACTGGGAGCACGAGGTCATTTCTGCCTTCTTTCTGTTCCTCTAACTGCTGCTTTAAGGAAGACAGAAGCATCCTTAGGCTAAATTGCATTACCGTGTTCAAATGTTCAATATAGCTATGAGATATAGCTCATGCCTCCTGCTTCCTGATCACCCCTCCTCAGACACCTGGAAAACCAGCATGGTTTGGTTTATGGTGGGATAGAGGGGGGGATTAGGGAGCAGCATGGATGGGTCATAGTTCTCATGGACGCAGTCCCTCAGATGACAAAGCTGGGACCAACTGGGCATCAAAACTGAATGGGTTTTGCAGTGTACAGATCTGAGGACCTTGGACTGAGTCCTAGTTTTCTAAGAAATCTTTCATATTGATGCTGTTCCAAAGTTTAATTTTTATGTAATTGAAGTTTAGTGCTATTATATTGCATACTGTTAACTATTCAACTATTTATTTGGTTTCCTTATGCTGTTCCTTTATAATAAACTCTGACAAAAGTTTTCTTGCTATAAAACAACGAATAGAAACTCTTAAGGTAGTTTTTCCCTTTTTTCCATGTTGCTACAGACTTTCCTAATTTCAAACGTATCAAATGTTCTTACCCTATTTCGTGAGCAGGAGTTCAGGGCTCTGTGCTAAGGTTACAGTTCCTCCTTCACACAAGAGTTAAATGGCTTATTAATAAGACCAGCAGTACTGGGGGCGTCTGGTCAGCATGGCTGGAAGGGTGGGGGGAAGAGCTCTAGTCCAGAAGAAAGCTGAACCAAAACCAGTGGGACACTGAGTGGGACAAGGAGCGTTTTTCCATAAGGCTTCATTGCCAGAGGTCAGGCTGCCTTCATTTCAAGCCACATCAGAAAAATTGAGCTGTTCTATCAGGCTTCTTCCCCTATGGAATTACATATGGAGTATTCATGCAGGTAGGGCAGCTTCTCACTCCTTGAAGACCTTCATGTAAGAAAACACCCAGCAGTACTCAGAACTGAGTTTGGATGTGTTTTATATTGTAATGCAGAGATGCCTTTCATGCTCCGGAGAAGGGAGTCAGTGGCTGGATAGCTCTGGCTTGGCTGTCAGCAGGAGTTCAGCATGGACCTTAGAGCCAAAGGAGTGTCTGTCTGTGTTGTCTGGGTGTTTCTGGAGGCAGAGGGTTGCTGACCCTGCCTACACTGTTGATCTGTTTCAAGCTTGTTAGGCAGGACCGTACCTTCCATGAGCATCTTCCTTTTACTGTCCAGTCTTTTGCCCAAAACCATTTACTTGAGTGAGGGGACAATTGACTCATGAAACTCTTCTATGCAAGATTACGATTTCTCCCAGCTTCCGTCACTGCCATTTTTGCTTTTTGTGTTCCCTACTTCACAAAGTTGAGTGAAGGAGTGAGACTGAAGCGTGCCCACAGCCCACCCTTGCAAAACAACATTGCCATATCTGCATACATACATGTTTAGTAACTCATGGTCGCTCAAAGAAAATCATTTGAGGGACGTCTGCCTGTTTCAATTCCTCTTTTGTAACCACAGATCATGTCTCACATGGAGACTGGTACTAATGGAAAAGAGTAGGTGCAGAGCAGTATACATTTCATCCTATATATACTGGTTTAATGTATGACAGTGAAGCTTAACATGTATACAAGACCTATGTACTTATTACAAGGCCAGCTTCTCTTGAATTGGCTGCTTTGAGATTTCCAGCAGGCTGCATTTCTGTTTAACGTTTTGTGCCTTAAGGTGGTTTTATACGGTGTTTTTTAACGTCATTAAGAATTTGTATAAAGTTGTGAAAGTTTAATAGTGTAAGTTATAAACAAGGCGTCTTAGCTTCACCCTATAACAGGGAAAATTTTCCATAACATTTAACTGCAGGACTGTCAGCCAGTCCCACACGCTTGAAGCTGTTCCACTGTGAGTGTGGGTAAAGCTGACAGTGAGGTGTTCCTACCCCACAGTGCAGAAAAGGGCTTTGGCAGTCCATGTTCTTGAGAGGCTCAGTTACTGGTGAAGGAACATGGCAGTGAGACTGGGAACAAATGGCCAGTCTGTGTGGAAGCTGCTTTTCCACAGCTCTGGATACAGAGGGCTGTGTGTACACATGCAAGTCATCTGAGAAAAGCTGTTTATGTTGGTGGGGAAGGGGCTGGTTGTGGAAACAGAATCAACCCCTCAGACCCTGTGGCCTCTCCCCATCCCTGCTCTCCAGACTGGGCACCTGCTGGCTGCCCTTGTGGCCACTGAGGTTTTTTTCCTCAGATGCAGGATGCTGAAGGAATGGAAGGGCAGGTGTTCCTGGAGAGGTGCAGGTGTTCCTGGAGAGGTGTCCTGGCTGTGGTTCTGATGCAAGACCTGTGAACTGTATCAGTAGGAGCAGCAGGTCCAGGGTTAGGCCTCCCTTGCAGTGGTTGGAATGAACAGCAAACACCTCACTGAAAGCACAGCCCAGTCTCCTCTTATTGCTACATTCACCTCTTTAAGGGAGAGGCTGTAGATTTTTACAGTCACTAAACTAAGAGGTCTACAAAAAATACTATTTTCCTTTTTGTCCAAAGCTGAGTTTGTATTGTGATTTGTCTCATTTGTCACACTTTTAACTTGCGGGTCCCTAAATACAAGCTTGTCCCAGCTTACGATCTACCAGGTGACTCTTGAGAGCTGCTAAGTCACAAATGCAAATAAAAATTCAGTGCCCATTCTCCACTGGTGGTGCTCACAGGGAATGGGGAGGGAGATGGGCCTTGCACCAAGTTACTCCGTGGCTTAAGATCTCTCTTGAGTATTTTGGGTGTTGTTCCTGGAAGAGAGTTCACCATTTTAAAGAAATAGTGCCAGTTCATTGTACTTCTGGTAAGGTGTTTACTGCTGCAGGAACTTTACAATAAATGAAATTTTGTTTTCTGAACAGCTGATGGGTCTTTTGTTTCTTTATCCTCTGGGAAACACTTTGAAACATGATCCTTCCTCAAGCCAGCATTACCGATTAGAAACTGACTATTGTGAAGTTATATTTCTCAACACCCAGGATTGATGATACTTTAGTTTTCTGAATTACATATCTGTTCAACTTGTGCAGCAATTGAATGCACCAATGATCTTTTCCTCTCTAAAGCAATGTGCTTCCACTGTGGAGGTCTTCACAACACAGCATTTACAGAGGTTGAATGAAGCTGTCACTGGGATTGATAAATACAGTCACACTATCCACATAAATCTTCCTGGGGTTTTCTTGGTGTATACTGCACCCAGAAGGACATTTCCATTAAATTTAGGATTGTTATTTTAGATGTTGAACAAGTGGGAAATGCCGGAGGATGTGAGGTTGGGAAGATGGTGTTTAAATACCAAGAACTGTGTGCAATGTAGGACAGCTGCATCCAGCACAGGGTGGAACAGATACAAATCGGCATTAGTGCAGGTTTAGCAAACCTGGCTGTAATGGCTGCTCCTAAACAGTGAAGTTTTAATACCCCCTCCGAAGTGTGCTGTGTCCAGAACCACGTTATTTGCCTGATGTGACTTCCTAGGGGGAAAGAGCATAAACTGAATGCTGGGTGAGGAAACCATTTCCTCTTCTATGGAAAGGCATTTCCTCTTCTAGCACTGCTTCATTTCATTAATTGCTCCTCTTATAAGACAGCTAACATCTGTAAAGCTTTGTTAAAGTAAAATATTTTGGTTCCATAAAAATAGAACCTCGAAGCTTTATGAAACAGAAAAGAATTTGAGTCCATATGGGAGTGTAAAAAATCTCTTTTAATTAAGAAAAGGTCAGTATTTACCAAAGTGAAGCAGAGCATTAGGACCACAACAGTTACTGCAAAATTAGGAGAGGAAAGGGAACTACTTGAAGGGATTCTCTTTGTTTCCTGTAAACACAGAGAACTCAATTACATTGAGTCCTTGCTTGCTTGTGCAATAAGAATCACAGCTAAGCTGGTGATGCACTGAAATCAGCATACCCCACCTCTTCAACTGATTTGTAATGCCAGTGGACAGACTGAATCGCACAGGTGCCCTTTAACTAATCCTCACGGGGAAATCTGAGCCGCTGGGCTATCACCTTCGCCTCTGCCACCTTCCAGCAGCACCCTGTGAGATCCAGCTGGTCTGGCTGCTCCATTGAAGTCCTTGTTGTGGCCCTTCCCAAGCAAAGACAGGCAAAGACTGTCCCTCAGAAGTCACTGAATAAAGGTGCTTGCTCCTAAATGCTCTAGGAGAGCAAATTAACAGAAATTGCACTAGATTGGTTAAGAAATTACATTTTTCTAATATTTTTATACTACTGGTGCTACTTAAAATGAACCAAAGGCATTTGGCCAGGGGTGATGTGTCTTCCAAAATAACACCATTGCTCCTGGCATCACAGGATTGCCGGGGCCCTGCCACAGGGAACTTTGCAAATTTGGCAAAAACCATGCAGGAAAATGATTTTCCTTTGACAAGCAGGAAAGATGCAGGCAAATGGCAGGAAACAACTGGATGCATTCTCATTTCTAAACGAGAGATGAATCCAAATGACTTGTGTTCCCTGTGCAATGCGAGACATCTGCCCAAGCTGGGAAGTGAACTGAGTGGCTCATGGGTTGGACAAAGCCCTGGTACTCCTTGGAGGAACATGCTCAAAAGGGAATGTGTCAGCCCACTTACCTTTGTGAAGGCAGTGCTTTTAAAACACCTGGTTTTACACAGCCCCTCTGTGCTAGTCAGGTCCAGCTCAAATAGGTGCAAGCATTGGAACAGTCTGCTGAGCAATATTTTTGTTCCTCAGCTGTAAATTAAGTCCTTGCCCTGAACAGTCTGCCACCTTCCTAGTTTCCTTGAGGGTGATGGCTGCCTGGCAGAAGCAATTAAAATCAAACTAGAGAATAAGAAACAAACAAAGGTCACGACAATGACGGTTGTTTTAACCACACCAACAACAGGAAAAGGAACTGTGTAAATGTTCAAGCCAATTAAAAAGAAATTATTTAACATACTGAACACGATTAAGATGATTAAAGGATGGCAGCACCTGTTAATAAAGCTGAGAGACCTGGAATTGGAGAAGAGGAGGCTCAGGGGCTGGATTTTATCAGTGTGGGCGAGACTAAAGAGGACAGAGCCAGGTTCTTTTCAGGGGTATCCAGTGGCAGGACAAGAGGCAATGGGCACACACTGAAACACAGGAAATTCTATTCAAACATAAGAAAAAGCTTTTCGTGCTGTCAGAATGGTTGAACACTGGTACAGCTTGTCCAGAGGCCACAGAGTCTCCACCCTTGGTGATCCTCAAAACCTGAGTGGACACGGTCCCAGACAATACGCTCTAGCTGAGCCTGGTGGGAGTGAAACAGCTGGACTAGATGTTCTCCCAAGGCTCCTCCCAACCTTAATTGTTCTGTGGGATCAAGGGGCTTTTATCAAAAGGTGAATATTTTCTCAACAAAAATGAAATTAGTGTTTCATGACATTATGAACTTAAACAGAACTTGATCTGTTCCAGTGTTCCTTAGAAGAAAAGGCTGCAAAGGGCCCAGGTGCCCTTTTGAAGTTATTTGGGCTTGCAGCAGCTGCTGGTGGTTTTGAGACCTTTGCTCTCCCTTGTTTTCCTGGCATGTTCCAGCTCCCTTGGCCGCTCCTGCTGCACCTGTGTCCGCTCTGAAAGCAGCCCTGGGCTGTGATGTGTTTAATGGGAGCCACATGGCCAAATGAGCTTGGCACCGAACACACCAGCCTGCTGCTTTTTTCTCTCTTTGAATATGTGCATCCTAAAAGAGCTCAAACCTGGAGAGGAAGTGACTTCTGTGGCTCGTCGAGGTCATGAGGTAAGAAGTTCTGCGTTTGCTGCCTCTTAGGTAATAAAACAAAGGCAGGGTTTTAATTGTGATTTTACTCTTGTCCCGCTCTGCTGATTTGCAGGGAGGAGTTCAGCAGGCTGGGGTTGATCTCCACAGCCACATCTTCTCAGATGAGTAAGAAATCAAAGCTGCAGCCAGGGAAGTGGTTATTGATGGATGGGAAGTGGTTTGTTTGGCTTTTTCTTGTCAACTGTTTGACTCCCCACCAAGCTTCTTCAGTGACCAAAAGCCAGGGATGCTCAAGCTCTGAGACGGCAGGTAGCCAGGAGATCTCCACATCTCTCAGGTGTTCTTCTTGCTAGGTGGGCTGCAGTAATGCAAGGCTGACCTTTTCACATCACATGGTTTGTATTTTGTTTCGTGAAACCAGTAAGAAGTGATTTCAGTCTGCATAATGCTGTCTTTCTTTGCTTCATCCTAATCCTCTCCCTGGTGTGCTGGGCTTTCATGTGGTTGGATCAGGTCTCACAAGAGCTGTTCATCCTGACAGCTACTTGTGAAATTCAAACTGAAGCACACGTGTGTTGTTCCTTTCCAAAATTGTTTCTCCAAGATGCCTTTGCTGTGGTCCTTTAGTGTCCCCTTCTTTTTACTTTGGCATTTGCTCTTCAGTTACTTCAAAAGCCACCTTGCCCAGTTTGGTGGATCGTTGTTGAAAGAGAAAACGCTCCCTATTCTTTAATGAATCTTTGCTCTAGCTTGCCCTTCTCTGAAAAGCTTTGCAGTGCCTGTGCCTTTGGTGGGTTTCTAGGACTCAAAGTTGAATGAAGAGACGGAGGGGGAGGAAAAGGGAATGGAGTGATATGAGCTCTGGGCTTTACCTAGGTGCAGCTTGACTAATCATCTCTGAAGAGTCAATCTAAAATACTCTTCTGTCTGGATGTCCTTAATTGCTCATGTGTTCCTTTAAGGTATGAAGGCGGGACAGTTACTTGTGTCTTTTCAGTGTCTCAGACTGTGCCTCTGTTTGCATGTGCAGTTTGGGGTGGGGAGGGGGAAATGTGTGCATTTGGGGGTTCTTTTGTTTCTTGGGGATGGGGGTTTTTGTTTGGCCTGTTTTTGCTTACTCAACTTTTACTGCTGGTGATGTGCAATTCTCCACCTGATGGACAAGAATCGTGGCACAATCAAAATCTCCTGTTGTAGTCAGAGTGAATTGTGGCAGTGTTTTACCTGTTCTGCACCTCCTGAGGGTTTTCCTCCCCAAGTAAATGTCCTCTCCTGCACTTATATTGGGCAGTGCCAGTGTGAGGCAGCGGCTTCTTCCCAGTGACCTTCAGCGTGAGGTGTCTTCCTGGAATTCCTGAGTTACAATGAGTAGCCTCAGCTGCCTCATAAGCTTTTTAATGGCACCTGTGAGGGTGTAAACCTACCTGGTGTGTGGAGTGGAGGGTGCTGCTGCTGAGCTTCACCTTTGCTGCTTCATTGCTCCTGATTTAGGTAACACCTTGTTGAGGAAACAGGTGGAAAATGAAGCAGCAAGGGAATTGTAGCTGGCTTGGTCTTCTGACAGAGCAGCCCAACCTCCCTGACTTTAGTCTGCAATTGTAAAACAAAGCCAAGTTTCCTGGCAGTTTGTTTATTTATTTCAAATTCATAATACCAGCACACACATGGCATAACGCGTGACTTCTCTGGAACAGCAAGTCTTTTGCAAGGTATTTACTTTAGGCTTCTGCTGAACACATGAATAAACCAGCAAGAGAGAGAAATCACAATTACAACAAATGACGGGGTCAATCTTAGAGAGAAAATTGTCTTGAGAGCACCCACTTCAGTGAAACTGTCACTTGTGACAGCCGTGTCCCTTCATGGGCACAGCAGGATGCAATCGATTAATGGTTCCTTTGGCTCAATGGGAGGCGGAGAGGCAGCTGTCTCTGATTTTTAGCCCTCTTGCACACCACTGCTTTCCACCGGGGCGTGGTAAACCGGGACACTCTGACCATCCCGCAGCTTCAAGGTGACATCCTGAAGGCACCAGCTGGCACAAACCAAAGGAGATTTTTAACCTGTATCAATCGCTTTTAATATAGCAGTAAAGTCAGTGTAGAAACAGCTGGCACAGAGAAACAAATCATTCCACACATTCGTTGCTTTTTAAAAATTCTCTCAGGTGTTTTAAAACTTGGGTCCCGAGTGCCAGCTTCTGAAATACGTTCTCCCTAATAGCACAGCCCAGCCCGGATTTAAAGGTCTGGGATGCCTGTTCCTATTTGTTGCAACTCAAATAAAATCCTGCCAGCTCTTCTTAGATAGGACGCTCCTCCCCCAACCCGGTGCCTTTTTTCCCCTCTCCATCCTGCGGGTGCATTCGTTGATCCATTCCTCTCCGGCCTTGGAGCCAGACGGTGTTGCTAAGGAATTATCCTGGCTTGGAGGAGCTTGAACACTGTGTGATCACTCAGTGTGACTGCTGAAACCCTGACCGTGGTTACTCAAAGAAGGAAAATTGCATTTGTTGGAGACTGAGGGGGAGTCTTTTCCTTCCTCTCAGCCCTGCTCCAAACCCACTTCTGAGAGACTGCTCATGCTGCTTTTCCAGCTGGAAAGGCCTATTATTTTGGGGTACTAAAAGTGGATTTTTTTTTTTTTTTTTTTTTCCAAAAGCTCTGCTTTTGCAGGAGTCAGTGCTGAGCACATACAATTGGGCAGCGATGCTCTGGGGGTCTGCAGCAGGGCTCTGCGAACCAGCCCTCTGCTTCCACCCCCAACCCAAGAGGAGCAGCTTCCTCCTTTACCACCGAGCTGGAAGGAGGAACTGCTCCCTCCCCACAGGCTGGCCTGGGCTCTCAGCCCTTCCCTCTGTTCACTCCGGGGCAGGCAATGTCCTCTTGCATGCCTGGTGTCCTGGCTGCCCTTGCCCCTGGACACCCTCCCGCCCCACTCTGCTGCCTGAGCGAATCCCTCTTCCTCCTGCTCCAAACGAGCTCACAGTCCCCAAATTCCCCCCACCCCCCACCCCCCTTTTTTTTTTTTCTTTTCAGTTGCCTTCTCTTTTATAAACAAATAAACCACTATGAACAGATTGCACACTCAGAGTCAGATGCCTTTCTGTGGCTTAGGAGCCTCGACTCCTCTTGCACAGAGCACTCAGTTCATGTGGCTTTGCCCGTGTGGGTCTGGCTGCCTCCCCAGTCTCCACGGGAAAAGCACACGTGCCCAAATCTGTGGAGTCCCACCAGGATGGCACGTTTGTTCCTCCCAGCCAGTTCACTGCAGGGTGCAAGGACACCAAGTCCTGCCTTAGCCCCACGTGAAGCTCTGCACAGGACCCTGTGCACAGGTGGAGTTGGTTGGGTCTGACAGATTATCTGCCACAAATCCTTTTACAAGAAAATGTGTTTCGGTTTTTGGGTTGGGTTGGGTTGGTTTTGCTTTTGGTTTGGTTTTTTTCTGGTTTTTTTTATCTTAAGCTTGTAGAAATGCATGGAGAGCTCACTTGAAAACAAACTCAGGGAAATATGTATGCACTTAATGTAGTTCAACATCTCTTGCAATCTTCAGTCATCCTCACCGGAACTGTGAACAGGGAATAACAGGGAACTGTTATTTCCCTGTATCTGTGAGGGGCTAAGGAGGAGTGAGGAAATCAGAGCTCAGGCACCAGGGCAGGGATGTGTGCAAGAAAGCTGGCTGGGCACCTCTGGGGTCTCTCTGGTCACCAGGGAGGAGGCCAGGCCTGGTACTGAGTTTCTCAAGTCCCAGCCTAGAGCCTTCCTTGCATCATTTTACACCTTACTTCCTGTACTTACTCAGAAGAGAAATCCTGTAAGTCATGCTCATCTTATTATGAAAAGAAAACATTACCATATGGCTGGTGGCAGCTGAGTAAAAGTTTTGTAGCTTTTGGTTTCTAAATAGAGGTAACAGAAATACCTAACAAGAGGTCTGCATCTAATGAAACTTAGTCTTCTGCAATGGAAGATGGACTTTGAATTCACCCAGCAATTCTTTGCCCCATTCTAGAAACCAGTTTACCCATGACAAAGGAGGTTTTTCAGGCTTCAGTACTACAGAACTGTAAAGTCATTCTATACAATGTGGAATCAGAGCATCCTTCTACTATAATGTATGTGTTCTAGCACCTTTTTTTTAACCATAAGGACCTTATTTATGAGAAAAAAAAAAACACCTGCATTTTTAGCTCACCTTGCACAGCTCCAATATAATGTGTGATTCCCCTGACTGCAAGACTCCAGACTAGAGTTAGGACTGCTGTCCAACAGCCTCTGCATCTCTGTGGGGAGGAGGCTGGCAGGGGACAGTGCATTACTTTGGCTCACAGAATTTGTACGTGTATCAAGCTACAGTTTGCAGAACACACTTAGCACAAATGTCTTCTCCTGGCACTCGGATTAATCCGACATATTTCTCAACTCCTTTACATTTTTGTCATAATGCTGGTAATGACCTTTCACAAGACCTTGAGACAGGAGTTTCCGCTTGCTTTGTGTGCATGATGTCACAACACGGATGACTAAAGCAAATATCCTGCTCTCCTCTTTTCGCCCTCGCCTTCCCTCCCTGCCCCCGGCCCTGTGCCCGCTCCTCCCCAGCACTCACCGCCGCCGGGCGTGGTCCATCTCCGAGCTAATGTAGAGGTATCCCCCCGACTTTGTTCCAGACACTGGTAACTTTATCTGCAAATGTAAAAGCAAAAAGGGCACTTACTTCTCCTCCTTTTTACCTTAAACTCCAATTATTTTTTTTTTTCACTGTGCTTCAGAGTTTGACTAAGCTACTCCAACAGCTAGCTTGTGCGTGGTCACACAGGTATGTCTGTTCTGCCGTGCATTAACCTCTCTCTGCTGAAAGAATGTCCTGTGCTACAGCTGCAACCCCCGGGGAAAACCACCTGCTCTCTGAAGTATTTATGAGCAAACACCTTTCCTTACCAGAATGCACGGTCATCCAGGGGTGACCTGCACTGTTAGAGCTTCCCATAACCACAACAAGCTGGTAGGTTGAGATCCTCTACAGATCAGTCCCTTAACACACACACACACACACACACACACACACACACACCCCGAGGCAATGAGACATTCGGTGGCTTTATTTTGAGTTTCTCTTTTTTTTATTTTTTTTTTTTTCAGTGTCACAGATTCAGTCACTCACTGAACAGTTGTTCTGCTTAACAAAGAAAGCTGGAGCTGCAGCGGTGACTGTGGCCAATTGCACTTGGTCTAATGTCTGAATAAGAGAAATATGTTTCAGGTGTAGCATTTGCTGGTAGTGTTGCAACCACAAAGAGAAAATGTCAGCTGTTCTCCAGCAGACCCAGGAGCTGGGAATGTTGTGGAGGCAGCAAATTGCCTTATGATACAATGATGATTAACCAGTTTATTTCAGGAGAACATGAATGCTGAGGAGCGTGAAAAAGTGGAGAAGAAAGTTGGTGGTTTGTGCCTTGGGTGAGGTCGGTAGAAGGCAGGGTTTGACTTCACTCTGAGTCACCCAAGCGACCAGCATTCTTGAACAGTGACATAGGAAAACACCAGTGGGAAAGGTTATCCTCCTCTGAGTCAGCATAGGAGATTGTGTGGGGTTTTGCACATTTTATACCTTAGAGATGTTTCCTGGTAGAGTCTATAAAACCTGGGAAACATTTTGGCATAGGGTATCGTGTGAGTGCAGCCTGGCTGGAGTGAAATGGAAAAGAATTACGTGTGAATTGGTTAAAGGTTGGGGTTTTTTTAATCTTGCCCTGATAGTCCCTCTCCCTCATTGTACCATCAGACCCATTCCTTAATGCCCTTGCTTGGTCCCCAGAATTCAGAACTACTCAACGGGAAGAACACAATTATTCCAATGTGATGAGTTACTCCAGTGAAGGACCTGCAGAGTCGATAGGGACATTTTTGTGCCACCAGCAAAACAAGGGAAGGGCAGCCAGCCCGAGATTAAGGGCTAAAAAATGATGGGAAGTCCTCTTCAGGCAGCAATGCTGAGCGGAGATGGACTCGTGTCTGTGAGGTTTGCTTGGGCTGACACAAGGCAGCCTGGTGCAATACTTGAGCACCCAGTGCAACACCTCCCAGGCCCTGTACCCCACGCGCTCAGTCTCAGGCCAGCAGCTCTTCCTCCTCCATGACACAAATTTCCAGGTGCTTTTAAAAGCCACCCCATTTGTGCTGTACCACAGCATAGATCCTAAGTGGCTATAAAACTCTGTTCTGAACAAAGCTGTAAAAACTAGCACGGGACATACCTGGAGGTGGGGAAGGGAGGAAGGTGCTATTTTAAAGCTGGATCTGAAAATGATTTGGTGGGATCAGCTGGCTTGAGAAGTCCCTTGGCATTCTGTGATGTGCCCATACAGCACAACATGAAGATGCTACTCTTGCTGTTCCTAGTCTAGCAGATTTATGCCATCCCTAATCCACTCCTCTTCCAAATCAACTGGTATCCCATCCCACTGCCTTCCAGTGCCCTCAGATGACTTGTGAGCTGCTGATCAGGTCACAAAATCCCCCGGGGTTGATGTCTTGTCACCTGACCTGCTGGGAAGCCACCCTGTGGCACCACCTCCCCAGCGCTACCTGTGCCCTTTCCGTGTCTACGTGATTGCTCCCATCTGTCAGTCGGATGTTGTGAACCTTCAGGGGGGGAGCACCCAGGGCTTCCAGGGCATCAGCACTGCTGTTCAGTTGCTCCAAAGCTTGCTGGTAATACTGGGTCCTGGCAAAACTTTCTAGGTGAGAGAAACAGGCGAGTGAGGAGACTGTTCACTTAATTTTTATTTATTTTTTTAACTTACGTTTTGTTTTTTTTTCGCCTCCCAGACTACCACGCCCTCCCTGAAACACAGTCCAAAACTACTAATTAGGAGAAATTTGGCTAAAAGAGGAAACACACCCTTACATCAGAGAAGCAAATGTTATTCAGTTCATTTAAGTGAAGAGGGCTCTAAACATAGCCTGTTCCATACTGATACTCAGTTCAGCTTATGGCTGTGTCTCCCCCTTTTTCACGTGTTTGTAGGTTATCTAAAAGGAAGAAAAATAGGGGGAAAAAAAAAAGGCACAAGGATGAATATCTGAAATGTTTCACTGGTAACTCAGTGTATTGGGAGTTTTTTTTATAGGAGGTACATAAAACACTTTAGGAATGGAGAATATTTTGCAGACACTGATGTGAGACAGGAACAGCTGCTGCTGTGGAACTCTTGCTGTGGTCTTGACACAGCTTTCCAAGCGGCAGCCACGAAGCTACAACTTTACTTCATGGTGCATTTAAAGGGAGGCCCAAAGAAGCACCCCTAGAGCTGCTGGTCAAGGCAGCCACACCAGCAGAGTAGATGGGTGCTGAAGTGTTGGCATGTGGAGGGCAATCGTGGCAAACTGCTATTTACCAATGTCTGGGTGCTGTGCAGAGCTGTGAAATGCTGTACCATGGTCACCAATGGACAGTGCAGAGCTGAAGGCTGGAAATGTGCTGACCCTCCTTATGGAGGCAGAGATCTGCTTATTAACAGTTTTAAGGCTTCTAGGTGTACTTCATGCCAGTGTAATTTCACTCTCTTGACATCAAGAAGGGCAGAGTTAAGCTAAGACTGTGCATTTGTGAAAATCCTACTCTGGCAACTTTACCCTCACCTTTCAAAGAGCCCAGAACAAGGTGTAAGGTTTATTTCCTAGTTTCTTGCCCCTCACTATTAACCTTGGAGCATGAGGCAGGAGGATGCTCGCACCCTCTCCCTAATTAGTGGCATTCCCTGTGAGCAGGCAGCATTCAGCTGGCATAGAAACAGCTTTGCTAGGCTGCAGCCTGAGCTGGTTCTCCCCTGGCCCATCCTAAGGAACTCCAGCCAAAGCAGCTGCAGCATGCCAGCCCTTTAGTGCCTACAGAGCATGGTAAACAGCCACCCAGACCATGTTAAAAATGGATGTTGTGTCCATCGTGCAGGTTGGAGGGGAAATGGGTTCTAGTTTCCTGGTGCTCCTTCTCAGCTCTGCCTTGTTAGCACCTCATGCATAAAATATCCAACTAATCCCTTTGTGCACACGTCCTTTGGTAGGAAAGCTGAAAGGATGCTGGAGTAGGCTGAGCAGAATGCTTCCATGAGAAGGGGGTGGGAGTGACGAGAGAGAGCAGAACTAGGATTACCTGAGTGTTTGCACAAGCTTGCACAGAGACCACGTGCACACAAACTTCCCTTCAGCCCAAAGGAAGCAGAGCAACTCTGTCGCCCTGCTCTCCCACCGCTGTGGAAACCACTTGCTCCTCATAGATCCAAGTATGGACGAGTTCTCTGCACTGGGCAGAAGGAACTGGGATAGCCCTGGGCATGGGCCAAGGAGGAAGGTCCTCAGTGTGGCTTCTGTGTCTGTTAGAGGCTGGAGGAGGACACACTGGGCAGCAGAAAGTGTCCCATCAACAGCCTGGTTGGCTTGCCACCGAGTTATCAGACAGCTACTCGGCGGCCACCGATGTTGCAAAACAGGCAGAAGTAGTCCTGGTGTTGTGCCACTTGGTTGCACAGCTCAGTGAGGTGGGGAAGGAGCCCTCTTGGCTGCTGTATGGCACAGGGGGTGACTTCCCCATGAGCCTTCTAGATAACAGTGCTGAGGCTGAAAATTAAAAAGTCTTAATGTCCTCGTTAAAGCCAGATTCAAGTATTTTAAAGCGTAAGGATCGTATTTCTGTCAGGAGCTTGAGGGCATGAGCTGCCTAAAATTAAATTCTGCTTTCCAGCCTTGTCTGATTTGTTATTAATATGTGTAAAATGAAGGGGAGGTTTCACAGCTTATCTGAAGGCTTGAGAAACAGGCTCAGCCACACTTTTCTGGCAGCATCCTCTGATATAAGGGTAGGTGAAAAGCAATAGCCTTTGATAGCACCAAGAAGGGAGAGGCATAGGGCCAAGAAGCCTATAGCAATCCCAGGAGAGAGGCAAAGCCTACTTCTGCTCTGATGCTAAATATCTAGGAGCTGCTTTAAAGGAGGGAAATATCTATCATTTGGACTAATAATTTGGATTTTTGGCCAAAGACACGTAGCAATTAGATATGTCTATAAACATCAACATCACCTGTCTAGCTCTTCTCTCCTTGCCCTGGGGTCTTCTCAGTGCTGACTGCTCTTATCTGTCCCTCCTTCAGGAGAAACTAATGATGTCTTAGCACTTCACAGATGCATTGTGTTTAAGGGCCAGCACCACACAGAGATTTACAGATCAAACTGCTAGGCATTAATACCTTCTCGCAGATGGTCGTCTTTTACTGCCCTGTTAAAAAAAATCTCAGTTAAGAAATGAAACCTGTTTTACTGCCTAAGCTTTCACTTCACCCTTACCCTCAGGAAACCCCCAAAAACCAGACTGTCTTCTGACTGCAACAGCCTGCTCTCTGTGCATTATCCGCCTCTGGAAATGCTCTGGGAGAGCAAAAGCCCTGGGGATGAACAAAGCAGAGCCCACAGAGGCTCAGCCACACTTCCCTTAACTTCATCTGCTTTTCACATCTTGCATGCTGCTGTTTTCCCCGCTACACAAAAGCCAGTGAAAGGGGCAGAGGAGAAATGAGGTTGCTAACAGCAGCATGACTTACTTTGCATAAGATCATACATCACGATGCATCCCCCACCGCTGAACAGTCCCATGAAAACAGCCATTTGCTGCAGCTTTTTTAGAGAAGCTGGCATTTTTTTCCTCCCTGAAAAGAAAAAGGGAAGACATTTATTGTAAAAGAAGAAAGCCAAAGGGTTACTTCTCCCCCTCCTCCTCTCTCCTGAAAGCCCTTTCCAACCAGGCCTGAATGGGAGCACAGTGCACAGGCACTGGGCTCCTGCTTGCTGGGGCCCCACCGTGCGCCCAGAAGGAAGGGTGGTGAGAACACAGCAAACTGGGAACCCAGCTGGGTTCAATGCCTTTATTCAGCTTCTTTCAGTGATGCCACCACTTCCCTAATTGCTGAGAAGAGAATGACCTCCCCGAGTGGCCGGGGGCTCCCGTGCCCGCTGGCTGGCACACTGTGGGCATTCAGGCTCCGGGCACCGCGCTCCTCTCTCGAGTAAACTCCTCCAAAGCAAACAGGCAGGGATGGATTCGGCCCCCGAGTGCCAAAGGGACAGAGCCAAGCCAGCGCTGTGCCAGCAGAGATAATGGAGCCAGGGTGTGTGGATTCTGTTGTGCCATTTTTTTTTTTCCCAAGCCGTGGATAAACAGGAAGGCTCTTGTGAGCTGGTCTGACCAGCAGCCAGCTCAGAAATGAGCATTAGGCTCATTTTCTTCACTCAATGTTGGCAGTCAACTGAGGCTGATACAGGAGGTG